>BLBF01000031.1:21314441-21396014 GCA_015471245.1 Laticauda colubrina | reverse complement strand
AGAGAAGAGAAGAGAAGAGAAGAGAAGAGAAGAGAAGAGAAGAGAAGAGAAGAGAAGAGAAGAGAAGAGAAGAGAAGAGAAGAGAAGATATACTTTATTTAGCTAAGTGTGATTACACGCACAAGAAATTTGTCTCAGGTGCTCATGTTGTATAGTTGAATTATTTGAATTGTGATGCTTCTAACACAAATAAACAAATAAATGTATTTTTTAAAAAACTGTAAAAAAAAAAAAAGGAGAGTTGCAAGTGAAAGATAATTATGTTTTCACTTGCACATACTAAAATTCTGGGAATGAAATAGTGATTGCACCAAAAAAACAAAAACAAAAAAAAAACACCCTGACCTGAAAAAACCCGGAGCTAGAAGCATTCTCTGTTACCTAGCATGTAGCACTTTATCTTCATTGCCACTTACATACAAGGGAAAACAGATGAATAGAAATCCTATGTGATGGATTTGACAGTCTCAATCCATATTTCTACTATTTTTGACAGGCACAGAAACCTGGAAATATATTGGGCCATAATCTATGGCTGCTGAAAAGCATTCAAGCTGGTATATCAAAAGCTGAAGAAAGTGCTGGGACTGCATTTACAGTTTAAATGATAAGAAAGGTTGATCAACTGCAAATCGACAGCAGAACATCAGCGTAAAACTCAGAAGCTTCCTGAGAGAACATTGAAGCCACTGCCATTATCAACCAATCATCTTTACCTGTAAAACTTACAACCAAAAGCCATGCATCAGAGCAGGAAAGACACGAAATGTACATAAATTAAAAGTCACCATTTTATTATCACCAGAACACTAAAATTATGAAAGGAAGTCCAGATTTAAAAACCTTCTTTGGTATAAAATTAAGAGCAGTTTGGAGTGTTAAGAATGCTTATAAATCAATGCAGGAAGTATAGCTATGCTTATGTATATTGGAAATGTGCTCCTGACACCTCATGAATTTCCTGTTCAAGGAAATGTATAAGACTAAAATCAAATAATGGAAATGTTATTAAGTTGAAAATTCTCTATGTGCACGTACAGTGTCATTAATACAAAACTGAGATCCAAATACTTCTTCCTCTTCATGAAATACAAACAAAAGAAATATATTCTTATTGGTGTTTCCAAAATTACCGCAATTTGCCTTTAAAGTCATGTTAATAACTATTATAAATGATAAAAATTTAAATACTAACAGTTATGATGTGTTACAACTGTAAGCCTAGAAATTTGTGATCCAAATACCCATCTCTTTAAAAGCAATGTAAAGATATACTGTATATTTTTGTGATTTAATAATTTAGTTAAAATTGCTATTCTTCCATCCAGGAATTGTTCTATTAATTATTTTGCCCTTTTCTTTTTCTGCTGTTAAGCTTCATTCTGACTTGGACAAGGGAGTGGGAAGTGTTAAGTATACATTATCAGGAGATGGAGCCGGTACAGTATTTACCATTGATGAAACTACAGGGGACATTCATGCCATAAAGAGTCTTGATCGTGAAGAGAAGCCTTTCTATACCCTACGTGCTCAAGCAGTAGATATTGACACAAGGAAGCCATTGGAGCCTGAATCAGAGTTCATCATCAAAGTGCAGGACATTAATGATAATGAACCAAAATTCCTTAATGGGCCTTACATTGCCAGTGTCCCTGAAATGTCACCAGTAGGTAAGTAATGTTTTAAAGAGTTCTTATCCTCAAACATGAACTTTGAAAGTTCATTCCACCTCTCTTTCTTTTTTTCTTTTTTTTTTCCTTTCTTCTTTTTCTTTTTAATACATGATACAGATTAAAAAGTTGGTGCTTGAACAATTATAGGTGCTGATGACACATGATGTATCTGCTAAACCATCTGCTTCTGGGATAGGAAAGACTACTACTGATTTTACTTTGCATAGATACTCTGTTTTTCTGCCCTGTCATTTCCACATAAATGACTACTAAGTTCATACTAGTGGTGATAACTAGCTTTTTGTGTATAGTTGCATGCAAAAATGTAGGTACCCACTTAAATTGTATATTTGAACATGAATGAACTTGACTTAACAAATGTATGTGATTACACAGAGGTTCAAAATAAGAAAATAGGAAATGTGGTAGGTGCAGAAGTTGGACCACACACATTTCAGCCAGTACTTTGTAATTTCTCCCTTTCTGTAGCCAGCTAATAATCTTTCTACTCTGATTTTTGTTTATTTTTTTTTCTTCAGTTTTCCTTGCACAATCCTAGCTTCAAACTGTTTTATGCCTTCCTGGATTCACTGCATGTTTGAGATCTCCCTTCAGATCTTTAATAACATTGTATTCTGAGGATTGTGAACCCTGTTTCAAAAACCATTCTTTTTTTGCCCTATAAATACTTCATGTTGATTTATAATTAGGTCTCGGATTATTGTCTTGCTGAAATATCCAACTTTTGAACTTCAACTTTTTCACTGACTGGAACATTGCTGTCATGCTGACATTTAGTTGAATCTATTTCTGTTTGCATTTGCACAATATTTCTCATACCACATAATCTTTAAATATCACAGCCACCCTAGTGCAATGTGTTTCCTCCTAAAATGTTTCATCCCTTTTCCTCCAAAGTTATGTGGTTGTAGCAGCACACTTCAATTTTCTTTTATCAGTCCAAAAGAACTTTGTTCCAAAATGTTTCAGGCTTATCACTGTTTTCTTTCCACATACTTCAGTTGATGACTTTTCTGGTAAAGCTGGATGAACATTTCATTTCTGAAAATTTCCATGCAAATCCACTTCTCTGCTGTCAACTAAGTTGTTCAGCAAATCATTAACAGTGGCCAGTCTGTTTTGCAGACTTGACTAGTTTTCAGGCTGTTGTAGCAATTTTTTCATGGTTATCTGGTAGTTTCAAAAGTCCCGTATGATTTCTATTTCTTAGCAATGTTCTTCAAAAGTGAAATTGCTAGCTAAAAATGTTTAGCATTTTTTTTTTTTTGGGGGGGGGGGGGGCATTTGCATCTTTGTAAGAATGAATTATATTTATTTTCAAATATTCAGATGGTTGCTAAAAGTCTGTTATTTTGTAATTAGCCAAAACAACAATTGTAATTTGAGAGATTACAAAGATCAGAATTTTTCCCCTGTGAAATTGTCTTCATTGAACTATTTATACACAATTAGTCAATTTTCTTATTAATATTTCTTTTTAAAGTAACACTGGAGCAATAGAGCATTTAAATTTGTTTCCTAAACATATTTAGTGTTCTCTTCTGAACAGTACTGTGCAAATTAGTACATACAGATTCAAATTCGAGGAAAAAATGTTGGGTTTCACTTTGCACCATACTGAGGTTATAACAAATTCTGTTTGTAGGGAAATATTGAACACAATTTTTCCAGCATTTTGCTTAAATTTTGTAAACAGCTGTATGTATAATATTCTTCTAGAAATGTGAGCTTGCACATTTAGCACAAATGAACAATTGGTACTGAACCCAGAAACTATAAAATAAAAAAATAGGGAGGCATTGTCATATGAACCAAATACCATTTCGGTAACTCCATTGTAATGGTGTCCTAACTTTGGATAAATTTTAATTTCATGGTAGCGTATTAAATGTACACCAAGTTTATTTTGATTAATATTTTACCACCAAAGATGTCAAAGAATAATGGCCTGGACTGAATAAAGGGCCAGATTTTTTTTAAAGTGTTCAAAAGTGCCAATATTCACAGTCCACATGCTACTGTTACTATCCCAGTTTGTAGTAAACAGCTTTACGTTTATTTGGCTCATCTAGCATGAGGCTTTACCACAAGCCTCCTTTCAGTCAAAGACATAAATATCTCAGCACGGAATCTAATTTTTTCACTTTCCCAACTTCTGGATTACTTTTCTTTTGAACCATCAAATGCAGCATCTAATTAGACTTGACAGCAGGTAATCTGTAATCAAATATATTGCTATGTTTTAAAAAATAATGAAAGCTGGGAGGGGAGTGACTGCAATTGGAACAGGAGAGTGGGAGTGTTTCATTTTCCATGGTGTTTTATAACAATTTTAGCTGTTGTTTGAATTTCATCTGCATTGCTTCTATTTGTCAAAGGGTCATTTGGGTTTATGTTGGTTTTGGTGGGCAAGATGAGAACCTAAGTCATTTAAAGATTAGGTCTAGTGATGATACTTTTAAAAATTGCACATCAATTTATTGTGCTTTCCCTTTCTCTTCTGAAGAAAATTACTATAACATTAAATTGCTGCTACTAATAATAGAATTTGGCAAGTACAAGCCAAATTCATTGCATCACAGTCTTACCTTAACATTTTAAATTAATCACCAAGATTTTCTGAATCGCAGACACATTTATTTTCCCAATATAAGATTTTGTTCTTTAGCATTTAGATTGTTTAAAGTTTCAAAAATAATTGCATCCTTTGTAGTATACTAGAAGCAGAAATAAATACTTTTGTCAATTACTTATTACTATATTGAAACAGTCAACCAAGAAGAATACCTTTATTAGAAATCTTGGACCAGGAGAAGGCAAACTGGTGCCTTCTCCAGATTTGTTAGAATAGAATGCCCATACAGTATTTCCTTTAATGTAGTAATGCTGACAGAGACTGATGGGAATTGAAATATAAGGTATCAGCAGGGTGCCAGGTAAACTATTTCTGGTCTTTTATATTTCCTGGTTGGCACTGTATCATAACCAAATTTAAAGGGATTTCATAAAGTTGTGAAATTCTATCTCAGCGTTTAAAAAAAACAACTTTAACATTTTGTCAGTACTGCCAAGAATTACTATTACATCAATGGGATTTGTAAGTAATTACAAATGCAAACATTTTGAGGAAATGACACAAACTTAGCACATCTGCTTGCATCTTTTCAGTCAATAGTTTTTCAACAAGTTTTTTTCCCCAATCTATATTTTCATAGAAGATATTTATCCTCTTTGGAGGTACGGTAGCTTCCACAGAGAGCTTTAGGGTCCTTTGCTATATTTCTGGAAAGAGTGTAAGAAATTTTAAGATCATTTGCAAAACTTTAAAAGATTATGCTATTATGATACCCTATTACTGTATCTTAATTTACAATTAATAATTTAATCGATAATTTATCTATGATGGCCCTGCCAAACAATCCACCAGGAAGCAAGGTTCTAACAACAGTCCAGGGTTCAGTCAGAGAGACATTGGACATACAGGCAAATAACAGATAACAGATAATCAGAGCTGGAAGGGACCTTGTAGGTCATATAGTCCAACTCCCTGCCCAAGCGGGAGACCCTACACCATTTCTGATAAATGGCAGTCCAATCTCTTCTTGAAAGTCTCAAATGATGGTGCTCCCACAACTTCCGAGGGCAAGCTGTTCTATTGGTTGATTTGTTCTCACTCTCAGAAAGTTTCTCCTTGTTTCCAAGTTAAATCTCTCCTTGCTTAGTTTCCATCCATCATTCCTTGTCTGGCCTACAGGAGCTTTAGAAAATAGCTTGACCCCTTCCCTCTGTTCCAAATGTTGGAAGACCGCTATCATGTCTCCCCTGGTCCTTCTCTTTACTAGACTAGCCAAGCCCAGTTCCTGCAACCATTCCTTGTATGTTTTAGCCTCCAGTCCCCTAATCATCCTGGTTGCTCTTCTCTGTACTTTTTCTAGAGTCTCAACATCTTTTTTATAATGTGGTGAACAAAACTAGATGCAGTACTCCAGGTGTGGTCTTACTAAGGCTTTATAGAGTGGTATTAGTATTTCCCTTGATCTTGGTTGTATCCCTCTGTTAATACAATTTAGGATTGCATTAGCTTTTTTGGCAGCTGCTGCACACTGCTGGCTCATATTTAGCTGGTTGTCCACTAAGACTCCAAGATCCCTCTCACAGTTACTGCTACTAAGCCTGGTTTTACCCAGTCTATATGTATACTTTTGGTTTTTCTTGCCTAAATGTAGGACTTTACTTTTCTCTACATTGAATTTCATTTTGTTAGATATGGCCCAATGTCCTAGTCTGTCAAGATCCATCTGGATTTTGAGCCTATCTTCTTGGGTATTAGCTATTCCTGCCAGCTTAGTATCATCTGCAAATTTGGTAAGTTTCCCTTCTATTCCCTCATCTAAGTCATTATTGAAGATATTGAAGAGTACTGGGCCTAAGACGGAAACTTGTGGCATCCCACTGCTTACTTCCCTCTATGTAGACTTAGACCCATTAAGGACTACTCGTTGAGTACAGTTTGCCAGCCAGTTGCGAGTGCATCTTGTGGTGGTGCAATCTATTCCACTTTTTTCTAGCTTACTAAGAAGTAGGTTGTGGTCTCCTTTATCGAATGCCTTGCTGAAATCTAAATATATTATGTCCACAGTATTTTGCTGGTCAACTAATTTTGTCACTTTGTTGAAGAATGAAATAAGATTGGTTTGGCATGATCTGTTCTTAACAAACCCATGCTGACTGCTAATTATTACTTTACTTGTTTCTAGATGTTGGTAGATCTGTTTTTTTTTTTTTGTTGTTGTTGTTATCTTTTCCAATATCTTCCTGGGTGGAAGATGTTAGGCTGATTGGTCTATAGTTTCCTGGGTCTGTTTTTTTTCTCCCTTTTTTGAAGATGGGAACCACATCAGCTCTTTTCCAGTCCTCTGGTAGTTCCTTGGTGCTACAGATTTTTTAAAAGATATGGTGCAGTGGTTCTGAGATGACCTCTGCCAGCTCCTTTAAAACAGTGTGATGTAATCTATCAGGCCCCAGTGATTTGTGTTTAAGATCAGACAAGTGTTGTCTTACTATTTTTTTGCTTATTTTAACTTTTATTTCAGGTCTGTCTTTTACAATTATGTTTTTGGTAGGTTGAGCTATAGTTTCATTTTGCGTGAAGACCGATGCAAAGAATGAGTTAAGCAGTTCTGCTTTCTCTTTGTTGCCTGTTACTTCCTTGCCTGTTACTTCCTTGTTATCTTCTCTCTTTAGTGGACCAATTGTTTCCTTGATTTTTTTCTTGTTAATTATATGTTGGAAGAAACCTTTTTTATTATCTTTGACTTTTGTTGCAAGTATTTTTTTGTTCTGAGCCTTTGCTATCCTGACTTCATCTTTCGGATTCTGGCTATCTGCTGATATTCTGCCTTAGTTGAATGTCCTTCTTTCCATTTTTTGTACTTGTCCTTTTTTTCTTTCAATTTGCCAGAGAAGACTTTGTGTAGCCATGCTGGTTTCTTCTTGGATTTCTTGTTTTCTTTCTCAGTGGTATTGTGCTGGTCTGGGATTCTATGATCATACTTTTTAGAGTTTCCCAAGATTCTTGAGTTGTTTTCTCCTTTAGGATTTATATCCATGGAATCTTTCCCAAGTTCTCTCTGAGTTTATTGAAATCAGCTCTTTTAAAATCCAAGACTCTGGTGTCATTATGTTCTGTTGCTTGTGTTTGTCTTATGCTGAATTCTAGTATGACATGGTCACTCTTACCCAAGGTTCCTGCAGTTTCAACTTTCTCTATCACTTCTTCTCTGTTTGTAAGAATTAAGTGCAGTATGGCTGTCCCTCTAGTTTTACCCTCTACCTTTTGGACAACAAAGTTGTCAGCTAGGCTGGTTAGGAACTTATTTGATTTCTCACTTGGTGCAGAATTGGTTTTCCAATTGATATCAGGATAATTGAAGTCTCCTATTACTATTGTTGTGTGTTTCCTGCATATGTTTGTTAGGTGGCTGGCAAAAAGACATCTATTTTTTCTGCTTGATTGGGTGGCCTATAATATACGCCTATGGTCATGTCATTCTTTTTTTCTTTTATATTGACCTATATGCATTCTAGGAAATTTTCATCTTTGGTTTCATGCATTTCTGTTGCAATATAGTGGTCCTTTACATACAGTGCAACTCCACCTCCTTTTTTATGGTTCTGTTTTTTTTAATAGTTTGTATCCTTCTATCAGTATGTTCCAGTCATGGGTTTCATCCCACCAAGTTTCTGTTATTGCAACTATATCATATTTATCTTCATGTATTCATAGTTTGAGTTCACCCTGAAGTGTGTTAGGGATAACATTGTTCACCCTAACTGTTTTAGGTGAAATACTAACTATGAATCATAGTTAGTGTATGCAGCTTTAAATGTAAAATAGCAATTGTGGGTGTGGTTATGAAAACCATATAAAAGTAGCAAGGCTACAGCTTGCTCTCTCTCTCTCTGGCTTTGATGATCCCTGATTACTGCTTGGAAGCAAGACTGCATTGCTCGAACGGGAGAGACAACAACGGACTGATTTATGTGAACTGACAATAGGATATTCTACATGGACTTTGCTAACTGAATATCCCTGAATGGACTGACTACATGGTAAATGAATATTGGACTGTTTTTGACTATGCCATAAACTTATACTGGAATAAAATATATTCTTGATAGCACAAGCGTATCTGTTATTTTTACTGTATGTTAATAAACATACAAGCTTAGCTCACTCATTTATCTGTGTGCCTATCTGACTAACGCTGCACATTCTGTTTAGCTTGTTTACCTAACCCTGGTTGGGGAACCCAGGCTTAACAAAGTGGATCAGATCCTGTTGGATGAAAGCATTATCTGAGATGCTATAGGTAATGTTTTAAGTTCCAAGGAAAGAAAAATCTCCAAAAAATTGTAATTTTTCCAAGATGAGGGAGGATGTTGTTCAATTTGAATTTGATGGACATTCCTTCATCTTGCTTGAACCAAATGCAATTTGAATGAAAGCATTTCTCACCAATGAAGGCAAATATATATGTCCCAGGATAATGTTGCAGGATCCAATCAGGGTCAGTCACAGGGACCAGAGGTTTAGTCTTATGAAGTTTCAGATTCATGCTGGAGCCCAGCCTCTGGGGTGGGCTGAGGATGGGCTTCAGCACAAGCTGAAAGCTCAGAAAACTAAACTTTTTGTTCCAGTGACTGATCTAAATTGGATCCCAAAAGCATTTCTTTTTATGTACCATGTTCATTTAGATACTGTACAGCTTCATTTCCTTTTGCTTCCTGAATGTTTCCACATGCTTCTTATTTGTAGTGCATATGTTATGCAAATTATTTTCCCCCTTGATGTTATTGAAATAAGATCAAATAGACTATATTGCTGAGAGAGAGAGACAGTATATAACAGCTTCGCACAAAGTGTTGTTCTGCAGAGTAAAGGCATTAAAACTAAATCAGCACTACTACAGCTACTCATACAATCCATCACAAACTTACAGTGCATTGTGAAATATTTTATATAAATGATGACATTAAAGCTCATGTCACACTGAACCAAGGGATGCAAAGAGGATGTAAAATGGACAAAAAACCTTGCCATCCATTGGTTAACACGATGTATCCGTTCTGTACTCACTGCCTCGGTTTTGCTTCCTCTCTATCCGTCCAGCATCCGTTTATGGACATTTCATCCACTCCAAAAGTTTTGGGCTGCCTAAAACTTTTGCGCGGAAAATGTATCCAGTTCATCCATTCTGCATCCGCTAGGCATCCTCTACACATCCATTACTCATCCGTTATGCATCCGCTATATCCGCTAGGCATCCGCTGCGCATCCGCGCAACTCCATCCGCCCAGATGCAGGGAGGAAGCGGAACGGACGCGGAACGGATGCAGAACGGATGCAGAAGGGATGCAGAATGGAAACAAAGCGTTTAAAATGGAAAAAACATTTGCAGAAGGGACCTATCTCGGATATTAAGGATGTCTAGAGGATGCCTAGAGGATGCCTAGAGGATGCCTAGCGGAAAATCTATGCTGCCTATAAAAAGGGGGAACAATTCACCTGCAACTCATTTTCAGAATAGCAGCCCAGTGGTGCATACCTCTGCAGCCTTCATCTGGCTCTTCCTCTTCCACAGCATCTAGTCATGTCCACCATGGATTGTGACAAAGTCCTTTTGGCAGCCACCATCCTTCTGCAACAGTGCGAAACCATCTACAGGCTCTGTGAACTCTAGTACGGGAAGAAAAGGAGGCACCCAAAAAAAGTCTGGGTCCAAAGATGGTTCGCCAGAAGAGCAGAGGACGGACTGTACAACAAGCTGATGGTGGAGCTCAGGAGTGAAGACACTCGGGTGTCCCTGAACTTCATGAGAATGCCTCCAGCCATGTTTGACGAGTTGTGCAGCGCCTGACACTCAGGTTGACCAAGACAAACACCAACTTCCTGCCCAGCCTGGAACCTGGACTGAAGGTGGCACTCAATCTGCACCACCTGGCCTCAGGGACCACCTACAGGAGCATGCCGTACGGCTGGAGGGTGACACCCAGCACCATCAGCTTTGTGGTCAGAGAAGTGGTGCAGGCCATCATTGAAGAGTACATGGAGGAGCTCCTCCAGTGCCCCTCCACTGAAGAAGGATGGAAGAAAATTGCAGAGCAGTGGTATCAGAGGTGGAACTTCCCCCACACCGTTGGAGCCATAGATGGCAAGCACGTGGCCTGCAAAGCGCCAGCCAAGTCGGGGTCCACTTATCACAACTACAAGGGCTTCTTCAGCATCATCCTCTTCGCCATGGTCGATGCTGACTACAAGTTCATGTACATCGATGCTTCAGGCAACGGGTCAGCTTCAGATGCCCAGGTATACAACGCCAGTCACCTCAAGGAGGGGCTGGAAGGCAACCTCATGGTGGGCTTCCCAGATCCAGACCCGCTGCCCAACGACACACAAGATGTGCCCTACTTCATCATGGGGGATGACGGCTTCTCCCTCACAACCTACCTCATGAAGCCCTACACCTCCAAATACCTCACCCTTGAAGAGGGGATCTTCAACTACAGGCTGTTCAGGGCAAGACAGGTGGTGGAGAACGCATTTGGCATCCTGTCCAACAGGTTCCAGGTACTTCTCACCAACATGCAGCATAGCCCAGAGACTATGCAGCATAGTCCATGAGGAGGATCATGGAAGTTTGCTGCATCCTGCACAATCTCATGCGCACCCGTTACCCAGTCTTGCAGAACAGGCTTGTGGACCATGAACAAGGCAATGGGGACATGGAGGCTGGGGAATGGAGGCAAGGGCAAAACCTGATCGACACTCAGGATGTGCAAGGCCCCAACAGAGCCTCACGTGAGGTGAAGAAGCAGCGCAACCTCCTGAAACACTGGTGCAACTCCCCAGCTGGAGCAGTGGAGTGGCAAGACAGGATGGTAAATGCTTAATGGATGCTTCCTTCAGCCTGTCTCATCACACGGATGAGATTGGGCCATGTATGTTGAGTGGCCCTACAATGAACAGGGCATTTAATAAAGAGTTCTGTTTATGTTGACATGTGTGGATGATTGATTATATTGTTATTGATAAAAAAGGGCCATAGGTGTGGCACCTGGGAGGGTGGACCATCCATTCCCACTATGCTTGCACTGGAGGTTTATCTATCCCACAGCTATTAGCCATCCCAAAGGTATCCCTGCCCATCCCACAGCTATCTTAACCCATCCCACAAGCATGCAAAGGCTTAAACCATTTCTAAAAGTTTCCACCAAGACTTTATTAAAAAAAAGAAATGAAGCAAGTGTGTGAATCATAAATAGACTTTATTAACAACAAGCTATAAGACAAAAATGAGTCTCTGGCACTCCTCTTGGTCGCTCAATCCCAGGGGTGAAGGGTGCAGGTGCTGTGGAGGAGGCTGGTGCTGGAGTGCTTGTCATCAGCTCCTCCAGAAGCAGAAACAGCAGAAGCCCCAGCCCCAGAAGAGCGAGCCCGTGCTGCAGAAGGCCCAGCAGAACCAGAGTGAGGGCCAGGGGGCGGGATGGTAGCCCTGTCCCTCTTGCCAGTGCTGGGAGCAGATGGCTGAGGCTTGCTGTGCTTCCCGCATGGTTGTGGGGTTGCTGGCTGGCAGGGAGGCTGGCAGAAACCAAGGATGGCAGCAAGGCAGGCACCAAGGCAGACAGCAAGGCTGGCAGGAAGGCTGGCAGCAAGGCTGGCAGGCAGACATGCAGGCAGGGTAGGCAAGGAAGTCGATGTGTCCGGCAGCAGGTCTTTCCTCTGAATGGCGACCTGCTTCCGAGCTGCTTCCGTTATATCCGCGGGGCTGACGCAATGCATCCTCCCCGCATGCGCAATTAACGCCAGGCATCCGCTTGGCTTCCGCTGTGCATCCGCTGTGCATCCGCTGTGCATCCGCTTCATCCGCTCAGCGTCCGCTCTGCATCCGCTGTATCCGTTCTGCGTCCGCTTTGCTGAGGCCTCCCAGAAGCCCTGCGGATGTGACATCCGCTCCCATCCGCTGCCATCCGCTGGGCTTCCATTCCACATCCACTTTGCATCTGCCCTGCGTCCTCCCCATGTCCGTGTTATCCGCTCTGGTTATGCAAATTTTTTCCCCTTTTGAGAGCGGATAACAACGGATGGAACATTTTGCTCGTCCGCTGTCCTTTTTGCATCCGTTGGCCAGTGTGACATGGGCTTAAGAACCCACATATAAAGCCCTCTCTTTTTCCATCTTTATATGCATAAAGTTCTTTAACTCCTACTCTTGTGTAGGCTTAATCACATGCAAATATGTTCAAATTTACAGTTCTTTCGGACAAAAGTTCCAAGTGCAATTACTCTGAGATATTTTCCACAAAGACAGATAAACATCAGTTGATTCTGCATTGTTGTACTATGTTTCTAAACAAAAATATAATTATCAATTTACAACTACAGTTGAGCCCAAAATTTCCACTGCTAAGTAAGACAGTTTGTTAACTGAGTTGTGTCTCATTTTGCAGTCTTTTTTTTTATTACCATTGTTGGTGTCGCCCTGGTTTGGATGGTCCTGAACTACAGTATTTAAAGAGACCTTTGCCCCCCTGAACCTTAATATTTATCAATATTATTTATAAAATGTTCCACTGATCAAATTTTAAGGTTATGTTTAATATATGCATGTATTATGATATATTTCATGAGAATGTTGCAATGATGCTCAGTTTGAAAAACTGTCATAAGTCTTTTTTTTTCAGTGCTGTTCAGTCACTAAATGAATTGTTGTTTGTCAAAGACTTCCTGTACTTATAAGTAAATAGGTCTAATGGCATTAATTTTTATGTAATTTAAGCAACCCATGTGAAGAATTACTAACATCTGAGTATCTGTTCCAATTTTAAAGTCCTTGGCTATTTTTAGCCACCCAAATACTTGTAAACATTAACTATATTTTATAAAAATTGCTTTTTTTTGGTTACTGGTTGAGTGGTTATAAGTATCATTTTCCCCTTTCAGCTGCTCAGTTATTTTTCTCCTCTTTCTCACATCAAAAAGTAGGCAAAGGATGCTGCCTTTATCCAGGCAGTCTTGTTTTATGTCTAGCAATAATAACTGAGTCATTCAGCTGTCATAAAGACATTGGAGGTAATGACACCAAGCTGAGATTTAAATAGATTATAATGGATATTTGGCACATTTCCAGGCTATTTTGTTTTAAAATGCTTTGTTTTCCTGTATTCCTTCCCTGGGAATAGAGCATATTACTTGTATGGTAAATGAGAAGAATGCAGTGTCCTGGCTGTGCAATAGGGCTGGCTGATTTCTAAGACCAAATGCAGGTGGATTGCAGGAATCCATCCAGAAATCATCAGCCTTGGAGAAAAAGAAAGAGTAAGTTGGAGAACTAGCTATTATAGAAGAAAATCAAGGAAGCTGAGCAAATGAGAATTAGTAAACCAAACTTGATTAATGATTTTAATTCTAGATATAGAAACATTGGTGAAGGGGATAATACACAATCTGAAGAAATGTTCCCTAATTTGCTCATTAGGGAACTGATGAATGAACAAAAATAAAGAGGAGTTACTGACTTGGAAAAAGACAAACATGTTTAAGGTCATGATCAGATCTTTCTAACTTGTATAACAACAACAATAACAACAATAACAATAGTTCAAGTCCTAACAAGTATGTAAGAGCTGTTAAGATAATGTTTGAGTAAATATATATTTCTGAGTAAGGTGTTTTTTTGCAAAGTCATATGATGATGATGATGATGATGATTATTATTATTATTTTTTTGTGATTTAAGTTAACATTTATAGGCATTATTATTGTTGTTGTTGTTCATCACACAGACAGCCAAATGTTCAGACTGGTTTGACATTTTTATCTCCTTATCAAGTCCTTACCAAGGACGTGGGGTAGGCAGATGTGAATGTTTGATGTTGTTACAGATATCATCACAGGATGGAATCTGTTCCCAGTAAAACTGCCTTTTGCAATTAACTGATGGCAAATTTGTCAATGCCAGTAGTGTTCAAGTGGTGCTCCAGTTGATTTGGGGTTGCACCCAAGGCACTGATTACTATTAGTACTACCCTTGCTTTCCTTTGCCACAGTCATTCTATTTCTATCTGTAGGTCTATGTATTTTGTATTTTGTTTAGTGGTATTCTTGATTAGTATTCTTTGGTCTTCTTATTTTTCAGCTTCTTTTCTTTCATCTGTCTAGCTTGCTTGTATCTGATCTCAACTTGCTGATCTTATTTTCCTATCTAATCTTCCATTTTTGTGATGCACTGTTTGATTTTTTTTCTTCTTCTTCTCTGTTGATTTTGCATCCCAGATATTCAGTTATAGCTGCAGCTATGGTGTACATTATTCAGTTTGTTTCTTGCAGTGAGTGCTTAAACTTGATATGGCAGTATTTGCATCTTTTAACACTTGTGCTAGCTGTTTCTTTAGAACAAGTTTCAATGTAGGCAACCTTATTCTGATGTTTTTGTATTATTCTAGATACTCAGCTATTCTTTTACTTTCTTAGAGGATTTTGTTCTTTCTGAGACAGAGTGGCTGGTTTCCAAATGAAAACAATTGAATATCTCTGTTGGATTCCTTCACTGCCAACTCCCCCTGGTTTGCCATAACATATTTTTCCTCTATGCAGTTACTGGAATTAAGTTGTTATTGGAAAAGAAGTAGTGAGTAATAACTACATTGTTCGAGATGTATATAAACTAAGTTGATTAAGTTCAAACTTTCAGACTCAGAAGAGGGTGATGTTTGCAAGGCATTAAAAGCTGTTTGATTGTGACTATTTGAAATTTGAAATATACTGTAAGTATATCATTAATATTCTTATAAATGGGCTGTACATTTCAGCAGAAAAGGCAAACCTAAAAAAGGAAATTCATGTATATCCAGATACAATGGGGTATAATTTCCTCTTCTGAAATTTGTTTTTTATAATATTAATGAAATCTGAAAAACATACTTCAATTCTTGCAAAATGACTGCTGGATTGTCATATTAGAGATATTAGCTTCATATTATTCTGTACTTATATAATTCATATATAAATTCTTCATATAATTTTGAAAGTGCCTATTGCTCAGCATTGAGCCTTCTATTCAAAAGAAATTGCAAAATGATACCTGGTAAATGGGATTTCCAATATATGATTCTATGAAAGATACTGAAGAAAGTGTAACTTGAATTAACTAACTTTCTTATTCCTGCTTTGGTACAGTAACTTCAGAACCATCCTTTTTCCCTTATGATTTCTACACTGCAGTCCCTTATGGCTACAAGCCAATCAGACAATTGTCAGCAGATGCTCTATCATAACTCTCACATGTAGTGATCAAAAAATCCTCCGTTCACAAGTTCTAGTCCTCAACCAATAATTATCACTGAACATAATCCAGTGAGACAAAACACCTTACTGCTCAAATAATAAATGATCTTGCTGTTCATCCAGCTGCTGCTGCTTAGGAAGCAGAAGGAACATTCTCTTCTACATTTTTTTTTTAAAATAAACCTTACCCAGTCAAGTTGAAAAAACTACGTTTATGATGAGAAGATGGTAAATCCTGGCCATCTGGTGCTGGAAAAATATTGTAATAATAGATCTGGAAAGAAGTTGATTTGTTTATTGCAAGGAACCTCTAATTATCAAGGTCACATGTTGCTAGCATCAGGAAAATACATGCTAAAAATGTGTTTTATTTGGGAAAAATTTGTAATAATGAAATTTGAGGAAATAGTTTAAGAATTCATGCTTTAAAATGCAATAAACTTCAAATTACTAAGAAACAGTTTACTCCCTAACTTATAGTTTCTGCAGAAACTGTATTTAGGTCCACTCTGAATTCTCTGGTACATGTTTTGTACTGAGGAATTTCATTTAATTTATTTATTTATTTGAGTCTTACCTTTATTATTATTTTTAACCCCCCCCCCCAAAAAAAAACAAGGCACCAATAAAGGATCATATTTATAGCTCAGGGTTGAAATGAAGTGCTCTCTTGTGCTCTGTGAGATTCTATTTTTCTTGCAGACCAGGGGTGGAATTCTACTGGTTCTGTCCACTTCTGTTGAACCGGTTGCTCTGAAAAGCAGCAAACAGAGAGCATACATAGAACCGGTTCTATGTCTGCTGCTGTTTTGGCCCACCCGCCTGCCCGGGCTCTTACCTGACCTTTATTTCCTGCTTTTTCAACCATAGCTGCTTTGTGCGACACAGCTGCAGTTGAAAAAGCAGGAAAAAAGGGCTTTTCCAACCACTGCACACTTGCACGCAGCACTGCTCAGCTGTCTAGACAGCTCAGCAGGTTGTAAATTGCAGTATGCATGCGCGATGCAGAGTGACAGAACCAGTAGTTATACTGGTCAGATCCCATCCCTGTTGCAGACATCTTGTTATACAGACTAGGCAACTTCATCAGTGCTAGTAGAATCATTAAGCACTGATGATGTTACCTCTTTGGGTAATGAAATGTCTGCGAGAAAAAAACAATCCCAGAGAGCCACAAATGCCTCTAACTCAAGACAGTTAACATACTCAGTACACTTTCCTCTTCCTACCATCCTCACAACAACACCCTCTGAGGTGGATTGCACTGAGAGAGATAGTAATGGCCAAGGTCACATAACTGGTTTTTATGGCTAACGATTAAGAATTAAATGGACATTTTGGAAAGTGGCCTATTTATTTGTACACTGAATTAGAGAAAATGGGGGTGAAATGGTTAGGGTTAGGGTGGAGGTCAATTAATGTAACTGGCAATACAGTTGCTGATGTTGTGATTTAGTCCTGCAATTCAAAAACAACACTTTGCCATTTAGTTGTTCATGTGTCATGTTCAATGTGAACTTTATTAAATCAAAGATGGTCAGGGTAGTTCAGATGTGGACCTAATGATTTGAGAGTGAAAAATTCTACATAGCACAGTCAAAATGGTAGGGCGACAAAGTTTGTAAGACTATTACAGTTTGTCAAGTCTAATTTCCCTAAATGGTAGTTCACTTCTGTCAAAATCCTCTCTAAATAGAATATAGTCTACTTACCCATATTGTAAATGGGTTTAGAGTTTAGACCAGTGTTTAGAGAATATGGAAGCTATGATTTATAACTGGAGTAATGGCAATGGTAAAGCAGTTGATCAGTTACTAGCCTCTAATTTATCTATGTAAAATATTACTTTGAATTGAATAACCATGAATTGTAGACTGCTAAGTGCTCAACAATCCAGCTATTCATGAAGATACAAACTGGCACCAAAAGCAGAAGGTATATGAAATTTATGATAAATAGTTATAGGTGAGATAAATGTATTCAGTTTATTGGTTCATGAGTTGTTCAAGTTTAGTATATTGTAATTCATAAACTGGATATGATGACGGACTTTATGTTTTATGCTGTACTTCCACTGCAATCAAGAGGAATAATACTGATTCATAATATCTGAGGCTCTGTCAAGTGTCCTATTACAGCGTCTTCCTGCTTTCATAAATCTTTACCTCATCCTTGCTGTAACTTTATTAGACTTCATTAACCACCATACCTGGCTTTTTAAAATAGTTTTGAAGCTTGAATTGTGTAATGAACCATTTCTGGAGAAACAAATGTACTTTGCTATGTATTCTGAACCATTATTTTTTTCCCTTTCCAAATCATCTCTTCCTATCTGAAACTTTTACAATTAAATTACTGTCTTTGGAAAACTACTCTGGTCTGACACCCATTTTTTTAATGTACATGATGAAATATATTTGTCAATAGTGTGGAATGAAAAAACTTTTTTTGGAAAGTCACTTCTTCAAGACTTTGAGCTCAATTCTTTATTTCAGTGACTTTATTTTCATATGTATTCTTTTTTAATTTCACTGTGAGAAAAATGGGCTATTTATTTTGCAACTTTGACAGTAGAGCTGAGGGCACTTGGTCCAGCACAAAATAGTTTGAGCTGTGCTGAAACTTACTGAAAACATATATTGATTTTTCTGCCTTCCTTTGGCTATGTACCAAAATTGTGATGATGACCTGGTCATGCTGCATTGCCATTGTGGCATAGTATTAGTACAATATACTGGGCTTGACTGACAGATGTAGGTCAATCTTCCCTAGCCAATGTCACATGGGCAGTATTGGCTGTCAAACCTCATTGAAATGGGCAAGGAGAGGTTACTTTCAGTGATCTGAAAGGCAGGGAATATAATTGACTGTGTAACCTGCAGCCTTTCAGTTGGAAAAGGAATTATCAGATGAAAGAGGAAGTACCACTTTGTCCATCACTGGAATTCCTTATGATAGAAGACAGTGGCTCAAGGTTTAAGCCTTGAAACTTTTGTTTTCATCAAGTCCCAAGGAATCTAGACTGTAATATAATTCAGATGCTTTGTAGTGAGAGCAGGTCTACTTTGCTTCCATACATCTAGCCTTATGCAAACCAAATACTATGACAAGTATTTCTGAGCAATCTAGAGATACCGGAAAATGCATCAGACAAATTGCCAAAGAGATGATGATGGGAACCTGAGTAGACAGAAAAACAATACCCTGTTTCTCCAACAATACGGCCTCCCCCAATAGGAAATTCCAGCATGTTGTATAGGCATGAAATGAAATTAAGCCCCTCCCCCCAAATTAAGGCCTATATTAAAACATGCAAAATGGTGGTGGTGGTGGTGGGGCTTGCCGTTAGGAAGTACTTTTGTTGCACACCCGGATATGGTGGTGCCTATGTTGACCCCAATACGAAGTGCCCCACCAACGCCGAGGTCAACATCCAATCCGTTGCCGCCCACCCAACTGAAGATGCAAGGGGAGGAAATTAAGTCACCCCCAAAAAGACAGCCTAGCTATTTTTTCAGGGCTCAAAAAAAATAAGACCTGGCCTTATTATATGAGAAACATGGTAGGACAATTATGCCAGACAATTTAGAAAGAATTATACGCATGGCAAGATAGCAGGGACAAATTTCATCAAAGGCTGTTCTTCATAAGTGTGAAACAGGGCACACATTATCCATTGCTTTCTCTTTGTACAAAGAGCTATCACTAACTATGATATAACTAACTCTGATATTTTTTCTTTCCAAATCCTTAGCCTGTTTGCTTGAATAAGAATTCTCCAAAGGAAAGGAATAACAACTGCCATTCTTTACACACTTAGAACAGTGAATGTAGACACACAGGATAGAGCAACAAATAGAAGATCTCTTCTTTTGGAATTTTCCCCATCTCTGATAATTGTTTTTACTTGTTCCTATCTACTTATATTCCCAGTATCTATCTGAAGTTGGGTTTAAAAGAGCATTTATGAACATACACTTGTAAAACTGAATAATATTTCTTGTTTCAGGGTGACAAATCACTAATATAAATTTATTACAGACTTTGTAGTAAGAAATACTAAAACTGGATGCTGTCCAGACTCTCTGGATAAAAAATATTTTCTTCTAAATATTGCAATTTATGCCTTACTTGTAATTATCATTTTTCTCCTTTCCTAGCATAGGAGGAAAAAAATGAAGGGATAGAGGAAATCTAATATAGATCCTAAACCAGAAACAAAATTAGAGTTAGGTATATAAATTAAAAAGAGTGGTATAAGGGCAATAATAATTGATATAAAACTGAAGGCAAAGATGGAAGATTATAACAAAACAAAGAGTGTTTCTGTTGGTTGTGTCTTCTTTTTTGTAACAACAAAACATGTAGGATTTCATCCCAGTTTTCAGAAGAAAGCAGAGATAACACATATTATAAATATTGATTAATCTAACATTTTAAAAATACTTTAACAAGTTGGCTTGCTTTTAATTCTTTTGTTTGTGAATGAACTGCTTTTATATATTAAGTGCCTTGAACCTGGTGAGAGTAGAAAAGCAAATAATTATCTCAGATATGGAGTATGATATGGAGTATGATATCCTAGCGGTTAATATTGCCTGCTTTTCCCTCCCTTCTCTTTTTCACTATCTGTGATTATGTTTTACTCTTGCTCATCATCTGACTGATTATCATAGATGGTGTGGAATAAAGAAGAAATGTCCATTCAATGGTCTTTTTTGCAACCCAATTTTCCTCTGTCTTTGGCAGGGTGAGACATATAAATAGATGGGCTCCAGATTTCTTCATTCCAGTTTGTACAGAGGGCAAAAGGAGTTTAACCAATGAAAATACCACCATTGAGTCACAACGTGTGTGAATGTGTGTCTCATGTACATAGGAAAGGAGCAAAGCTTGTAGCATACTCCATGATACTGCTTTCCATAATGATAGCAGAAATGTCTTATAGTTGCCACTGAGGTTTTAAGTAGCCACTTGCTTGGATCTATCTGTCAGGAAACAGAACTGTCTGAGTGAAAATGCATTGGATCCCTGTTCAGTGGGGAAAAAATGATTAGATCAACCCATGTATATGCTGCATGCTGTCTTCATTTAACATGCTGTACCAGGCTAACCAATTTAAAATGCCTCATTGCCAATTTCTTTCCATGTTTTGGCATATTTTTCTGAGTGATTGCTTTAAATGATGACTGGAAATGGGTCAGCCTTTTTCCCATGTGAGTGATTCCTCCTGTTTCCATTTCTGACATTAAATTTCCTGTTTTCCCCCATCCAAGCTCTTATACTTGCTGCAGTATATTCAATCTGACATATCTCATTCATTGAAGAAAGCTTCTGTGATATGAACTTAATGACTGCACAGGCAGCCAGTTACTCAAATCACTTTTCTTCCTTTTGTCTTATAATAATGAGGGTGACAGGTATAAAAATACATAATAAAATGTTTCTGCAACAGTTAATATCATACATGCTTCCGCAGAAGCATTTAAAAAAATGTAATGTAACTTTTAAGCTGCAAACAAACAAAAACCAGTTACACTAAGAATTGTAACTCAGGATTTTGTTCTTCCTATTTTGTTTTGTAGAAAAAAAACCATTTAGATCTTCCATAGATGAGTTTCTCAGTTTAAGTTTCTTCTGCTCTGATTTTCCTGTGTTCAGTTATTCCATCTTTTAAAGTACATGTATTTTTCCAAGTATGTTGTATGTATTTGCCTATTTTGTGCATAATTTGCATGCAAATTTCTCTCAAAAAATTGTCTGAACATTTTGGAACAATTTCCATTTGCATTTCTGTGTGGAATTGTTGCTAGTATATCCTATCTAAGCAGCTATATTATTCAAGATTTGAATCAAAGAATTTGGAGAACTACAATAAGAACTTTACATATTGACTTGATAAGTAAGAATTTCATAAATTGTTAACAAACAATTAGCTATGGGTATCAAATCTTGGGAAATATAAGCCTGTAATTTCAGTGTGGTATTAAAGTATACTGCAACAAAATGTTCCATGTTGAGTTTGGATAGATTAGTAAACACTATATCTATCTACTCAGCTTGATCAAACCAGAGTTCAATCTAGTCTGATGTATATTTGGACCCCATATGAGAAATTATTATTCTGATGTCATTTAAATTCTTCAGATATTTCACAGCAGAATGAATCTACAAATTCACTTCATAGTTTATTTTAAGCCCCTGTCACACGACACCAACGGATGCAAAGAGGATGTAAAACGGACAAAAAAGCTTGGCATCCGTTGGAAAATGCGATGTACTCACTGCCTCCATTTTGCTTCCTCTCTATCCGTCCAGCATCCATTTATTGACGTTTCATTCGCTCAGAAAGTTTTGAGATGCTCAAAACTTTTACGTGGAAAATGTATCCAATTCATCCGTTCTGCATCCGCTACGCATCCGCTACGCATCCGTTCTGCATCCGTTACGCATCCGCTATATCCACTAGGCATCCGTTCCACATCTGCGCAACTCGAATCCGCTCGGACGCAGGGAGGAAGCGGAACGGACAGGGAACGGATGCAGAATGGATGCCTAGCAGGTGCAGCACGGAGACAAAGCGTTTAAAACAGAAAAAAACGTTCGCAGAGGGGACCTATCTCGGATATTAAGGATGTCTAGAGGATGCCTAGAGGATGCCTAGAGGATGCAAAGGGACACCTATACTGCCTATAAAAAGGGGGAGCAACTCACCTGCATCTCATTTTCAGACCAGCAGCCTAGCTGTGCAGACCTCTGCAGCCTTCATCTGACTCTTCCTCATCCACAGCATCCAGTCATGTCCACCGTGGATGGTAACACAGTCCTTTTGGCAGCCACCATCCTTCTGCAACAGTGCAAAGCCATCTACAGGCTCTGTGAACTCTACAATGGGAAGAAAAAGAGGCAGCCAAGAAGCGTCTGGGTCCGAAGATGGATCGGGAGAAGACCAGAGTACGGACTGTACAACAAGCTGATGGTGGAGCTCAGGAACGAAGACACTCGGACATTCCAGAACTTCATGAGGATGCCTCCAGCCTTGTTTGACGAAGTTGTGCAGTGCCTGACACCCAGGTTGACCAAGGCAAACACCAACTTCCGGCCCAGCCTGGAACCTGGACTCAAGGTGGCACTCACTCTGCGCCACCTGGTCTCAGGGATCACCTACAGGAGCATGCAGTATGGCTGGAGGGTGCCACACAATACCATCACCACTGTGGTCAGAGAAGTGGTGCAGGCCATCATCAAAGAATACCTGGAGGAGCTCCTCCAGTGCCCCTCCACTGATGAAGGATGGAAGAAAGTTGCAGAGCAGTGGTATCAGAGGTGGAACTTCCCCCACACCGTTGGAGCCATAGATGGCAAGCACGTGGCCTGCAAAGCACCACACAAGTCGGGCTCCACTTATTTCAACTACAAGGGCTTCTTCAGCATCGTCCTCTTTGCCATGGTCGATGCAGACTAGAAGTTCATGTGCATCGATGCTTCAGGAAGTGGCTCATATTCAGATGCCCAGGTATACAATGCCAATGACCTCAAGGAGGGGCTGGAAGGCAACCTCATCATGGGCTTCCCAGATCCAGACCCCCTGCCCAACGACACGCACGATGTGCCCTACTTCATCATGGGGGATGAAGCCTTCTCCCTCAGAACCTACCTCACTTCCAGACTCCTCACCCATGAAGAGAGGATCTTCAACTACAGGCTGTCCAGGGCAAGGCGGGTGGTGGAGAACGCCTTTGGCATCCTGGCCAACAGGTTCCAGGTACTTCTCACCACCATGCAGCATCGCCCAGAGACCGTGAGGAGGATCGTGGAAGCTTGCTGCATCCTGCACAATCTCATGCACACCCGCTACCCAGTCTTGCAGAACAGGCTCGTGGACCTCCAGCAAGGCAATGGGGACATGGAGCCTGGGGAATGGAGACAAGGACAAAACCTGATAGACACTGTGGATGTGCAAGGCCCCAACAGAGCTTCACGTGAAGGGAAGAAGCAGCGCAACCTACTAAAACACTGGCTCAACTCCCCAGCTGGAGCAGTGGAGTGGCAAGACAGGATGGTAGATGCTTAATGGATGCTTCCTTCAGCCTGTCTCATCACACTGATGGGATTGTGCCATGTATGTTGAGTGGCTCTACAATGAACAGGGCATTAATAAAGAGTTTTGTTTATTTTGAAATGTGTTGATCAATGATTAAATTGTTATTGATCATAAAGGGCCATATGTGTGGCACCTGGGAGGGTGGACCATACAGTCCCACTATGCTTGCACTGGAGGTTTATCTATCCCACAGCTGTCTTAACCCATCCCAAAGGTATCCCTGCCCACCCCACTGCTATCTTAAACCATTCCACAAGCATCCAAAGGCTTAAAGCAATTCTAAAAGTTTCCACCAATACTTTATTACAAAAAAAGAAATGAAGCAAGTGTGTGAATCAAAGATAAACTTTACTGAACAACAAGCTGTAAAACAATAATGACCCAAGTCAAGTGTCCAAATAAAGTCCACAGGTAGCCAGCTACCCAGTCTCTGGCACTCTTATTGGTCACTCGGAGGTGTGCCCAGTCTCAGGGGTGAAGGGTCCAGGTGCTGTGGAGGTGGGTGGTGCTGGAGTGCTGGTCTGTATCATCATTGGGGTGCCTGGCCCCGAGAGGACAACAGGGGATGGTGTGTTGAGGAAGCTCTCAGACAGCTGGCTCAGACCCGCGATGCTGAGAGGTCCTTCCTCTATGCCATGGGGTGTCAGCCCCAGTCCTGATGAGAGATGTACTGATGCCGGGCTTGGCTGTGGGGTGGAGGAAGGAGTAGTGTCGTGGGGCTGTCTGGTCTGCAGCTGGGAGAGGACTGGCATGGGTGGCATCGCTGTCGTTGATGGCATCATTGTCATGGGTGGCATTGGTGGCATCAGTGGAACCGGTGGCAATGGTGTCGTCCGATGACTCTGTGCCTGGACTGGGAAGGGCTGCTGCTTGTGTTGCTGGACCTCCTGGTAGCTGTAGCCCTGATAGGTGAGGGGCTCTGGGAAGCCTTGGAATGGGAGGGACATCACCTGAGGTGGAGGAGCAGACCTGGACTGGGTTAGAGCAGGTTCCTCTGGGTCTGGAGGGTTGTGAAGCAGCTCGGTGATCCGGTCCTTCACCACCTGGTACTGGGGGTTCCGCCATGTCCCTGAGGGTCTGGTTGACATAGGTGAGGAAGGGCTTGCGGTTGGAGGATGAGGAGTCGGTGCCGACCAGCTGAGAGAGGAGATCTATACTGGTGGGGATGGTGTCCCTGATCTCCAGCAGGACAGTGTGGCTCTGCCCCTCCTGTTGTCTGGCTCTCTGCCTTTCTGTGGAGGTGGAGCTGGGGGGTGGTGGATGCGGCTACGACTGTGGTGAACTCGATGTCTCCTTTCTCCCACCGCACCAGGGAGTGCTCTACGCGCTCCACCACGGTTACACCTGTCCGCGGGTTCTTCACCTTGGCACGCTCCACAGAAACCTGCCTGGAGAAAGGGACTGACTCTTGGCTGGAAGAGTACTGGGTCTTAGCAGGCTGCCGGAGAGAGAGGGTAGTGAGAGGGGCTCCTGGTGCTCCTCAGTGGCGGATCTTACCCTCCAGGAAGCTGCACCTGGCCACGATGTAGGTCTCTCTGTCCGTCAGCTTAACCATGGCCTGGCCAGATTTCTTCAGGTGCAGCTTCCCGTACCAGGTGTGCATGTGCTTCCACCAGCCGAGGAGCACCTCCAAAGTGTAACCCATACTCTCCACCCTCTCTCTCCAAGCAGCCTGCTTCCTTTTGGTGTCCCTGTACAGCCGGTGTCCCTTCCGCCACAGATAGTCATTCTCTCTTAGACACTCCAGCACCTCATCCTCATGTTCCTCCTCAATGAAGTATTGCCTCCTCTCCCATCCCCGCATATGCCTCTTCCTCCCTTTGGCAGGACCAGATGGGCCCTCATCAGAGGGGCTCCCAGGTGGTAGGGGCTGCTCCTCCACACCACCAGCAGCACCAGCACCACAGGATCATCATCATCATCATCATCACCAGCAGGATCATAATCATCATCATCAGCAGCAGCAGCAGCAGCAGGATCATCATCATCATCATCAGCAGCAGCAGCAGCAGCACCAGCAGGATCAGCAGGACCAGGATCATCAGCAGCAGAGTAAGCACCAGGAGCCCCAGCAGCACCAGCAGCAGCAGCCCCAGCAGCACCAGCAGGACCACGACCACGAACAGGACCAGGAGCACGAGCAGGACGAGCAGGACGAGCAATACCAGAGCACAAGCAGTACGAGCAATACGAGCAAGTCCAGGAGCACGAGTAGGACGAGCAGGACCAGCAGGACCAGCAGGACCAGCAGGACCAGGAGCAGCTTCAGCAGAGTGTGCAGCAGCAGAAGCACCACTGCCAGGAGCAGCTTCAGCAGAAGCTCCAGCACCAGAAGAGCGAGCCCAAGCAGCAGAAGCCCCAGCAGAAGCAGAGTCAGGGACAGGGGGCAAGAGGGTGGCCCTGTCCCTCTTGCCAGGGCTGTCAGCAGATGGCTGAGGCTTTCTGTTCTTCCCCATGGTTGTGGGGTTGCTGGCTGGCAGGGATGCTGGCAGGGAGGCTGGCAGGGAGGCTGGCAGGCACCAAGGCTGGCAGGAAGCCTGGCAGGAAGCCTGGCAGGAAGCCTGGCACCAAGGCTGGCAGGAAGCCTGGCACCAAGGCTGGCAGGAAGCCTGGCAGGAAGGCTGGCAGGAAGCCTGGCAGGAAGCCTGGCAGGCAGACTGGCTGGCAGGGAGGCTGGAAGGCAGGCTGGCAGCAAGGCTGGCAGGCAGGCAGAGAGCAAGGCTGGCAGGGAGGCTGGCCAGGAGGCTTGGAGGCAGGCTGGCAGGAAGACTGGCAGCAAGGCTTGAAGGCAGGCATGCAGGCAGGGTAGGCAAGGACTCGATGTATCCTGCAGCAGGTCTTTCCTCTGAATGCTGGCCATGTGCAAGCTGCTTCCCTTTATATCCACGGGGCTTATGCAATGCATCCCCCCCCGCATGCGCAATTAACGCCAAGCATCCGTTAGGCTTCCGCTGTGCATCCGCTAGGCTTCCGCTCTGCATCCGCTTCATCCTCTTTTCAATCCACGTCCGCTTTGCTGAGGCCCCCTGGAAGCCCAGCGGATGTGCCATCCACTCCCATCCGCTTCCATCCTCTGGGCTTCCGTTCCGCATCCGCTTTCCATCCGCTCTGCGTCCTCCCCGCATCCGTGTTATCTGCTCCGGTTATGCAAATTTTTGCCCCTTTTGAGAGCGGATAACAATGGATGGAACATTTTGCTCATCCATTGTGTCCGTTTTGCATCCGTTGGGCAGTGTAACAGGGCCTTTAGGAATAATACTATGGGATATATATGAATATAGTACCTTTGGTTTTATTTTGTAATGTTAACAGACATTATCTGTGAAAACATTATAATGAGATTGAGAAAGGCAGATGTCACTGCTACTAGAATTAGTGGGATGCACCTCAATTAATAACAAATATGCAATATTTTAACATTTGTATAAGCCATTTCACAGATGCGTTACTGTATTTTCAACTACTTTCCTGATCATAGTTTAGAGTATTTAAAATATGACTGATGTACTTATTGATTCTGAATATTTTTAATATTTAATTAAAACTTTCGGTGATTCCAAATCAGATTTAAAAACATTAAAAAACATTAAACTGTAAAACACAATCAGTTACAATGTAAGACATTAAAAGCAATAGAAACTTGGTGCCAATCCCTGTTCATGTACCATTGTCTAACTAAAAAAATCCAAGTCTTTGAGACCTTATGGAAAGCTAAAAGGAGGGAGGCCTGCCAAACCTCAGGAATAAAAATGTTCCAGAGCTTCTTCGGTGACAGACCAAAACTGCAATCATGCGCAGTTTCAATCTGTGCTCACTACTGGAGCGCCCCAAGCTGGCTGGCTTTGGGGCTAAGCCATCTCGTAGAGGTGGTGAAGAGAGGGGAGACTGCTAGCAGGGTTGAGGAGAGTCACATCTCTCCTCCCTAGCTGGCCATTACTCCCTTTCCTGAAGGCGGTTGCAGTGGTGGTCAGAAATGGCCACCTCAAAGAAGAACTTGACCGGAAAAGAATGTGCAGGAGGAAGATAAGAAGAGAAAGTTTTGGCTGACCAGGTTGAACTAAAAAAGCAACAATATAAGATACCCTAGAATTTGAATTATAAAGAACAACATTGTTCCCCAAAAAGACTTTGAAGTGGCAAATGAGAGAGGGAAGGTTAAGGATTTGTTTTTTTCTTCTTTTCTTCCCTATATTGACAACTAAGAGATTTAAGCAAGAAACCGGCAAAAATTCACTTTGACATTAAAAGGTATTTAAGCTGAAAATAAAATGTCAAAGGGATAATAAAGATTTCTGGATTCTCAAAAACTTTTAAAAGAAGGAAAAAAACCAAAAGGGTGGGATCTGGAAAAATGGAGGAGACCACCTGAAAGTGAAAGGAATTAACAGTGAAACTTTAACAAGATTCCTAAAAGATACATTTTAACTGAAACCATGTAACAAGATAAGAGAACCCCAGGAAGAGAAAGTGGAAAAAAAGAAGCAAGAAGAAACAGCTTTGGATTATTTGGATTACTTGGTGATTATTGTATTTTTTGGCTATTGGATCTAAAGGACTAAAATTAATCGGATGGTTGTTTAAAAGTTTTTTAAATGGTATCGCTCTCAGAAGAATTGAGAATGGAACTTAAAAAACAGAAAGCAGATGCACAAGAAGGAAAAGGTTCTTTTGGCTTCGTATTTCAATTTTTAGAAATGGAGATCCTGAACTATGGGAAACAACAAGAAATTCCTGTAGAACAAGAAAGACAGAACAAAGAAGAAGCCAATATTTGACCAAATATTTCTATGTGGGGAAAAGAAAGGAAAGGGGGGAAAGAGAGTGGAAAATTTAAGATCTGAACCCCCCCCCCAAAAAAAAAAAGAATAGTTTAAAAAGTTATAACAACATAAGGAAGAAACAAGAGAGGATTACAGAAGAGAGAATTAGAATTATTCTGATTACATTAAGAAGAAACAGAAAAGAGGATTACAGAAGAGAGAATCAGAATTAGAGAGAAAAGGGGTCAAAAAGGGAAGGGAGAAAAAGAGGGGGAAGAGGGAAAGGAAAAGAAACAGGTCATAGAGAAACAGGAAAAATGTACAAGGATTAAGGGTATAAACCTATTTAGAAGACACAGAGATAATGGGTGAAAACTTAATTGAAAGTGGGATTCTGCAAGGGTACATAAGATAGTATTGTATATTAGAAATAGAAATGAACTTTGAAAACATGAAACAAGTGTAATTAAAATGATAGATAAAATACTCATTGTAATGTAATGGAATGCTAAATAAATAAATGAAATAAAGGGAATGAGAGAATGAAATTAGGAAAGTGGGGGACATTTTAATGATTATAAATGTGTTAAAAAATTTAAGTGAAGAGGAATATGAAAGAAACATGAAAAAATTATGGAAATATGATAAGTGTTCTTAGAAGTATGATATCCTATTGAAAAGAAATGTTAAAGATGTCAAAGATTATAATTAACATCAATGATAGAGCTGAATTGGAATAGAATAAATATTTTATTTATTATTATTATACATATATATTTTCTCTTTAAGAACTTAGTGCGCATTTTAAGAATGTACCAAGCAGATTTCAACTGGATGTTATGTGTTATATTGAATGTTATAATTGTAAAGGCATAAATTGAAGTTTAAATAAGAGTTCAATAGATAAAAATTAAAAGATAGAAAGATGTCATACTCCAATAAGTAACTGGGAAAAAAATTGTTTAATCAGAAAAGAAAATATGAAATTGAAACAGGACAGACAACAGTACAAATATAATGACTAGAAAGGTATTGAAACTTAGAATATATATATATATATATATATACAAACTCAATACAGAAGCCTGATGATGGCAGATGAGATTATGCTGAAAGGTTGCTACAACTATAAAAGCACTACAATGAGGTGGGATAATACCCGAAGGAACCTGAACAGCACACATGTAAGTACCCGCAAAAACTTTATATATGTGTGTGTGTGTGTGTGTGTGTGTGTGCGCGCGCGTGCTGTTCAGCTTCCTTCAGGTATTATCCCACATCATTGTAGTGCTTTTAAAGTTGTAGCAACGTTTCAGCAGAATCTCCTCTGCCATCATCAGGCTTCTGTATTGAGTTTGTATGTGGGTCAGGCTATCACAGCCGTTGGTTTTAAATTTGAGGCTAGCCTATTATTGTGGCAGGATGTTTTTTTCTACATCCTGATTGGTTGGGAGTCTTGGTCTGTGTTTATTGGACTTGGAGTTTGTTTGATTGGTGTTTCTGGTTTCTTCTGTCTGTTTTGTGGCTTTGATTGGCTGGCAACACTGTGTTCCTGTATTGGAGGCATTCAGTGCAGCTTGACTTCACGTGAAAGGACGGCTATTATCTATTAGGGAGCTCGGTTTCATCTGGGTGCCTGGTGGGGGTGTGTTTGAGCTGGAGGTATCAGAGGGAGTCTGTTTGTGCCCAGGTGTTTGCCTGGCTTGTAGTGTGGAGATCTTTCTATTTGAGAGTGCAGGCTTCCAAATGATTGACAGTCTGGTGGAATCATCTCTTCTATTCATGCTTTCAGGTCTTTTTTCAATCTCTATGGCTTCTCTGAGGATTCTGTGGCTGGGGTTTTCTATAGTGGCTACGGTTTTAGTGCCATTGAAGTTGATGTTGTGACCTTTGGTTTTAATGTGTTGGAATAGTGAGGAGGTGTGTTCCAGCTTTTTTACTGCATTTTTGTGTTCATCCAGGCCGGTACTTATTCTTCTATTGGTCTGTCCAATGTATGTGGCCAGGCATGATGTACAGGGAACTTCGTATATGCCTTGGTTTTCCAGGTCAATTTTGTCTTTGGGGTTTCTTAGGATGGCTGCTATTTTTTTGTCTGTTTTGAAGGCAGTCTTGATGTGATGCCTGTGTAGTATCTTACTGATTTTATCTGTAGTACCTCTTATGTAGGGCAAGACAGCTGTTCCATAGGTCTATTGATCTTCTAGGTCTCTGTTATGTCTTGGTGTGTTTTTGTGGATCAAGCCGGTGATTTTGTTTTTGTGGAAGCCGTTGGCTGTCAATACTTTAGTCAGGGTGCATAGTTCAGTTTTTATATGTGTCTTGTCTGCCAGGCATTTGGTTCTGGTAATTAGTGTTTTGGCCATGGAATTTATCTGTGCTGGGTGGTGGTGGGATTTGGTGTTGAGGTAGCAATTGGTGTGTGTTTTCTTCTGGTATACGGTGTGTCCCAGTGTGCCATCTGTTCTTTTGTAGATTAGTACATCTAGGAATGGTAGTTGTTTGTTTATTTCCATTTCTATGGTGAACTTGATTTTGGGGTGTGTGCTGTTTAGGTGTGTTAGGAAATTGTTTAGGTTTTCTTTTCCATGGGGCCAAATCACAAATGTGTCATCGATGTATCTTAGCCATAGTTTGGGTTTGTGGGTGGCATTAGCCAGAGCTCTGGATTCGAATTCTTCCATGAACAGGTTTGCAATGACGGGTGACAGTGGTGATCCCATAGGGGCTCCTTCATTTTGCTTGTATCTTTGTCCTTTGTATATGAAATATGTGTTGGTTAGGCAGTGTTCTGTTAGTTCCATGAGGTGTTTAGCTGGTTGGTATTTATTTTTGATGATTTTGAGAGTTTCTTTTATTGGGACTTGAGTAAATAGTGAAACCACATCGAAACTTACAAGCAGATCTTCTTGTTCCACATGTAGATCTTTGATCATTTCTAAGAAGTGGTATGAGTTTTGTACATATGAAGCTGCGGTTTCAGCATGGGCTATAGTTGTTTTGTTAAGTGTTTAGCTAGGTTTTGTAATAGTGCTCCTTTGGAGCTGACTATGGGTCTGAGAGGTATGCCTTCTTTGTATATTTTTGGGAAGCCATATAATTTGGGGCATCTAGAAGATTTTTCTCTTGGGATGATCGTCTGTTGGATTTCTTTGCTTATGTGGCTGGTTATAATTTTTTTCTTGGTTAACTTTTCCAGATATGTGGTTGGGTCTGTGTTTATAGGTTTGTACGTGGAGTCTTGGAGTAGGTCTGTCAATTGTGTTTCGTAGTCTTTTCTGTCCATTACTATTGTGGCATTCCTTGTGTCTGCTGGGAGTATTATTATGCTGTTATCATTTTTCAGGGTTTGTAGTGCTCTGAATTCATATTTTTGCAAGTTATTTTTCAGTGGTTTGCTTGTGCATAAGATGTTTGTAACCTGGTGTCTTATTCTGTCAGCTTCATCTGTATTTAATTTGGTTAGGCTGGATTCTACTGCACATATGATGGATTCTGTTGGGATTTTTTTGGGTGCTATGGCATAATTGAATCCTTTGGTTTGGACATCTGCTTCTGTTTTGGTGAGTTCTCTGTTGGAAACGTTATGTACTAATTGTTTCAGGTGTTGTTGTGGGTTTTTGGGGGTTTTCTTGTCATGTTCTAATTTCTTTAGTTTCTTCAAGAGTTTTTCATTTTTGTAAGTGGTTTCAGTTTCAGCTCTCCAAGTTGTAAGTTGTTTTATCTTATCCCAAAGTAGAGGGTGGATTTTGCTGCTCAATTCCAGGTGTAGTCCTAGCAAATCTTTGTTTAACTGATCCAATTGGAATCTTTCACTGTGAACTTCATTCCTGAGTAAAGCCATTTTTGTTCTTTTCAGGATATGTTTAGTAGCTGCTGTGCTGTGATTTTTTTTCTGCTAACTATCCTGATTTCTACTGCTGATATTGTAACCCATACCTTAAAATGATAATCTCAAATGAAAATTGAAGAACATAGTTTATAATTCAAAGTTAGGCCTGATGTCTGCCCAAAGTTGATTTTGGTCAAAGACCATTAAAGAGCAAAGCAATTAAGAAACAGTTTAGAAACGTAGAAATATAATCCCTTTGTTCAGAAATCAGAGTTTATACGTAGAAAGTATTTGATTGATCTGGATATTTTACCAAATTATGGGAAATAGAATAGAATGTTTTTCTTATCTGTCTTCCAAACTAGCTGAAGGGCATTAAATTGAGCCAGTGTTAAGGCCCTTCTCAGCTTGGATAATGTAATGTGGTTTAAGTTAGCTTGCTAGCCTGAATATATAAGATTGGCTGCTTTGGCAGTAAAAGACCTGTCTTGTTTTCTTTGCACATCCATGATGTGATATAAACAAATTGATTTTCTTGGCTTGTTCATATCCCAAAGGAAGGACAGCTTCTTGTGAAAAGTCACAAAAGTACTATTTATCAAGGTATTTATCAAGGAGATATTATTTCCACCGAGCATTAAAATTACCAGCTAATGTCAAAAGTGGGTGGGGGTGTTATTCTGGTGCAGTCATATCTTTTCAAATCTAAAACTTTGTTTGATTTTATGCTGTGTGAAAAGAGACCAATTTTAATTGTCTGCTGTTCCACTGTCCAAAAGTAAATAGTCAGCACTGAATAACCTTTCAGTCTTGGCTCTTTTTTTCCAAGCTATGCCCTCTGAACACCTTGGGCCTAGTCCTGAATTTCTAACCACAAAGCTCAATGGCATGAAGGTTGGAAGTTTTAATTCTTAAAGTCCAACACATTCCGCCAAGATTTAAAAAGACGCTCTTGTAGATTTTCCCAAATCATTGTAAGGACAAGTCCTGTGGCTGCATATCCTCTGCTTTTAGAACCAGAGAGTAGAATATATGATTTGTGGGTATTGTGCTGGTTTTTTGGGGTGGGTGGGTGGGGGTGGGGATGCATATTTCATGCATCTTGTTACACTTATATTGTTATTTTAATGTTGACTATAATGACTCCATTAACTGAAAATGATTATTATAAAGAAATGTACCAGCACTAGTGACTTACTTAACTAAAATATTATGTGCATGTTTATTAATGTTCTTTTTTTAATAAATGAAAGTTTAATTTCACAGTCATTCTTCAAAATACAATTGTATGTCTTCCAAACAAGTTGTTCTAAAAATAATTAAAAGTACAAACAATGTACTTTTTTAATGTTTACAAATTGTGTATATTTCAGATATTGTAGCATAAATTTTGCAAAGAGAAATGGGTCATTTAAAAATCTTCAAATGGAGAAACAGGGAGGTGGAATGAAAGTGGATTTCTATTAATCAGTAGAATCATGTTGACTTTTTTTAAAAAAAATGAAATATTTTATTTTGAAATGCTCAAGTAAGCACTGTAATTCTTTTTCTTTACATTAAATGAATGTGTACTGAAAGAATTAAAGCATCTGGGTATTTAAAATGATCAGACCATTCATCAGACCGAAGGGTATGCTTGCCACCCACTGATCAGACAATAGTAGAGCACCAAAATTGGGTAGTGTTTATTTGGTATTCCAAGCTTTATCCAAAGTGAATGTACACCCTGCCTTTATATTTCTTAAACTCATAAATATCCAGCTAGCCCAATAATGGGCCTTGAAATTAAAATTACGGTAGAAAACATGAAATCAAATGCCATGATGCTTTTGTTTAAGGCTCAAGGTTGCAACATCTCCTAATATTAAGTTTCAAGTGGAGAAATATGCTTTATGAATTTGTATGTATTTTGTAATGTAGTTTGGGTCCACTTTTTCTTGTTCTCCAGCAACTGATCTTCAGAAGCACACTGAAACCAAGACTAGTGGTAATATATAGGCCATCAGGCCTGATAGCAGGTGATAGTGTTTCCCCCTCTCCACCAAACCAGCCATAAAGATAAATAAGTTAGTTATTTTTTTAAAGATTTTTCCCCCAGAATTTTTGGCTTAGAGAAAGAAGGTAAATCCATTTCTAATCGAAGTCCTGAGCTTTGCAAAGGAAATAGCACCATCTGCTGATAACAATAGAACTGATGAAATAAAGTTCTAGACCTCTTTATTTTAATGTGGAGCTTGCAAGCATGGAGAGGAAGGTGCTATTTTAAGTAAAAGGAATGTGGGTTTTCATGCATAATGTACCTATTTTCATATCTTGAGAAAAAGCAAAGTGTAATACCATTGAATATTTAGATTTAATGTTCTGCAGCTCAATAATTTCTGGACTCATTTATCATACGTGAAATGGAGAACAGTTAATCAGTGGAACAAGTTGCCTTCAAAAATTGAGGGTGCACCATCACTGAAGGTTTTAAAGAGGGGATTGGATAACCATTTGTCTGAAATGTTGTAGGGTTTCCTGAGTGAGCAGGTAGTTGGATTAGAAGGCCTCCAAGATCCTTCCAACTGTGTTATTCAATTAAGCCATGAAAAATTTCTGAATGGATTGGAAAAAAAGACCAATGACATAAACTGAGCAGGAAGAAGAGGAGGAGGAAGAGGAGGAGGAGATATATATTGAGGATTTCATGTATGGAAAATTAAAATGTAGGCGCTTGAGTTTCAAAAAAATAAATACATGAAAAATTGAAAACCATGTATCTTGGCACACAAACAAGAAAATGGGTTTTCAATCGTTGCATAAAATTTGCCAGACATTTTTTTTTTAATTACAAACTGATCCAAGCACAAATGAACAGGACCATGGACAGCTCACTGTGAGGGTGCATTCAGAGTCAGGCACAATACCAGATTTGCAGATAAATCAAGCAGACTTGTCTTTCATTCCAGTACTGTTCTGCTAAATACTAGATGTTCCTAATGTTCCTGTTGGGTATAATTGAATAAAATGGATGTCCCTTGTTTCTGGAAGACAACACTACAAAATCGATGGCTATGATTTCGGTTTAGAAATAGCTTTTGTATTTGTAGTTGCTTCAGAACATAAATGAGTAATAACCAGAAAGGACTTCAAATTCTTACATCCAAACATAAAAATATAATGTCCACTCACCATACAAAATGTACATGGCTTATTTATTTAGCTACTAAAACTACTGTTAAGCTAACCTTGAAGAACCATATACATGTATTCCATAAGGAAGTTACTGGATTAAATCAGGTGTATATGGCATGGGCAAAAATGTGGAAAAGAATTAACAGACAGTATGGTTAGAAACCTCTACACAATCAAAACCCTAGTGATTTATAGATCAGTAAAGACTTTTGACTGGTACAGTTAAATAATATCAGTGATAGAAATACTCCCATTCACTCTGAATGAAGAAAAACAGGAGCAATAATTTCTATAAGAGAAGTTTACCTCATTACCCCATTTCTGGTAATAAAAACAAAAAGACTTCCATCCTTTCTAAGTGCATGATGTCTCCTCTCCTATCATTTATTTGTCTCCTGTTGCTGGATCTTAAAGTTCAAATAAAATGTAATGTGTTTCAGTTGGATACCTGAAACCTTTTCATCTTTATGTTGGACATCAAATATATCCCATTATCAAAAATAAGTACTATTTTATAAAAGATATGCCTTTTTCTAACCAAAAGCTAATGTTTTATTAGTTAGGTACCATTAAATCAGGCCTAGTAACTTTTTGAACAAATGTCCATAATGTCAAACATAGTAAGAGCTGAATACAGGCTTACTTATCTTCTGATATCTTTCATTAACTAAGGTTTTTTTTTTTACATTTATGAGCATTTGAACTTTTGTTCAATTTTACCTAACAAAGTGGCATCATCTTCATAAATATTAATATTTTGACTTTCATTTTTTATTCTAGCTTTTATTGCTTCCAATTCTGTCATTCTTATTGTCAGTGTTCCAAGTAATGCACCCATAGAAAACAAACTCTGAGGCACTGAAGTTCCTCAAAGAACAGTGTATTAGATACATCATTTTGACACAAACTGGTGAAAGCTGACTCTGAGGTTTCCCACAGCTTTTACCTAGTTAAAAGTAAAAGTTTTCCCCTTCCCCCAAGTCTCTGGTCATGCTGTCCAATCCAGGTGCTGACTGGTTTCTGGGTTACTGGCTCCTCTTCTGGCCAGCCACCTGTAAGAATGTCCTTGGCTCCCAGAGAACAAAAAATTATTGTTTTGACTACAAAACCCCATCTAACTATTTTCCCCCTCCCACTACTGTGGGAGCCAAAATGGCTTCAGCCAGGCTCACTCCAGAGTTGATGCTTATAGTACATTCACTGAACAATTTAAACAAATATGAGGACAATATGCATCCTTCTATTATTCCCTTCCCTGTTCTGAACTAATCTTATCCTCTTTATTCTCAAAACAACTACTCAGATTAGGGTTAAGGTTAGCTTTATAATTTTCACATCCTTGTATGATCTACACAATCAAATAGTTCACTGCAGTCAGGAAAGCAAATACAATATTCTTTATAAATAAATACATAAATTATTTTTATTTATTTTACAAAAAATAAATTATTTTTCTCTGGTCATTGTCCACCTTATGTTAGCTTTCTGACTGCATTTTCTGTCCATACTTTCTGAAATATGTATATTCATTTGGCATTTTTATCATCATGTTTGGCACTTTCCTTCTCTCGCTTCTAACAAGCTGATCCACAGTTACTATTTTTGTAGTTGTTTGGCAACAGGATCTTGTTCCAATCAACAAAAACAGTAAGAGTGTGAATTCATCTTGATCTCTCCATATTATCAACTATATTATCTTTTATTTTTTAATATTCTGGAATACTTTGGCAGTACAAGGCACTTCTTTACTGTCATTATTTCTGCCTCTCATTTGATGTTGCTTGGAGACAGGTGCCTGTCAAAAAGTGTTTTGAGTGTTATAATAGTGATATAATATAATGTTCCTTAGAGACAATTCTGTGTATAAAATGGTTCAATGTCTACATGAAACTGTTGTAGGAGCTAATCAGGAAACATGAAGGTGAGTGTTATTCCTATACTGGGAACACTCAAATCTATGTAACATTTTCAGATGTGAGTTCTATATTCTTCAAGGGTTCAGTGAGAAAATAGTATTACCTTGAAAGTAGACAGAAATGGACTTCATCATGTGGAGAAGTAGCATATTCTTTCTTTTGGATGCAGTTATATTTTTTCAAAGAGCTGACACTAAGCTTGGGGGTGCATGATGCTATAGGTCTTTATTTGTTTTCCTAAACTTAGACAGCAGTCAGGAATAATTTTTAGCAGCTTTGGAGAATGCACAAATGGTATATTTACTTACTTGACTTAGAGAATGTGTTGACATCCTCTAAGCTTTTGTACTGTAATATACTGTTTTCCAATTAGTAGAAAAATCAATATCCATTTGATCTCCTTCCCTCCAAATGATGCTCTTGAGCACTGCACATCAGAACAACTAGACACAAGAACAGCTTTTTCTTCCCAAAAGCCATCACTGTGCTAAACAAATAATTCCCTCAACACTGTTCAACTATTTTCAAAGTCTGCACTCTTATTACTATTAATCTTCTCATCACTACTTATCACCATTCCCTCCCACTTGTGATTGTATGACTGAAACTTTGACACTTGTATCCTTATGATTTATATTGACTTTTTCCTAGTATGATTTGATTGCTTTTTGTACCCTCTGACTATCATGAAGTGTTGTACCTATGATTCTTGACTTTTGATGAATATATCTTTTCTTTTATGTATAGTGAGAGCATTTGCACCAAGAGAAATTCCTTGTGTGTCCATTCACACTTGGCCAATAAAGAATTCTATTCTGTTCTATCTTTGGGAGAATTAAAAAAGGTCCTGTATTTATTTCTATTTGAGTTAAAACTTGTACTGTTAAAACTGTACAAAATTAGAATCTGGATAGCAGGAGAAAACTCTTTCTTATATATCACATGTGTTGAGGTCAAATCGAGAGATTTCTTTTTTGTTGCTATTGGTTTATTATAACCATCTCAGTTAAATTTTTAAAGATTGTGGTGTTAATAATCACCAACATAAAAAGTCAAGGGTCAATGCAGCTATCTACCAGGAGATTTTGGAGCACTTCATGCTTCCTTCCACAGACGAGCTTTATGGGGATGCTAACTTCATTACCCAGCAGGACTTGGCACCTGCCCACACTGCCAAAAGCACCAAAACCTGGTTCAGTGACCATGGGATTACTGTGATTGATTGGCCAGAAAACTCGCCTGACCTGAACCCCATACAAGAGAAAGATGAGAGATATGAGACCAAACAATGCAGAAGAGTTGAAGGCCACTGTTGAAGCATCCTGGTCTTCCATAATACCTCAGCAGTACCACAGGCTGATAGCTTCCATGCCATGCCACATTGAGGCAGTAATTACTGCAAAAGGGGCCCAAACCAAGTACTGAGTACATATGCATGCTTGTACTTTTCAGAGGTTTGATATTGTTCTATGTACAATCCTTGTTTTATTGATTGCATGTAATATTCTAATTTTCTGAGATTGTGGATTTGGGGTTTTCATGAGCTGTAAGCTATAATCATCACAATTATGACAAATCACAGCTTGAACTATCTTGCTTTGCATGTAATGTATCTATTTCATATATTAGTTTCACCTTGTAAGTTGCATTCCTGAAATAAATGAACTTTTGCACAATATTCTAATTTTTCTAATTTCACTTGTATAAATTAATCCAGGAAGCATGAGTCACCTTGGTTCACTAAAAAAAATGGTAATATTTCCTAACCATTCCTTATTAGCATACAATAACTCTTGCTTCAAATTATCCCTTCAAGATCATATTCTGCAGCAGCCCAGATTAGAAAATGGTCTACATTTGATAACTTGCATGATATTCTTGCAGTCAATTCTCCCAATTAGAAATGACAAAGATACTTGCTTTTTGTGGCTCATTCAGAATGGGGTTCTGTTTTGGAACCAGGGAGGGGAACAAGGTTCATTCTGACTTTTGCAGAAACCTGTGTGAAAACCAGCATTGAGCCTTGAAATTTCTCTGACACAGACAGAGCTAAAGGCTAGGTCACACTGGCTGATGGATGCAAAATGTATGTAAAAAGGACACAGCGGATGAGCAAATTTTCCATCCGTTGTTATCCGCTCTCAAAAGTGCCCAAAATTTGCATAAACAGACAACAAAGGAAAGGAACGGACGTGGGGAGGATATAGCGGGGATGCAAAGCGGATGTTCATAGGAAGCCTAGCGGATGGAAGCGGATGGAAGCAGATGACATATCCGCAGGGCTTCTGGGAAGAACAGTGAAGCGGACGCATAGTGGAAGGAGCGGATGCGTAGTGGATGCGTAGCAGATGACGCAAATGCATCACAGATGCCTATAGGATGCATAGTGGATGCCTAGCAGATGCAAAGCGTTCAGTGCACATGCGGGGAGGATGAATTGCGTGAGCTCCACGGATATAAAAGGATGCAGCTTGCAAGCAGTCAGCATTAAGAGGAAAGACCTGCTGCCAGAGACATCTTGAGAGAACACCATGGGGAAGAAGAGAAAGCCAGTGCCTACTCCTGCCAGCCCTGGCAAGAAGGACAGAACCACCATCCCACCCCCTGGCGCTGACTCTGAAGCTGCTGCTGCTGGTGCTCCTGATGTTGCTGGTGCTTCTCCTGCTGGTGCTGCTGGTGCTGCTGGTGCTGCTGCTGCTTCTCCTGCTGCTGCTGGTGCTTCTCCTGCTGCTGCTGCTGTGATGGACCAGGCCCAAGGCCCTCAAAGCCCTGCTACTGAAGGCCCTGAAGGCCCTGCCAGAGGGATGAATAGGCAAGGCAAGGAGCAGGGGGAGAGGAAACAGTACTCCATTTGAGAGGACCATGAGGAGGAGGTGGTGGAATGGCTGAAGGAGAATGAGTACCTGTGGAGGAAGGGCCACAGGCTCTATCGCGACACCAAGTGGAAGCAGGCAACGTGGAGACAGAAGGTGGAGAGCCTGGGCTACACTTCAGATGTCCTCCTGGGGTGGTGGAAGCACATGCACACCTGGTATGGCAAGCTGCACCTGAAGAAATCCGGGCAGGCCACTGTCAAGCTCACTGACCGGGAGACCTATGTCATGGCCAGGTGCAGCTTCCTGGAGGGTGAGATCAGCCACCGAGGAGCAGCCCCTCTTTCAACCCTCTCCCTCAAGAGAGGGAGAGCCACTCCCAAGAGAGCCACTCCTCTTCCAGCCAGGAGACAGTTACCGTGTCCAGGCAGGTGTCTTTGGAGGGTCCCACGACAGAGACCCCCCCCCCGACAGCTGCACTCCCTGTGCGAGAGGACATGGAGGATCCCCTGTCTCTGATGGAGCAAGAAGAAGCAGCCATCAGAGACCAATAAAAGCCAGCACAGATCTCCTCTCCCAGCTGTCCACTTCGAAATACCATCCTCTAACTGCAAGCCCTTCATCACGTACGTGAGCCAGACCCTCATGGAAATGCCCGAGGTCCAGTACCAGGCGATGAAGGAGAGGATCACAGCTCTTCTCCACCACCCTCCAGGCCCAGCTGAACCTGCTGCTACCCACTCCAGGTCTGCTCCTCCACCCCAGGCGATGTCACAGCCCTTCCATGGATTTCAGCAGCCCCTTGCCTACCAAGCCTACTGTTGCCAGGACTTCCCACAGCAGAGGCAGCCCTTCCCAGTCCAGACCCAAGTTCCTCGGATGCCACAGATGCCACAGACCCCTCACCTGACCCAGCTGCAGACCAGACAGCCCCACTACACTCCTTCTTCCTCCACCCCACAGCCAAGCCCTTCCTCAGAACATCTGTCATCAGTCTTGGGCCTCACGTCCCAGGTACTTGAGGAAGGGCCTCTCAGATGCAAAGACTCACAAGACTGAGTCAGCTCTATGAGAGCTTCCTGCACACACCATCTCCTGTTGTACTCTCAGGGCCAGGCACCCCAATGGCGCCTCAGACCAGCACTCCAGCAACAGCCACCTCCACAGTCCCTGGCCCCTTTACATCTGAGACCATGGGCACGCCTCAGAGTGACTGAGAAGAGTGACAGAGACTGAGTTGTTACCTGCTCACTTTATCTTTGCTTAAGACACTTTACTTGGGTCATTTTGCTTTTCAATAAAGTCATACAGTTTGTTATTAATAAAGGTTATCTTTGCTTCACACACTTGGTTCATTTTTTTTTTTTTTACTTAATAAAGTGTTGGGAAAAACTTTGAAAAAAGGGTTAAGCCTTTGCATGCTTGTGGGATTGGTAAAGATAGCTGTGGGATGGATCACTGTGGGATGGGTAAGGATAGCTGTGGGATGGATAGCTGTGGGATGGGTAAGGATAGCTGTGGGATTGGTAAGGATAGCTGTGGGATAAGGATAGTTGTGGGATGGGTAAGGATAGCTGTGGGATAGATAAACCTCCAGTGCAAGCATAGTGGGATTGGATGGTCCACCCTCCCAGCTACCACACATATGGCCCTTTATGATCAATAACAATTTAATCATTGATCAACACATTTCAAAATAAACAAAACTCTTTATTAATGCCCTGTTCATTGTAGGGCCACTCAACATACATGGCACAATCCCATCAGTGTGATGAGACAGGCTGAAGGAAGCATCCATTAAGCATCTACCATCCTGTCTTGCCACTCCACTGCTCCAGCTGGGGAGTTGAGCCAGTGTTTTAGTAGGTTGCGCTGCTTCTTCCCTTCACGTGAAGCTCTGTTGGGGCCTTGCACATCCACAGTGTCTATCAGGTTTTGTCCTTGCCTCCATTCATTGGGCTCCATGTCCCCATTGCCTTGTTGGCAGTCCACAAGACTGTTCTGCAACACTGGGTAGCGTGTGCACATGAGATTGTGCAGGATGCAGCAAGCTTCCACGATGCTCCTCACAGTCTGTGGGCGATGCTGCATGGTAGTGAGAAGTACCTGGAACCTGTTGGCCAGGATGCCAAAGGCATTCTCCACCACCCGTCTTACCCTGGAGAGCCTGTAGTTGAAGATCCTCTCTTCACGGGTGAGGTATCTGGAAGTGTAGGGCTTCATGAGGTAGTTTCTGAGGGAGAAGGTGTCATCACCCATGATGAAGTAAGGCACATCTTGTGTGTCGCTGGGTAGGGGGTCTGGATCTGGGAAACCCATGATGAGGTTGCATTGCAGCCCACCCTTGAGGTCACTGGCGTTGTATATCTGGGCATCTGAAGCTGACCTGTTGCCTGAAGCATCGATATACATGAACTTGTACTCAGCATCAACCATGGCAAAGAGGATGATGCTGAAGAAGTCCTTGTAGTTGAAATAAGTGGACCCTGACTTGGCTGGAGCTTTGCAGGCCACGTGCTTCCCATCTATGGCTCCAACGGTGTGTGGAAAGTTCCACCTCTGATACCACTGCTCTGCAGCTTTCCTCCAGCCGTCTTCAGTGGTGGGACACTGGATGAGCTCCTCCATGTATTCTTCGATGATGGCCTGTATCACTTCTCTGACTACAATGCTGATGGTGTTGTGTGACACCTCCAGGCATACTGTATGTTTCTGTACGTGGTCCCAGAGGCCAGGTGGCGCAGAGTCAGTGCCACCTTCAGTCCAGGTCCAGGCTGGGATGGAAGTTGGTGTTTGGCTTGGTCAACCTGGGTCTCAGACACTCCACAACTTCATCAAACATGGCTGATGGCATCCTCATGAAGTGCTGGAATGCATGAGTGTCTTCATTCCTCAGTTCCACCATCAGCTTGTCATAGAATCCAAACTCCACTCTTCTCCCGATCCATCTTCAGACCCAGACAGCTCTTGGACGTCTCCTTCTCTTTGTGTATAAAAGGTGAAACAGTCTGAAGAGGGCTTGGTTCTGGTGTTGAATGATGGCGGCTACCAAAAGGAGTGTGCGATGATCCATGGTGGACATCAATGGATGATGTGGAAGAGCAAGAGCAAGGCTGAAGAGGTCTGCACACCACGGCTGCTGGACTGATAGTGAGATCCAGGTGATTTCCTCCCCCTTTTTATAGGAAATGTCGGTTTTCCACTAGGTGTCCTTCCACATACTCTAGACATCCTCCAGACATCCTAAATATCCGAGATACGTCCCATATACGAACGTTTTGTCCATTTTAATGCTTTATATCCAAGCTGCATCCGCTTTCATCCTTTCTATGTCCATGCTACTAACGCTGTGTGGACGTTCCGCATACCTTTTACTTCCTCCCTCTTTCCGTTTTCAGCTGCAGTGGATGTGAGTTGCGCGGATAGCCAGAGGATGCCAAGAGGATACATCGGACGTGTAATGCATGACAACAGACGTAGAACGTTTGTTGCCCATATGTGTCGCAGATGTAGATCATACGCGGCGGAAAGTTCATCCGCTCAAAAAGTTTTGTGCAGCTCAAAACTTTTTGAGCGGATGAAATAGCAGTAGATGGATGATCGACGGATAGAGCGTATGAAAGACGTACGCAGTGAGTACATAACGGATGTATTGCGTTTTCCAATGGATGTCAAGCTTTTTTGTCCGTTTTACATCCTCTTTGCATCCATTGGTACAGTGTGACATGGGCTTAAGGTCTAAAAATCCAGCAAAGAAGAAGATTTGCATATTTACAGTAGTAGTGATTTGAGGCTTTTGGCCAAATTCTCCCCAAATCCTCCTCTCAGACACAATATTGGGGGGGGGGGTTGTAGCATTTGTGGATGCTACGATGAGATCTCTTTATTGTACACCTGGCTTAGGGGGAGGTAAAGTGGTAATTCAGGAGCATGTGTCATATTCAGTTTTTCTAAAGAAGTTTCACATTCCTGTACACTTGTTCTGTTTTATGTTTGGATTATGATGGTGCCAATTTGGAAAGGCCAGTTGATGTGTATGAATGTTGTGCCTTTTGAATGATATTATGTCTATCTGTATTGATGTTCAAATGTTGTACAAACATCTATTTCTGTTTCCACTCCTCATGTGTGGTGTTTACTTAAAAACATTCTCTACTCTTTTGAATCTGATGCTGCATTTAGAGTCAGGTAAGGGGAGAATGCAAAATAATCTTTTTCATGTTTTTTTTCTTATTTAAAGGCCGAAACATATACTGATTAACATTCTGTGTCTTAAATTAAATACATATTTGAGCTAAGTTTGCATAAAGTTTCTGTTTTAACAAGGAAGGGTGATCAAACAGGATGCCCAAATAGAAACTGAGCAAAGGTTCAACAGAAATAAGTAGCTGCTTTCAAAACAGCACCAAGACAGAAAGAAGCTAAGTGTAAATGTCCCAAATAATATGTAAGGAAATCTTAAACCCAAGTAAAAAAAAAAAATATTCAGTAAGAATGAATCCCAATGCATTATATGTTTCTTTAATTCAGAAGAAAAGAAGAATCTCAAAAGTGGTTCTCCTTTACAAACAGTCTTCTTCTGAATATTTTATGTTACATCTGTCACTCAATTGCTGTAAATTCCCCTTGCTATGTAGCAGGTTAATGCTGAAGATTTAGACTACATTCTATACATTCTATATCTGAATAAATTAGATTTCCTTCTGAATAGACCTTCATAGGATTGCTTTTACAAGCTTATCCTTTTAAGGGAGAGTTTATTTTGAATCATTTGCTTCTCTGAATGAACAATTGATAGAGTGTAACTTCTTTTTGTTATTCCTGCAATATATATGACTTAGCAAGACCCTCAGTTGATAGTAAAATGTATGTCCTGTTAAATTAGATAACTGATTCCTCCCCCGCCCCCCCCGCCCCAATTTTTTTTAGGCTTATGAAGGATTTGGACTACAAATAGGTTTTTCAAATGTAGCAAAATTACAGTCATCTGTGAAGGGAGGGAATTCTGGATTGAATTTCTCATTGAACTAGATTATTCATTCCCTCTAGAAAAATTATTATTTTGTCAGGAGAATTAAAAATTATTTGACATATCCACAGATATAATGATTTGAAGATCTTTCTCTAAATATTATGGTAAACCGAAGAAATTGAGAAATAGTTTGTTGGACATATATCTGAGCAAATGGGCAATAAATGCAGCAGTTGGAGCATATGCTTAATATAGATTGGATGCTCCTCTGTCTGAATCTGTCAGGGAGCATTGTTGTATATTCTTGCATTCTTCCCAAGGTGCACTATAGGAGGATGAGCTAGCTTCATACCAGAAAGAAAGATGAGTGGTGTTGAGGTAATTCCCCGTTAGGAGAATGAGCGCATACAGGGAGACGTACAGAGAGTAGTGTTGGAATAATACACACAGAGCACACAGATACACTGTGCAGTAAATGTAGGTTTTTTAAGGTTTAAGCAAAGTCCAAAATAAGCAGTCCAAAAGTCATTCACAGGTTAATCAGTCAGTTTTTCAATCCAGGAAGATCTAAATATCAAAGTCCAGTGTCAAAAACAGTTCAGTATCAGACTTACATTGAATCCAGTAATATCTGTCAATTATGAAAAATGGAGCAACTGCAATACTTTCCAAGAGAAGTAAACAAAAATACACTCTCTTCTGAGACTCAGACTAAGACAATCTAGGTTTCTGGCTCCATCTTAAGGCCATTTGAGAAACCACATCCAATTGCATGCTCTTGTATTAAAATGTCTATCCTGGTTTATATATTTCTAATCCAAATACCTGTTAGGAGACTGATATTCCTAACATTCTCTTCTTTTGGGTAAGATAATATATACAACCTTACATTCTAAGTCCATAATCTTCACAGCTAGCCTTATGCTTTATAGAGCCTTGGGCCTTTGTAAAATGATCTGCTATATTGTTTTCTGACAGACAGTATTCTAGCTTAATCATTTTACTTTGCACACATTGTCTCACATTTAAATATCTTAAATCTGTGTGTTTTGTTCTTGTTTTAACAGCAATATTTGAAGCCATCTGTATTGCTGATTGGTTGTCTTCATAAACAAAAATGGGATCTGTTACATTAATTCCAATATCAATTAATAATTGCTTATACAAAACTAAATCTGTACATAATAAAGACAAACATGAGAATTCAGCCTCCATTGTTGACAAACTTAGATGTTTCTGTCTAATAGATCTCCATCCAATCAATGCTTTTCCCAATAATACAGCAGTACCTGATGTAGATTTTCGTGTATTTATGTCTGTAGCAAAACTTGCATCAGCATATGCAGTTAAATTCAATTCATCTTTTGGCTCCAAATACAATGCATAATGCATTGTCTGTTTCAGATATCTTAACACACATTTAGCAGTTTGCCAGTGCCTTTCAGTGGGCTCAGCATTAAATCTCGCTAATTGATTAACACTGTATGAAATATCTGGCCTTGACCAATTACTGAGATAAGATAAACTACCAATCAAAGACTGATAAATGTTCTTATCAAAAAGGACTTTGAACATCACTATGGCTAAACTCCTGGCTCATTGGTGTCTTAGCTGGCTTACAAAGTTCCATTTTATAACTTTTAATAATAGGTTAATTTTATCTGCCTGTGAGATCTTGTATCCTCCCCTAGTTTTATCTATCTTTAAACCAACACATTGTTTGATTTCTCCTAATTGTTTTATTTTAAATTTCTTTTCAAATAGTGAAATTATCTCAATAGCTTCTTGTTCAGTTTTGGTGATTAATGCTACATCATCAGTAAATAAAAGCAATAATGAAACTATACCATCACTTTCTCTTTTAAACAAACATGGATCAGCCATGCAAGCTACAAAACCTATCTTAGTTAATTCTTTAACTATACATTGGTTCCACTCATATCCTGATTGCTTTAAACCATAAAGACTCTTTTTCAATTTCCAGCAATCATTCTCAGTACTATCATTTTTGAGACCTAAATGTTTCTTTAAATATGTAGTGTGTTGCAGTGGTGCATGCAGATAAGCTGTCTCTACATCCAAATGATTTACAATGTATTTCTCCTTAGCTGCCCACACGAACACCACCCTTAATGTAGTAGCCTTCAGACTAGGTGCAAACACATCATAGTCATTTGCTGTCTGATTGAACCCTTGTGCTACTAACCTGGCTTTATGGGTAACAGTCCCATCTACACCTGTCTTTACCTTACCTGGTGGTAACTTTACCTGGTGGAAGCTTAACATTTTCGTATACCTCCAGTCTTTTTGATGATTCCAGTTCCTTATCCATTGCTTTCTGCCAAGCAGCCTGATCCTTAGCAGGATACAGTTTTAGTTCACTATAGTTACTAGGAATTGTATTCACTTGGCATATAACACTAGCCTGATATCTATCAGGTGGTCGTGTTACTCGGGTCGAACGTCTCAGTAATACAGGGCTTGCTGGTGGACTTTCTTGTGCCATCTGCTCCAGTTCTTCTATTTCTTCCTGTGCTTGTTCTACTACTTCCTCCTGTTCTTCCTCTTTAAAATCTATTTGGGGTTTACTGATTTTATCCTTAGGAACTATTTGGATGTCAATAATAATATCATTGCTGGATTCCTGTTCCAGTTTATCCCACTCAATGTGCTCAATAAATTTTGCACTAGCACTACAATAAACATGAGCTGTACCTTGATCGCAGAATCTAAATGCTCGATGGTTGGCCTCATAACCCACAAAAAAATAATTTCTTAGCTCTATGTTGCCCTTTCAGTCTTACTTGTGAGGGAATATGCACCCATGCTGGAGCTCCAAATGTGTGTTGGTAACTTAAATTTGGTTTTCTGCCATGCCAATGAGTGATTGGCAATTCTCCAGTTGTTGTATTTACTACATTGTTCAAAACATGGTTACTACGCATTATGGCCTCACCCCACAGTGTTTCAGGTAAAGCTGAATCAGATAACATAGTGCGAGCCATGGCTTGTAATGTTTGCCCTCTTTGTTCTATAAACGAGTTATGTTGGGGTCTGTAAGGTGCAGAATGTTTATGCTCAACACCAGCCAATTTCAGCATTGTTTGGAATCTTTTGTTAACAAACTCAGTCTCATTATCAGTTACTAAAGTAATTACTTTACTTTTCATTTTTCTCTCAGCAAATCTTAGCCAGTTAAAGAAATGTTGGAATGTTTCTGTTTTGTTTTTTATAAGATAGCAGAAACTATATCGTGAGTAATGGTCCATAATACTCAAAATATAACAGGCACCTCCTAAACTTGTTTTTTTAGGACCACTTATGTCAGCAAACACAACCTCTAAAGGTTCTTTGGTCTTAAACACATTTAGTCTGTTTGCTGGAGTAACCTTACTCTTTTCTTGACTACAAGCATTACAATACTTGCTACAAGGTTTCAATTTTACTCCCTCTGACAATTCAACAGTTTTTTTGAGCATTTTGAAATTTATGTGCCCTAGACATCTATGTAGTAAATGTATACATTCATCATGTGGCTTAACATTGTTATAAACTGAGTTAGCCATCTTCAACTGATCATCATGTATTTCATATAAATCATTCTTTAAAGTAGCAGTAACCCTTTTACCCTCTTTCTCTATTATACAGTTATCTCCCCTAAAGGTTACTATATAACCAAGATGAACTAAAGCCTTTACTGATAGCAAATTAAATTACAGTTTAGGTACATATAACATGGTTAAATGTTCATTTATACAAGAACAATATGCAGTACCTTCACTTGATGCTTTAATCTTCCATCCATTTGCCAATGAAAGATGTTGTTTACTCATGGACATCTTTACAAACCTGTTTCTATCTTTAGTAATGCATTGTGATCCTCCACTATCAACAACCCACAAATTATTGTTTACAGTTGAATTGCTAGACATTGCTAAACTAACATTCTTCTTGGCCTTCTGGTGTTTATCAGTATTCTGTTGTTTTCCCTTCTTACAGAATTTAACTATATGTCCCCTAGCCCCACAAGAAAAACATTTCTTAATAGTATAGGCAGTTGAAGATAAATCCTCTTCTTGTGGTTGTTCCTTTCTCAGTTTGTCTCTATCTTGCGGTCTTCTTGTTTCTTCTAGCAACCTTCCAGTTATGTCAGTTAATGTCAGTTTTTCTCGGGGCAGGACTTCCAGTGAGGATACATAATCATCATAACTTTCATCCAATGAGGAAAGAATGATGTAAACTTGATCCAGCTCTGAAAATATTAGTTCTTTTTCATGTAGCTCTTGAAAAGTTCTTTTCATGAAGTTTAAATGAGCTAACATATCTCCACCTTTCAGAAGATGTGCTCTAAACAATTTATGTGTAAGATGTATGTGTGCACCTACACTGTCACGAACATAAATCCTCTTCAAATTCTACCAACACTTTGCAGCAGTCTCTTCTCCATGAATATGGACTAGCTGCTGGTCACTCAGTGTTAGTCCAATTATACAAAGAGCTCGTTCATTGTTCTTTTTAAAGTCAGCAATCTTCTTGGCATCATCCTCATTTTCTGGATCCCAAGCATTTACATCTGGTAGATTTTGAACTACATTCCATAAACCTTCTTTACGTAGAAGTAGACTGCATTTCATAGAGCAGGAAACATAGTTTGTTCCATCCAACCGGGTTATCAGTGATAGACTTGTGGAAGTGTCTTGTGCCATCTTTACCAGGACAGTAAACCACAATTAAACAGTAAACAGCTGTCTGTATACAGTACTGTGCATTCATACTAACTTTCAGTTCTCTGAGCCTGGTATGGCCTGGGCCCATAACCAGTGTTGAGGTAATTCCCCGTTAGGAGAATGAGCGCATACAGGGAGACATATAGAGAGTAATGTTGGAATAATACACACAGAGCACACAGATACACTGTGTAGTAAATGTAGGTTTTTTACTTCCAGAAAGATTTAAGCAAAGTCCAAAATAAGCAGTCCAAAAGTCATTCACAGGATAATCAGTCAGTTTTTCAATCCAGGGAAAATCCAAATATCAAAGTCCAGTGTCAAAAACAGTTCAGTATCAGACTTACATTGAATCCAGTAATATCAGTCAATTATGAAAAATGGAGCAACTGCAATACTTTCCAACAGAAGTAAACAAAGATACACTTCTTCTGATACTCAGACTAAGACAATCTAGGTTTCTGACTCCATCTTAAGGCCATTTGAGAAACCACATCCAATTGCATGCTCTTGCATTCCCTTAAAGAGACAGTATTAAAATGTCTATCCTGGTTTATATATTTCTAACCCAGATAAGTCTTATGAGACTCATATTCCTAACATGTGGCTCTTTCTGCAGCATCCTCTAAGATCTCCCTCCTTCCACTGAAATCACCCCAAAAATAGGCGTTGCAACCAGGAAGGTTCAGAGACATCAGTAATCTGACCACCTGAAACAAGCAGCAGCTCATCTCTTTCCAAGTGGTACCGATTTATCTACTCACATAGAATATGCTGTCAAAATGTTAGATGGGCAGAAACTGAGGCGAGTGATGGGAGCTCACCCTACCAATTAGTGCTAGTACTTGAACCACTGGGGCAGAGACCATCTCCATTGTCATTAAGCCACTGAGCCTCTTTGTCTTGTCTAATGTTAATCCTGGAATCAGTCTCTTCTTATTTGAGTACTGATTGCTTGTAAAGAGTTTTTTATTTTTTTTTGTCACTTTTGTATTGTCACTTCTGAATGGTATATTAACATGGTTTATTTGTATTTGCCTGTTGTTGGCTTGTTTATCTGAGTGCCAAGCTTTCAGGAATTTTCATTTTTGGCTCTAGCTTGGCCTAGGATGCTCACAGTTTCCCAAGTTTGTTCATGTGGTGTGAAATTGAGTAGTTTTCATCATACTACTAATGGATGGATATTCTTTGCTAATCTTCTGCCTATCTATCTTGCACAATGGCTGTTACAGTCTTTAAAATGCATGTTGTAGATGACTCCTGTTGTTGTTTTTTTCTGCTTAGACTGCTGGGTCTTTTGTTTTATTTAGGAAGTTTTGAAGGGCTTTATTTGGTTTGCGTACCAACTTTAGTTGCAATAGTATGATGGTTGTTTCTAAGGTGTTTTTTTGTATGGCAGTGTTATCTTTTTCATAGCTTGTGTTGGTTGAGCTGGAATACATTGAATGACAGGCACTTTTTGATAAAGCTGTGTGCATATCCATTTGGGATCCATTTTGGATCATATTGTTTCAGTATCTATTTCCTTTTTTCAAGGTGTTCTGGGTTGCTACAATATGTCTGTACTTGTCTGAGTAACATTCTTACACAGTTTCTCTTGTGAAAGATTGGTTGATACCTTGGTAATGGAACATTTGGTTAGTATGGGTGGTTTTTCAATAGACTTGGGTTTCTAATTTACCTCCATTTCCTCTGATGTTTGATATCCAGGAAGAATAATGTGTTATTGTTTTTTCTTCCCTAGTGAATTTTATTCCTTTGAAGATGTTGTTGATTGTTTCATGTGTCTTCTCAAATTATTCCTTTTTTATGATAAAGGTGTCATCTGCATATTTGATCCATACTTTTGGTTTTATGTATGATTATTATAAATGAAATTCAGCCTTGATTTACCCTCCACACTATCAAGGGCACTTTTTTTTACTTCTGAATTGGGTGGATGCAATCCAACAATTGCCCAGTTCCATTGCTTATTCTCAGTGCAGGAGGAGGAGAGGAAATGGAGTTGAACATGCAGCTCCACTCCTGTGCATGTTTCAAGTCAACAAAATAATGATAGAGAGTTCTTGTATCTGTTCTTGTCTCATTTTTCCTTATCACATGGGAAAGCAATATATAGCAATAACAGTTTAAGGGAATTAGTTTATATATAGTTATAAGCAAATCTGTTAAGAAGAACATTTTGCAGCACATACAATGTTCATCTAAAGGCACTTTACAACAGTGTGAGACATGCTAAGAGAATGTTAGTAAGTTTATTAAGTGAATACCATGTTATGGATTCAAACGCAGAGACTATTTCACAGGCCTAAATCCTTCTTAACTTTATGTGCATCAATATTCAGGGGGAAGAACTAGGAATATCAATAGCACTTAGACTTATATACTGCTTTTACAGCTCTCTCTAAGCCCTCTGAAGAGTCAACATATTACCTCCAAATGAGGATCCATCTCATTTTACTGACCTCTGGAAAATGGAAGGCCAAGTCAACCTTAATCTGGTCAGAATTGAACTCCTGGCAGTGAGCAGTGAGATAGCCTGCAATATTACATTCTAACCACTGTGCCACCAAAGCTCCTATGTTTAATATGTATTTGAATTATAAGAGCCTTGTGTATTAAATTTATAAAAATATTTTTGTATGGAATTTGTGTCTCAAGTATAATCCAAAGTCTTGTGTCACAACCTAGTGAATTTTGTCTTAAAATCTAGTTCTGTAGTTTTTGTCCAATACTGATCTATATGAAGTTTGCTTAGTGTTAAATACCCATAAATAAGATGCTGGGTAGAAATTAAACACTTGTTCTTGGAAGCTTTCACTAAATTACATATTTAATAATTAAGAAGCAGAGGAACAAAGTGCTTTATTCAGACCTTCTTGCTCATATTGACAATACCAGAGTTGTATCTAATGAAGTTCAAGGTTAGAAGGAATTTTTAAATGCCTTGAAATGCCTCTCAGAAGTTAATATTAGTAATTTTTAATGTAGCAAGAGGATGATTATTATATATTTTGGGATTAATCATGCTCATTGCTTCAATAAAATAAAATGTATTGCATATGATGCAGGATCATTTCTGTCCTTCCTATCTAGTCTTGGCTCTTTATTATCCATCTTTCCCCCTTTTTTTGATTGTACAGTCGCTGGCCTACTACTCAAAGGTCATGTACAGCTATACAATACTCACCCTGAAAAAGATTTAAGAAAGACATGCCAATGATTGTATATAGGATAACTTATCTGCAAAATATGTTATTCCACTGAGCAATAGTGTTTTCAACTCTTTTCTGAGTGGTGGCAAATGATTTGGGTATTTTTTTAAAAAAATAAGTTTTATGTACAGAGATAAAATAGTAGCCAGATTCAAGATTTCTTTCAGTTGTGCTCAGAAAATACATCAGTATCTGATGATAGCAAAGGGCATATATTTTGATAACAGCATTTGAGAGATCACATAACATAATCAGTATTTAATATTTACAAGAATTCCTGTTAAAAGTAACAATGTTAACAACTGCCTATTTGGTCAATTCAAATTGCAGTCAGTAGCTTGTCTCAAAATATCCTGATGTCTAATTGTAATTTTCAGAATGGTGTTGGATGTTTTGCGCTTTCAAGTATACATTTCAAGACTAAATGTAAATCAATGCTTCATTCTTTCTTTAACCTCTGTGAGTCATGTATACAGCTTTTTAAAATTATAATCAGAAATGGCTGAGCTGTTCATGTGGAGACTGTTACATCTGGAATAAAAAAGGGAGGAGAAAATACATATTCATATCATTTTGAGGAATCAGAAAAGAAGATAAGAATTGTTCTTTGTTTCTAGGATCTAGAATATTGATAAGGGCAGCAGCTCCTATTTAATATATAGATATATAGGACAACCCTAGTATAAACACTGCAAGTTGAAAAGAAAAAAAGTTAGCTCCAGATCAGATCTTTCTTGTAACATTACTCATGTTAGAATTGACTGCAGGAATATATCTTCACAACATGGTGTAAGTATTTTTTACCAGCTCTTTATATTGCTGTTCTGTATCTTTTCATAGTTATAAAGCTTTACTAAATCTTCCAGTGCCTGGTAGAAATAGCACATCCTGAACCTCTGAGGTCTTCCTACTACAAAACAGCAATAAAATCTTTTACAGAGTTCCTGTCCCACCAAGAAAATGATAGATGTATTTAAATTTTTCTTTTGGGTGTGTAATTACTATATTGCACCTTTGTTATATGTGACCAATGTGCATTTGATGTTTTTGTCTTTCCATCCTCACAACAGTTCTATGAAATAGTCTGGGAATAAGTGATTTCATTCAAAATAATCAAAACACTCTTCACAGCTGAATGGTGTTTTCAACTCTATGTCTGACCACCATGTCTGCCATAAATAATTAAATGTGAATCTCCACATTTGATAATACATTTGAAGTAGTTTCAAATCCTCTCTTAATAAAAATGTTCCTGTGATTTTTTTTTTAAAGTGGCTTTAGATTGGTTTGGAATTAAGAAAGACTTTTTGTCTCATAGAGTTGTTTTTCTATTTAGTGTTGCAGTTGCTCAAGGCAAAATGAGAGTCTTAACATTCCCAAATGACCAAGTGCTTCACTGCTTAGGAAAGAAAAAAATGAAACTGAGCAAATTAGACCAAATCCTATTTGTGTATGTTTTGCCACTTTGAAATCTTATGGTTAAAAACCCCAGAATTTTAAGACATTGTTATGATAAACATATGTTGCATCACAAAAGATATATGATATTTTAAAGTGTTTTTTACTGTTTAGCTTTATGTGTTGTTCCTTTCACAGGGGCATATGTGCTGCAGGTCAAAGCAACCGATGCCGATGACCCAACCTATGGAAACAGTGCCAGAGTGGTTTATAGCATTCTTCAGGGACAGCCATATTTCTCCATTGATCCCAAAACAGGTAATTGACATTCAGTCCTTTGAAGTGTTTTCTTCTTTTCTCTTCCATGTTTCAGGCTGATTTGGCACTTACTGTATCTCAGCACTCTTTATCTAATTACAAAGGGAGAAAAGAATGCCATTAATGCTCACTGAAAAATGCCAACTGCTTTCTTTTGATAATATATTTGTATTCTCACTTCAGAAGCAACTGGTGAACAAAGGACTAAACAGATGTTAAAGAACTGTGCAGATCCTGATGCATAAGGAAAATTCTGTGATTGTGTGATATAGCTATTTTCATTTTATTGAGTGTTCTATTATGTGAAGTGGGAGTAGCATTTGGGACCTTGCTGGAGCAGTTCCAACAGCCATGAGCTTGGCAATTTAGCCAAAAGCTTTCTTAGCTGAGCTACATCCATGCCATTCTATTTCTAACCAAAATTAGTCAACTGTTTTAAGGATTAATTTGGGCTGTTGCAAGGAAACTATGGATCAAGAACTTAACCGTTATTTGGCTTTATCCCCCACTATGACCCCTGCTAGGATTTCTAGTTCAGGAAATTCTGGAAATACCCAACTTTACAGTTCTCATTTATAATAAAGCACAACAATAGAGAAGGAAATCATTTTATTCATAGCACTTTTTTCACAGATGTTATTGCAGTAGTAGTAACTATTAGTTGCTATCAAATTATATAGATTACAGAGGTGTCAAACTGGTGGCCTGTGGGCCAGATGCATCATGCATAGGCCACATCCACCCCAGCTCCACAAAGGAAAAAAATGTAAAACATTAAGTGACGGTAATATGATGTGGTGAGTTTGATACCCGTGATATAGAACATATAGAACTAAGAATCCCATGAATGCTATTAAATATACTTAGATTAGTTTGAAACTTGCTGCCTGTTCTTGACATTAAAAAATAGCTTCTCATGACACCCCTCTCTTAAACCCATTGGTCTTCTTTTACATAAATAAATGTTTGTCACCGAGGAAGCATTTGTTTAAGAGATGCACCTTCTGGTTTTACCATGCAAGCCTCACTTCCCTTAGAATAGCCAGGATTATTTTATTTTTGTTTTTTTCCCCCAATGACTGTCTAGTTGATTGACAGATAGAATATTAAAAACCCTTTGCTTCCTGGCTGATCAATTATTCCAAGAACACAATCTCCCTATGGAAAAAAAAAGTATAGCTGTGTATTTTTCCTCCATAAATTTACAGCAATCTTGTGTTAACCACAAATAAAATATGTGAGTAGTAGGGACCGGAGCATGTGCTATGCTGATAAGCTCTTATAATTATACTTTATTCTGGTATTTTAATGAACATTGGTGTTCAGTGGAAATTTATCCTTTTCCCCCCTCAGAAGCCTGCTTTTGGCAGGTGGTGGATTGGAGGATGGGAAATGGATGTTAATGTCAGCTTTGTTGTTTGGAGGTCATTGGATGTGGTGGGTAGATGCATAAACAGCCAGAAATGCTCATGGGATTGGAGGACAGTTAATTGCATATCTTGTCGTATATTTTGAAATGTCATTCCTGCTTCTGTATTTAATAATTCAATGACTTAACCAAAATGTCCCACAGTAAATGCTGCCAATTGTGTGCCTTGAATGCGAGGCAGACAGAGCTGCTGGTCTGCCTCCTTTCTGAAAACAGAATTTGTTTTCCCAATGAGTCCCTACTTGAATGTCAAATGGAGAATTAAAAACCCCTTGCATCCTGGCTAATCAATGCATGGAGATGGAAGCAGCATAACATAGCACAAGCCCTCCAGAGGTCATGTTCCTTGTCAAATATACTCTGTTTTAATAAAGGAACATATCAGAAAAGTGAATCAATAGCTTTATTTTTTTTTTAATTTGGATGAGCTACCTCCCTCTTCCACTTGCTCCAGAAGATAAAAATCACCTCTTTTTAATGTTTTCCCTTAATTAGATCTCACTGACAATAGAGAAGTTTTAAAATCCAAACTCCTATGTCTTTTACAACATTTCTTGATCAGGTGAATGACAATATAAAGATACTCCTGGGAATATCTGCTGTTCTTTTCTTCTTTATTAATTATAGCTAAAAGAACTACCAAAGCAGGAGCAGGTGAATTTCAGTTTTGAATACTTAGCATTGCAAAGACATTAAGGTTATTCGTCATAGGATGAACAAAACAAACAGGCTTCATACTAGGTTCAACTATAAAATGTAAGCTCTACACTTATCTTGTTATTTAGGACTTGATCTACTGATCAGTAGGCCCTCAGATATAATCTAATTAAATTTGTTTTTTTTTATTGCAAATAAAGGAATGTCTGTATATACCATATATATTCCCCCATAGCACACAAAACACAGTCTATATAGCTCGGTGCTCCAGAGTTTAAACTATATACTTTTTTGTCCCATCTTTCTGAGATAATGGATACTTTGTCATTTCCATATGGCCTAGTGATACTTAAATTGTAGTTGACTTAACAATGTTCTGCAGCATGGAGCTGCTAATTCCTACATCACCAGTTTTATTCCTTACAAAAACCATTACAACCCTATTGAAATAATTCTTATTTAAAGCTCAATAACTTTTGCCTTCCTGTATCCTAAGTTTTTTTTTTCCCTGTTCTGTTATTAGCACATTCTTTGTCACAACACAAGCTTCATGCTAACCCACCAATCAGCCAGTGGCTGCACAGAAATTGTTTTTTAGGAAACCTTGCAGGAAGAAATATAAAATGACTTCTTTAGGTATGTATCGAAGATTGGGAAGGCATTAGCTTGGGTTAGATTCCTTCTTTGTTTTCCTAGCCAAAATATCAGTCTAATAATAGGATTGACCTGATAATCAAAATGTTTTTATATGTGGATTTTTGGAATTTCTTCCATTCCCTACACTTCTCCAGTCTTGTCTTCATCCTAGACTAGATCAATCTACATATTTTTGTTTTCTTGAAATTGGAATTGGGGAGCCATTTCCATTCTCCTAATAAAGCTGGTAAACCTCAACAGTCAGCAGAAAAATGGATGAAATATACCATTTTACAGCTTAAAATGTATTACTTAAAAGGTACAATTATGACTGAACAACAGTAAACACTTAAGGACATAACTATAATTGCAAACGCCCAAGACATCTAAATGATGAGGATCTAGCCTAAAGCTATTTAGAAAAAGGAAACACATTAATGTAAAGGATAAAAACCACTACCCTTGGGGCAAATTCAGTGATTTATAGTTATTTTTGAATGGCTAAACTTTGGCAAAAGACAATCAAGAAAATCATTTTTGTTCTCTCTCAGCCCAATTCTATTTCCTTTGGAGGCCTTGAGTTTATTTATTGCTGTAATTATCAATTTACACTTGGGTGATAGGAAGAAACATTAGCCTTGAAAATTAGAATTGGGTATATCTATCAGTTTTGTGCTTTCACTCATTTTCTCATTTTTCTGACCATTAGTTCCTTTCTGCCTTTGATCTTTGTTGTTTTTCAACATTACAAAACTAAATGAAAAGAAATCTATGCATTAGAAACAAATGTTCTGTTCCCACATTAGATATTTAGCTTATATTGCAGTGCTATAGGACTGTGTATCTATTTTTTAACTGTGTCATTGATATCATTAACATATATGGTATGTCTATAACATATATATTTATTCCCCTTCCAGTGAGCTAGTAATTTCAGTTTACAATCTCAAAATATTATTGGGTCTAAAATGTTTGTGAATGGACACATGATAGAGTGTCTCCCTCTAGGATGGCAATACAAAAATAGTTAATGAATCTTTAACATTTCTTGTCTTGAAAGTTAACTACTTACAGTTATTTGTTTTGGCTAAAGGTTTCTCTCACAACACAAACATACCTGCTTTTCAAAATACTTTCTATTTTGTTGAGAATTGGAGCAGAAATCAAGAGAAAGAAAGAAGTTACTCATGAGCACTCATAAACATGCCAATTATTTTCACTTTTTATTTCTAAATGGAAGACATGTCACAATAAACATTTGGACAGAAAAATATTTTATTAGGTAGCTCTTTGATGGAATGACAGTCAGTTGCTCTTACACTGAATTATTAGGAAGACTCAAATTATTTGTTCAATACCTGCATAAATATAATTATATTGTTCTTCTCTCAAATAGTGTACTTTACCAGATAAATCCAGTTCCTCTCTTCAGTGTATCAGCAAATGCCCATTATACTTTCAGCCTCAGGGTTTATTTGAATTCAGCCTGGTTCCAAATACATCAGTCATGGAAGTTCCCATTGGAATATCTTAACAGGACCTATCGCCTGAGGTTAAAGGAAAATACATTACTTCCATCCTGTTTCCTTTTGCATATGCTTCTGTACTAGCCAATATCACAGCCACCTTGAATGCTCAGGACTCCCTAAAAAGACAATTTATTTGATTTATTTATTTTTGTTAAATAATTCATATGACTACTCATCTCACAAAAGTGACTGTGGGTGATGTACAGAGAATAAAACAAAAACAAAAGGCATGGTGCCCAAGGTTAAAACACAAAGTCCAGTCACAAAAAGAAAACAAATCACCAACAGCACACTTACACATACACAAACAAACACACAGAGGGGCAATCAGGTTTTTTGAGCCTTTTGTAAGGTAACAGGATCATATCCAGAGTTTGAGGGGGATGAGGGAGGGATTTTGAGAAGGTATAACTCCAGGGTCCAACAAGATTTTATGTTTGGTGAAGAAGATACAGAGCATGCTCCCTCTACTGCATCAGGTGGGGTGATCAGAAACAATGGAAGAAAAGCTGGACCCATAAATATCCTGGCTCTAGACCCTGTAGAGCTTTATAGGAGATAGCCAGCACCTTGAATCACATTCAGGAACCTATGGAACTGGAAGTACCCATTTGGCATGGTATTCTGGAGTCCCTGAAACATAACAAAGGTTGATGATCAGGAAGACTGCAGATAGAAACCTGGCCACAATATATTCTTTGCTCCATTCTTCTACTTAAACCTGCTGCTTCATTCCACCTAATGTAGGATTTCCCTTGATATCTATAATTGAAATATCTGCCTTGCTCATTTCTCATCTTCCAAGAGAAGATAATATAGAAATGTCAACAACTTTGTCCAAATCTAATACAGTTCACAGGAAACAATTTTTAAACTGGCAGATGGAAATGATGTGATGCAAAAATTCTGGAGCATCATTTTATTGCCTTATAATATCATAGTATAGAATTCCTTATCTATGGACATCAATGAATACCAAATGATATATATGCTAAGGGACACATTTTAAACTATTCTAAATTTTGCTTCATGAATAAATAGTTAACAAAAACAACATTTTTTCTTCCTAAAGGTGTTATAAGAACAGCCTTGCCAAATATGGACAGAGAAGTTAAGGAACAATATCAAGTTCTTATTCAAGCAAAAGACATGGGTGGTCAGCTTGGGGGACTGGCTGGAACCACAACAGTGAATATCACTCTGACTGATGTCAATGACAACCCACCAAGATTTCCCAAGAGTAAGTTTTCTATCATCAAAACTCAGAATTGAAAGAGATTTTATGCTAAATGGGACAAGAAACCAAGTGGGTTGATTTATTTTGTACAATCTAAAGACCTTGCTATGCAAGTTGTTAACAGAAAACAGATACTACAGTTTTTGCATTTTGATACAACATAGTGTCTGTCAGAATTTCTCCTGTCAGATAATCAGAATATTATTTATCATAGCAAGTAGTCCCTAATTTAAGAACAAATTCTGTCCTTAAGATGAATTTGTACAGAAATTATACTAATGTATAATTCATAATACTGTATATTGTGTATTTAACTTGAATTGTTGTGTATTTAACTCAAATTTTGCTACAACAGGCTCTGTCTTAACTATGGGCCATCCTTAAAGTAGGGTGTTCTTAACCCAGAACTTAATGTATATTATTTGTCATCATTTGAACTATAGATAGACAACTTATAATTTCTCAGAACATAAGGGAAAGAAATGGAAAATTGAATAAATTAGGATAAAGCATTATGTACAAAAGAATTGTGTATTAAGATTCCCCACCCTCTATCTGTTAAAGCCGCTGTCACACAGCACCAACAGATGGAAAGAGGATGTAAAATGGAGAGAAACACTTGCCATCCGTTGGTTAACGCGATCCATCCATTCTGTACTCACTGCATCCGTTTTTCATACTCTCTATCCATCCAGCATCCGTCGACTGAGATTCCATCCGCTCAAAAAATGTGAGCTGCTCAAAATTTTTTGAGCAGAAAATGTATCCAACACGTCCGTTCTGCATCCACAACACATACGGGGAACATCTGTTCTACATCCGTTGTCATCCGTTACGCATCCGCTATATCCGCTAGGCATTCGCTGCGCATCCGTGCAACTCGCATCTGCTCCAGCGGAAAACGGACACAGGGAGGAAGCAAAATGAATGGGAAATGGACACGCAGCATTAGTAGCATGGACGGAGAAAGGATGAAAGTGGATGCAGCTTGCATACAAAGCATTGAAATGAAAAAAACGTTCGCAGAGGGGACATATCTCGGATATTTAGGATGTCTGCAGGATGCCTAGAGGATGCAAAAGGACACCAAGCAGAAAACCTATATTTCCTATAAAAAGAGGGAGAAACTCACCTGGATCTCACTTTCAGTCCAGCAGCCCTGCGGTGCAGACCTCTTCAGCCTTCATCTGGCTCTTGCTCTTCCACAGCATCCAGTCATCTCCACCATGGATCATCACACACTCCTTTGGGTACCCACCATCGTTCTACAACAGTGCGAAGCCATCTACAGGCTCTTTCACCTGTTCTACGCAAAGAAAAGGAGGCGGCCAAGAAGTGTCTGGGTCCGAAGATGGATCGCCAAAAGAGCAGAGAACAGACTGTATAACAAGCTGATGGTGGAGCTGAGGAATGAAGACCCTCGTGCATTCCAGAACATGAGGATGCCTCCAGCCATGTTTGAAGACGTTGTGGAGCGGCTGAGACCCAGGTTGACCAAGCAGAGCACCAACCTCTGGCCCAGCCTGGAACCTGGGCTCAAGGTGGCACTCACTCTGTGCCACCTGGTCTCAGGGATCACCTACAGGAGCATGCAGTATGGCTGGAGGGTGCCACACAACACCATCAGCATTGTGGTCAGAGAAGTGGTACAGGCCATCATGAAAGAATACCTGGAGGAGCTCCTCCAGTGCCCCTCCACTGAAGAAGGCTGGAAGAAAGTTGTAGAGCAGTGGTATCAGAAGTGGAACTTCCCCCATACCGTTGGAGCCATAGATGGCAAGCACGTGGCCTGCAAAGCTCCAGCAAAGTCAGGGTCCACTTATTTCAACTACAAGGGCTTCTTCAGCATCATCCTCTTCACCATGGTCGATGCTGACTACAAGTTCATGTACATCGATGCTTCAGGCAACGGGTCAGCTTCAGATGCCTAGGTATACAATGCCAGTCACCTCAAGGAGGGGCTGGAATGCAACCTCATCATGGGTTTTCCAGATCCAGATCCCTGCCCAACGACACACAAGATGTGCCCTACTTCATCGTGGGGGATGACGCCTTCTCCCTCACAACCTACCTCATGAAGCCCTACACTTCCAGATGCCTCACCCATGAAGAGAGGATCTTCAAGTACAGGCTGTCCAGGGCAAGGCAGGTGGTGGAGAACGCCTTTGGCATCCTGGCCAACAGGTTCCAGGTACTTCTCACCACCATGCAGCATCGCCCACAAACCGTGAGGCGGATCATGGAAGCTTGCTGCATCCTGCACAATCTCATGCGCACCCACTACCCAGTGTTGCAGAACAGGCTCGTGGACCTCCAACAAGGCAATGGGGACATGGAGCCTGGGGAATGGAGGCAAGGGCGAAACCTGATAGACACTGTGGATGTGCAAGGCCCCAACAGAGCTTCACGTGAAGGGAAGAAGCAGCGCAACCTCCTGAAACACTGGTGCAACTCCCCAGCTGGAGCAGTGGAGTGGCAAGACAGGATGGTAGATGCTTAATGGATGCTTCCTTCAGCCTGTCTCATCACACGGATGAGATTGGGCCATGTATGTTGAGTGGGCTTACAATGAACAAGGCATTTAATAAAGAGTTGTGTTTATGTTGAAATGTGTGCATCAATGATTACATTGTTATTGATAATGAAGGGCCAAAGGTGTGGCACCTAGGAGAGTGGACCATACAGTCCCACTATGCTTGCACTGGAGGTTTATCTATCCCACAGCTATTACCCATCCCAAAGGTATCCCTGCCCATCCCACAGGTATCCCTGCCCATCCCACAGCTATTACCCATCCCAAAGGTATCCCTGCCCATCCCACAGCTATTACCCATCCCAAAGGTATCCTTGCCCATCCCACAGGTATCCCTGCCCATCCCGCTACTATGTTAACCCATCCCATAAGCATGCAAAGGCAGAAACCATTTCTAAAAGGTTCCACCAAGACTTTATTTACTAAAATAAATGAAGCAAGTGTGTGAAGCAAAGATAATCTTTCTTAATAACAAGCTGTAAAAGAAAAATGACCCAAGTGTCCCAAGCAAAGATAATGTCAACAGGTAGCCACCCAGTCCCTGGCACTCTTCTTGGTCACTCTGAGGCGTGCCCAGTCTCAGGTGTGAAGGGTCCAGGTGCTGTGGAGGTGGCTACTGCTGGAGTGCTGGTCTGAGGTGTCATTGGGGTGCCTGGCCCCGAGAGGACAACAGGGGACGGTGTGTGGAGGAAGCTCTCAGAGAGCTGGCTCAGTCCTGTGATGTTGAGAGCCCCTTCCTCCAGGACATGGGGTGTCAGTCCCAAGACCGATGACAGATGTTCTGAGGCCAGGCTTGGCTGTGGGGTGCAGGAAGGAGCATTGTAGTGGGGATGTCTAGTCTGCAGCTGAGCGAGGTGAGGTGTGGGTGGCATCTGTGGCGTGGCTGGCATCTGTGGCATGGCTGGAATCGGTGGCATGGGTCTGCCTCTCTGCCTGCTTTCTGTGGAGGTGGAGGTGGGGGTGGATGTGGGTTAGTCTCTGGTAGAAGTGCCCTCCCATTGCTCCCACTGCGTCGGGGTCCTCCACATGCTCTGCCACGGGTAGTGCAGCTGTCGGGGGGGGGGTCTCCATCATGGCACACTCCACAGATACCTTCCTGGACACAGAAGCTGACTCTTGGCCAGAAGAGGACTGGCTCTCAGCAGGCTGCCTGAGAGAGAGGGTTGTCAGAGGGGCTGCTGCTAGTTGGCGGATCTCACCCTCCAAGAAGCTGCACTTGGCCATCACATAGGTGTCTCGGTCCGTCAGCTTGACCGTGGCCTGGCCAGATTTCTTGAGGTGCAGCTTCCCGTACCAGGTGTGCATGTGCTTCCACCAGCCGAGGAGCACCTCCAAAGTGTAGCCCAGGCTCTCCTCCTTCTCTCTCCAAGCAGCCTGCTTCCTTTTGGTGTCTCGATAGAGCCTGTGTCCCTTCCACCATAGATACTCGTTCTCCCTCAGCCATTCCAGCACCTCATCCTCATTGTTCCTCTTCGATGGAGTATTGCCTCCTCTCCCGTTCATGCGTATGCCTCTTCTTCCCTCTGGCAGGGCCATCTGGGCTCTCATCAGAGGGGCTTTGAGGTTGTAGGGGCTGCTCCTCCACACCACCACCACCAGGAGCAGCAGCAACAACAGTAGCAGCAAAAGCAGGACCAGCAGCACCAGCAGCACCAGCAGCACTAGCAGCGCCAGCAGCAGCAGCAGGACCAGGATCAGCAGCAGCAGAGTAAGCACCAGCAGCGCCTGCAGCACCAGCAGGACCAGGAGCACCAGCAGCACCAGCAGGACCAGGAGCACCAGCAGGACCAGGAACACCAGGAGCACCAGCAGGACCAGCAGGACCAGAACCAGCGCCAGCAGAGTAAGCACCAGCAGAAGCACCAGCACCAGGAGCAGCGCCAGTAGATTAAGCGCCAGCAGAATAAGCACCAGCAGAAGCCCCAGCACCAGGAGCAGCACCAGCAGAGTAAGCACCAGCAGAAGCCCCAGCACCAGGAGCAGCACCAGCAGAAGCTCCAGCACTAGAAGAGTCAGCCCGAGCAGCAGAAGCCCCAGCAGAAGCAGAGTCATGGCCAGGGGGTGGGATGGTGGCCCCGTCCCTCTTGCCACGGCTGGCAGCAGATGGCAGAGGCTTTCTCTTCTTCCCCATGGTTGTTGGCTTGCTGGCTGGCTGGCTGGGTGGCTGGCTGGCTGGCTGGAGCTGTGTCTGGCAGCAGGTTTTTCCTCTGAATGGTGACCTGCTTGCGAGCTGCTTCCCTTTATATTTGCGGGGCTGACACAATGCATCCTCCCCGCATGCACAGTGAATGCTTTGCATCTGCTAGGCATCCACTAGGCATCCGCTAGGCATCTGCTAGGCTTCCGCTCTGCATCCGCTTCATCCGCTCAGCATCCGCTCTGCATCTGTTTCTTCTGCTGCGCGTCCACTTCGCTGTGCTCCCCTGGAAGCCCTGCGGATGTGCCATCCGCTCCCATCCGCTTCCATCCCCTAGGCTTCCGTGGAGCATCCGCTTTCCATCTGCCCTACGTCCTCCCCCCATCCGTTCCTTTCCGTTGTTGTCCGCTCTTGTTATGCAAATTCGGGGCACTTTTGAGAGCGGATAACAATGGATGGAACATTTTTTCGTCCGCTGTGTCCTTTTTACAAACGTTTTGCATCCGTTGGCCAATGTGACAGGCCCTTAAGATACATTATGGGTGTTTGTGAGTGTGCTTAGTCCAACTTCCTACTAATAGACATTGTTTTTGTCTTTTCTCCATCTCTTTGTTACAATATTAGCAACCATTCCACCCATTGTCTCTGAGGAGGAACATGCTAATTTGGGTTCCCTCCACTTTTCATTTAGCCAGCAGCTTTCATTATGCTACTGAAGTATTTCATAAGAACTAGTCAGAATTATAGCTTACATAATAGCATCTAAGCTTGCTTTGATGGTCTTTCCTCTATCAACCCTTGTGCTATCATATCTTTCAGAGTGTACGACTGAAAATACCTGACTGCCTTGTTTCTAGTCCTTAATCTACTCTGAGAACCTTTTGGGGATAATTAAAATACTTTATGCATTAAGGATGTTAAAAAGACAGAATTCTAATTCTCCCTATACTCTATAACACAGCCCATCCCACACTCATGCCCTCAAGAAGATATTTTATATGAGTTTTGCCCTGGATACTTTTAACATAGTGATGCATTTTGTTTTCTCTATGATGAAACTGATGAGATTAATTGCTTTTAGAACCGGTGGGTTCCTAATGCTACAGCTCAGGAGGAAGCTTTTTAATGTTCTAATGATTCTATTTTTGAGAACCTAATTTTTCAAGTTTTATACTTCCTTGTTCAGCTATGTTTTGTGAATATATATTTTTACCATTTAGCTAAGGCGCCCAAAGTTGTTAAAGGAACAAAAGCATATTTGTTTGCTGAATTTTCTGACAGGGTATAAATTTTAGTGACTTCTATCTATATAAATGTAGCCTCCTCTAATAGAGTTCCTTGCCTATAAAAAGGAGTAGCTCGATTATAAGAATGAGGTTTATGCACACAGGCGTGCAAAATTTTATTTGCACAAAGTCTATGGAAGTGGGTGGCTATAATAAATGTAATTAAATAATAAAATCAATAGCTTGGTTGCCCTAATGCAATGAGTGAATTAGATCATATAGTTAGATTAATTAGTTTTAACAGGCTTATAACTGACATTAAACTTTTCCCCCCTTTGGATGCTAATAGAATCAGAATGGATTACATTTCTGATATTTCATTCATAGCCTAAGCAGTTCTATTGTTTCTCTTAAGAATCCCATAAGAAGATATGTACAACATCTGACTTATCCAGAGAATTCACAAAGAGGTCTATATTTTGCCTGATGCTTGATTTCATGTAGTTCTCACAATTGCAGTGGTTTTTTTTCTGCTCCCACTATTGTTAAACCTAGGTCCTGGTATCACTTGGTTTGCAGCTTAATACACACCAATATTTCCAAGAGCAAAAGAGAAAGAATTATTGCAAAAACACAACTCAGAGTTCTTTCTTTTTCTTTTAAACCAATGAGTGAAAAGGCCTGTTTATACTTCCTGCGAACAGCTCTGCATTTGTCAATATAAAGCCATTCCTTTTAAGTGACACTTTTGCTGTCAAATTACATTAAAGCAGTCACAAAAGCTGAAACAGCCTTTGCCCTTGTTCCAAAGACAAAAATACAAGTAGTACAAGCTAGGACAGAAAGATCACATCATTTAATTAAAAATTAACATAACCTGTAGCAATTTTCTAATTCAACCATTCACTAAAGTGTACTGTGCTTTAGTGGAAAGTAAGGTTACAGTTTTTCTTTTAAAGTCAGATTGCTGATATTGTACAAACCATAGTTTTAGCTGCACTAGTTTTCTAAGTGAGGACAAATTTCATCTATACCAACAAATATATGTGACTTTGAGATTTAGTGCTTATGACCAAGTTTTTAATATGTAAAAGCATGGAGACATGCATTTATTGCTTACCTTTATCATAAAATTTGGTACTTGCTTAATGTCCAATTTGTTTAATATTTTGTTTAGGATAGTTTAGAGCTATATCAATCCCCCAAATCCTTCTGATTTATTTATTTACATTCAAAATTTATCATTTTTACAACTAATTTAAGGTGGCAGAACATATGCAATACATATTCCTCCTTCTATTTTTCCCACAACAACCCTGTGAGGTGCATTAGGCTGAGATAGAGAAAGAGAGACTGTTCCGAAGTCACCCCCTGGCTTTCATGGCTAAGATGGGATTTGAACTCACAGTCAGGGGTGGGCTTCAAAAATTTTAGCAAGGGGTTCTTGCCCGGTTGCTGGGTGGATGTGGCCATGGTGGCTGTGGCCTAGTCAGCCTCCTGCACCACTCTGGGGAGGCATTTTTGCCCTCCCCGGGTTCCAGAAGCTCTCTGGAAATTGGAAACTGTTTCTGGCCTTCCGGAACTTCTGAGAGGCCTGTTTTTTGTCCTCCTTGAGCCTCTGTGCATGCCCTGCACTTACCTGCATATAAAATGGGCTATGTGAGGACTCCTGGGAGGGGCATGGTGGGCAGGGCCAGTTAGGAGTGGAATTTATGCAGAATCTTAGCTAGGAATTCTCCCAAACTCCTGCAAACTCCCAGCCTTGCTCACAGTGTTCTCCTTTCTAGCCTGGTGCCCTAAGTGCACTGATTAACAATATTATCTCATTCAGCAGCTTGTAGCTTGATGGGAGAAATCTGGGAGAAAGACAAATATCTAATGATTATAATATAAACTATTATTAAAAAGTATTATAAATAATTATAAATAATTATAATTATTATAAATTGTTGGCTGCTCACATCATTATAACAACATACAACTTTAAAAAATGTCATTAGAAGGAAAATATTTTTGTGAAGAATCTCCATGTCTTATACAACATTTTTCTTATAAGGCTGACTTTCTAAATGATTGCCATTTGTTTTCATGAAAGCAATGCTTATTTATAAACATTTAAATTATCATATTATACATATTGGTTTTCTTAAGGGGGAAAATTTATAGGAAGAGAAACACACATTGGTTATCTAGAAAAAGAAAATATTAAAATCAATGAATGTGAAGTTGACATATGCAAGGATTCAGGTACTTAGATTCCAAACGATAAAGGGCCTTATGTATTTGTCCAGCCCCTTGAATTGTATATGAAAGCATATTAATAAATAATGGAGTTTTCATTTTTGTAATACTATGTGACACTGAGGTCTTCATTTGCCAACAAGTAAGCTGCTGCATTTTGCAGCAACTGCAGCTTCAAAGATAGTCATGCACTGCAGCAATCAGCACAAGAAGGAGTTGAAGGGTCTTTGACTTCAACTGGAATCAAGTTTTCAATCATTCATAATTTTTCATCATCTGCCACATGGTTTCACTAATTCAACTATCTGAATGACATGATGAGAGAAGACACAAGTGCATTCTTTCTCAGCTTGGTCATGACAAGATTGTATTTGGATTATAGTTGTCAGAATTACTGATTGATATTATTTTTTGGAAATGTTCAGAGCCATCTCAATACATTTGAGAAAGACATATTTGTGTATGGCCATGGACAGAGTTATCAAATCCCAGAAAAATCAGGTATTTGTCACATGGCATAAAATAGGAGTCTTTGATATATAATTCTGAAAATTTCCACTAAGTTAAAAGCCAAATAATTACAGTATAACAGTGGTAAAATATCTTAGGACAGTTCTATGGCAGAAATCTACTAGATTTCTGACTATCTTCAAGTTGTGATGGCAATTTGGATCAGAATTTCCATTGCTAAGTGATGCAGTTGTAAAATGCAATGTCACATGACTGCACTGCTTAGCAACAGCAATCCTGGAAGCCCCAGTTGCCCTCATTAGATTAATCAACTGAATATTGTTAGATTAGATTCACCTAATGAGTGCCATTACCAGGTTGATCCCTGTCAGCCTTGAGACTTGGTAAAATAAGGGAGTGTCTCTTCTTCAACTCCCCTCCCCACCCACTTATATCCTTCCCATTTCTGCTCCTTGCACTTTGTTGCTTCTGTCAGTCTTGCTGTCTTGAGCAACTAGTCCTACCACTCATGGACTCTTGGCCCTGGTACAGCTAGTCGTAAATGCAACTAGCTACCAAGTGCCTGAGGTGCTGAGATGCATGGAAGTCAAGGACTGGTCATAACCACCATTCATTCAGCACCATCATAACCAGGGGTGGCATTCTACCAGTTATGCCCAGTTCTATAGAACTCCTTGTTAACTTTCTAAGCAATTCAGAGAACCAGTAGTTAGAAGTAATCTCCTTTTGTTTTTTTTTTCTACCCTTATTACATTCTTGCCAGTACACCTAGACATCCTGTCTCTGGAGCTTCTGGGGCTTGACTTTCTTAAAGGGGAAGGGTTGTTTTAAGATTTTTACACTGTGTTGGGAGGAAATACTTCCCTAGACAATCAGGACTTTGTAGAAATAATTGTATAATGAAGCAACACTTTTAGTGGTAGGGAACCAAGATGAGTGACATTCAGCAAGGCTTCTTGGCTAGCTAGAAAGATTGACATTCAAACATGAGTTTACATACCCTTTCTGAGTTTTGGTCTAAAACTGGTTTTTGGTGAAGTTAAATTCTGTCCTTGGTGACATTTAATCCTGTGTTTATTGATGGGATAATTTTCCCTATTCAGCTTCAACAAGCAATAGCTACTGTTGTGATTTAATTATTTGTATTGTGTTTGAATTTTTTCCTGCCTCATGGTTTATTTTTCTATCTGGGGAGTGGGTCTTCCTTCACTGCTTTAGTAATATTTGGCACTGTCTTTTTGGGGTATACTTCCAAGAGGCAGGATGCAAGCTTGGCACTGATTTTTTTTACTACCATTCTGGGGGGGGGCATGTGACCTTTCCTTAAATCTGGATGATTTCCTGAGGATATCTTGTGAGGTGAATGAGACCAACTGGTATCTTTAAGTGGTGCAAATGGATCTAAGGATTGCTTTTCCTGGCTGTGCTTTTTCTGGAGAGCTTAAATGACCTCTCTGCTAAAGGGTTTCACTTTATGAGCAAGAGTTGTCTGCTTAATAGTTATCACTGCATTTTAACTATTTTCATTTCTCAAGGTGCTCTGGCACCCTGCCTGATTTGTAACTCTGGCTTGCAGGTATTTTTAATCTAATGATTGGTATTTAGGGCAGCTTTTTGCAAGCAAAGAAGCTTTTTGTATTTTTGTACAGGTAATCCTTGACTTACAACAGTTCATTTAGTAACCATTCAAAGTTACAATGGCACTGAAAAAGTGACTTATGACAATTTTTCACACTTATGACCATTGCAGCTTCCCCACTGTCATGAGAGGCCAGACAAGGAGAAGCTCCCCCTCACATGAGTGATGTCAGATTGGCCATGCTCACCCAGTCACATGATCAACAAGCCACACCCACCAACTGCCATGCCACAGAACTGGTTTTTAAAAATCTGAATCCCACTCCTGATCATAACTTTGAATGGACACAGAACAAATGGTTGTAGGCCAAGAACAAAGGAATCCAATGGGATAACCTAAGAGACTTTTTCAACATAATTCTGGGAATTATTTTCCCAACTCATTGGGGCTCATCAGGATACTTAAGCTTGATGTAAAATCAGAAAATGCAATAAACTGCATAAAGACTGGTCATAATCAACATTTATTTAACTGTGTCTAACCTTCAAATGGTCAAAGTTACCATTGCACAGGTGCACAAGGGTGTGAGGGAGGGACAAGGAGAATCTGGGAGGGCGTGGAAAGATATGTAAGTGGCTGGCTTGGTACAAGCACAGAGGACCCAGGAAAGGGTGTACAAGTGGGGGGATACTTAGCCCATTGACTTATGACCTCATTTTGACAATTCCCCATTATTATTATTTTTGCACTCCACCCACTTCCCCCTTGTCACCCAGAGATCTTTGGTTCTGCCACTCTGCTGTCTTGCCACCCTGCCACCCTACACTTGCTGCCCTGCTTGTAAGGCTTCCAAAACCTCACAAGATATCATATACAATTTATACAACAAGTGGGTGCAGCCTTGGGACAGAGGATTGGTGCAGCCAGCAGCTTCCTTGCAAAGAACCAGATCAGGCATACATTATCAAACACAGCAAGAAGAAAAAATCAAAAGCCATCAGGGGGTGGCTGATGCTGTAGGTGTGGGAGGGCTGCCAAGAGGTCAAATGTTAATCATGTGTATGCAGGGGCACTGCAACAGACAAGGCTGGGCATTTAATTTAATTTTTAATTTAATTAAACTTTAATTTTGAACAGTTATTGAATGAATAGTTGCAACTTGAGGACTATATCTTCAGGTGGTAGGGTTTCAATTAAGGTATAGTATAAATCACAGACCAAAAGGAATAATGAATTTCTTTTGATAGTTACAAGAGGTAGTCATATTAAAGTATTTTCTTCCATGTGAAATGGTGTTATTTACTTGTTTAAGCAATAGAAACCAAATAATTATCTCTGACAAATTTTGTATGATAATATTAACCCAATTAAATGGAGTGGATAATTCATATTTTATAGCAGTTTCAGTCCTTTCTTCTTTATTGCTTCTTATTGGGAGGAAAGACTGGAAAAGCAATTTGATATATAATACATAGCAGTGGGCTCCCATAGGAATACTTCAGTTTGAATATACTTACTATTATATTTTAATACTAAATAGTATATTTCTGATATAATGTTCACAAAGGTAAAGCAATTGCTAACAAAATTAACTGCAACTATAATAATTTTCATTTTAATTGTCACACATCAGTAATCTCTCATCAGATAATTGAAAAATTTCGATGATTTTAATTCACTTTAAAAAATAGTAAGACAGCCAGTTTAATTGTTTGCATAAAAGAAAACTGAATTGGAAAGGGTTAAACTCAGCTTCAATCCTTGCTAGAGGAGGAAAAATATTTTAAAGCTTTTTCTTCCATGTCTCAAGTGGTTGGATTGAATGAGGCTTACTTTATTCATTAATCTACTGATAGAATAAAACCAGCCACTGTGGACTGGAACATATAGATAATCCTTGCTGTGTGTGTGTGTATGTATGTGTGTGAGCATGTGTGTGCACATGTGTGTGCTCTTCCATTTCAACTAACCATGTATGGATAACCAATTTATGGATAATGATACTTATTTCACACATGGGCAAAACCCCATTCACTATTTTGTGCATACCTAAACATATTCCAAACATTCTCCATTGTGTAGAATAACACAAAAGAACTATGTCTGCGTAAAAGCCTTATTGGTGACTAACAAGTTCTGATCTACATTTAGCAACTACCAATAGGCAAAAATTCAGATGATGAAATGAAGAATTACAAGAGCCACATGTGTTCAGCCTTACAGGCCTATAATCTTTTATGTTTTCAGTAACATAAAATCATAAAAAAGTCATTTTGTTCTTTAGGGAAACCTTTGCATATTGTCTTCCTAAAGTTGTTGCTGGAAAGAACAGTAAAGAGTGAGGTTGTGGTGAAATCCACATTCAAAGGGAATAAAATTCTTCCAAATGTGAGAAACACATCACACACATGAGTAACTTCTTAAAGAAGCTGCATACTTTCATGTACTCATGTGACAGTAGCGATGCAGCCCCAGGAAAATGCATGTTTGAGGGATGTGCCAGAGCAGTGATATGTGTATTCATCTGTACTCCAGATTGCCATCTCCACTTTGAATCAGAAACTCTGCACAGTCCTAGTGGAAAGAAAGACAGACAGCAAGAAATATCAGTAAAAATTAGATACCCACTTAATCCCAAATAGCCGTCTCGGGAACAAAGTTTCCTTATTGATCTCCATGGACAGGGCAACTTCATGATCTAATCTCATCTTCAGTGCCTTGAATTTAAGAGGTTATATTAAGAATTTAAGATAAGATGCTTATCCTATCTGTTGGAACATTTCAAGCAAGGAGGAGAAAAGGTATTTAAATTGAGAAACCACATGCAAGCAAGGATGCTGATGGTATGATTGCTCAGAACTCATCATAGCCCATAACTAGTTCAAAGGAAAAATATAATTAGTAATAATTTGATGTCATATAATGATACCTTCTTTATTTAATATCCTTCCCAGCTTTTTAAAATTTGGAATGAGCCATAATGAGCCATGCAACCCTGAATGATGAACTTATATTTATATTTATTTTTATTTATAGAAGTTCAGCAGAACATCACCAGGCAGCTTCAACAATTCATAACACATTAGAAAAACACAACTCCATTTAAGAATTTAGTACATAATGCCAGCAAACCATAAGCCTAAACCCAAATGCAAAGAGTGAAAGAAATTGCATACCAGTGCAATTTCATGAACACTTGGTTGTGTGAATTGGCTCTGATGTGTCAAGTCAGTTGACAGTTGGGTGTGGGGCAGTGTTGTGCACAGGACTCACATAATATCTGTGCATTCAATTATATTGTAAACATTAAATGTTTCACGGGGGAAGTAAAGGCCCTGTCACACTGCCCAACGGATGCAAAACATCAGTAAAAAGGACACAACGGACGAGAAAAATGTTCCATCCGTTGTTATCCGCTCTCAGAAGGGGCAAAAATTTGCATAACCGGAGCGGATAACATGGAAAGGAACGGACGCGGGGAGGATGCAGGGCGGATGGAAAGCGGATGTGGAACGGAAGCCAAGCAGATGGAAGCGGATGGGAGCAGATGGCACATCCGCTAGGCTTCCGGGGGACCTCAGCAAAGCGGACACGGAATGGAAAGAGCGGATGCACTATGGATGCCGAGCGGATGAAGCGGAGGCAGAGCGGATGCAGAGCGGATGCAGAGCGGAAGCTGAACGGATGCCTAGCATTAATTGCGCATGCGGGGAGGAGGCATTGCGTAAGCCCCGCAGATATAAGGGAAGCAGCTCGGAAGCAGGTCACCATTCAGAGGAAAGACCTGCTGCCGGACGGATTGACAGCCTTGCCTGCCCTGCCTGCATGACTGCCTGCAAGCCTTGCTGCCAGCCTCCCTGCCAGCCTTGCTGTCTGCCTGCCTGCCAGCCTTGCTGCCAGCCTCCCTGCAAGCCTTGTTGTCTGCCTCCCTGCCAGCCTTGCTGTCTGCCTTCCTGCCAGCCTTGCTGCCTGCCTTCCTGCCAGCCTTGGTTCATGTCTGCCTGCAAGCCTTGGTGCCTGCCTGCCTGACAGCCTTCCTGCAAGCCTTGGTGCCTGCCTCCCTGCCAGCCTTCCTGCCAGCCTCGGTGCCTGCCTCCCTGCCAGCCTTCCTGCCAGCCTTGGTCCCTGCCAGCCTCCCTGCCAGCCAGCAACCCCACAACCATGCGGAAGCACAGCAAGCCTCAGCCATCTGTTGCCAGCCCTTGCAAGAGGAACAGGGCTACCATCCCGCCCCCTGGCCCTCACTCTAGTTCTGCTGGGGCTTCTGTAGCATGGGCTCACTCTTCTGGGGCTGGGGCTTCTGCTGCTTCTGCTTCTGGAGGACCTGATGACAAGTACTCCAGCACCAGCCACCTAAACAGCACCTGGACCCTTCACCCCTGAGACTGAGCGACCAAGAGGAGTGCCAGAGACTCATTTTTGTTTTATAGCTTGTTGTTAATAAAGTGTATTTTTGATTCACACACTTGCTTCATTTCTTTTTTTTAATAAAGTCTTGGTGGAAACTTTTAGAAATGGTTTAAGCCTTTGCATGCTTGTGGGATGGGTTAAGATAGCAGTGGGATGGGCAGGGATACCTTTGGGGTGGGTAATAGATGTGGGATAGATAAACCTCCAGTGCAAGCATAGTGGGACTGGATGGTCCACCCTCCCAGGTGCCACACCTATGGCCCTTTATTATCAATAACAATGTAATCAATCATCCACACATGTCAACATAAACATAACTCTTTATTAAATGCCCTGTTCATTGTAGGGCCACCCAACATACATGGCCCAATCTCATCCGTGTGATGAGACAGGCTGAAGTAAGCATCCATTAATCATCTACCATCCTGTCTTGCCACTGCACTGCTCCAGCTGGGGAGTTGCACCAGTCTTTCAGGAGGTTGTGCTGCTTCTTCCCTTCACGTGAAGCTCTGTTGGGGCCTTGCACATCCTCAGTGTCTATCAGGTTTCACCCTTGCCTCCATTCCCCAGGCTCCATGTCCCCATTGCCTTGCTGGAGGTCCACGAGCCTGTTCTGGAAGACTGGGTAGCGGGTGCGCATGAGATTGTGCAGGATGCAGCAAGCTTCCATGATCCTCCTCACGGTCTCTGGGCGATGCTGCATGGTGGTGAGAAGTACCTGGAACCTGTTGGCCAAGATGCCAAAGGCGTTCTCCACCACCTGCCTTGCCCTGGACAGCCTGTAGTTGAAGATCCTCTCTTCACGGGTGAGGAATCTGGAGGTGTAGGGCTTCATGAGGTAGGTTGTGAGGGAGAAGGCGTCATTCCCCACGATGAAGTAGGGCACATCTTGCGTGTCATTGGGCAGGGGGTCTGGATCTGGGAAGCCCACGATGAGGTTGCATTCCAGCCCACCCTTGAGGTCACTTGCGTTGTATACCTGGGCATCTGAAGATGAGCCGTTGCCTGAAGCATCTATGTACATGAACTTGTAGTCAGCATCGACCATGGCGAAGAGGATGATGCAGAAGAAGCCCTTGTAGTTGTGATAAGAGGACCCTGAGTTGGCTGGCTCTTTGCAGGCCACGTGCTTGCCATCGATGGCTCCAACGGTGTGGGAGAAGTTCCACCTATGATACCACTGCTCTGCAACTTTCTTCCATCCTTCTTCAGTGGAGGGGCACTGGAGGAGCTCCTCCTTGTATTCTTCGATGATGGTCTGCACCACTTCTCTGACCACAATGCTGATGGTGTTTTGTGGCACCCTCCAGCCGTACTGCATGCTCCTGTAGGTGGTCCCTGAGGCCAGGTGGCGCAGAGTGAGTGCCACCTTGAGCCCAGGATTCAGGCTGGGCCGGAAGTTGGTGTTTGCCTTGGTCAACCTGGGTGTCAGCCGCTGTACAACTTCGTCAAACATGGCTGGAGGCATCCTCATGAAGTTCTGGAATGCACGAGTGTCTTCGTTCCTGAGCTCCACCATCAGCTTGTTGTACAGTCCGTCCTCTGCTCTTCTGGCAAACCATCTTTGTACCCAGATGCTTCTTTGCCGCCTCTTTTTCTTCCCGTAGTAGAGTTCACAGAGCCTGTAGATGGCTTCGCACTGTTGCAGAAGGATGGGTGGCTGCCAAAAGGACTGGATGCTGTGGAAGTGGAAGAGGCAAATGAAGGCTGCAGAGGTCCGCACCACAGGGCTGCAGTTCTGAAAGTGAGATCCAGATGAGTTGCTCCCCCTTTTTATAGGTAGTATAGGTTTTCCCCTAGGTGTCCTTTTGCATCCTCTAGGCATCCTCTAGACATCCTTAATATCCGAGATAGGTCCCCTCTGCGAACGTTTTTTCAGTTTTACATGCTTTGTTTCTGTTCTGCATCCGCTAAGCATCCGTTCTGCATCCGTTCCGCATCCGCTCCGCTTCCTCCCTGCGTTCGTTTACTGCTGAAGCGGATGCGTAGCGCATGCCTAGCGGATATATCGGATGCATAACAGATGCAGAACGGATGCCTAGCGGATGCCTAGCAGATGCAAAATGGACGAATTGGATACATTTTCTGCTCAAAAGTTTTGAGCAGCTCAAAACTTTCTGAGCGGATGAAACGTCAATAAACGGATGCTGGACGGATAGAGAGGAAGCAAAACGTATGCAATGAGTACAGAACGGATGCATTGCGTTAATCAACGGATGGCAAGTGTTTCTCTCCGTTTTACATCCTCTTTCCATCCGTTGGTGCAGTGTGACAGGGGCTTAAGAAGTAAAGCAGTGAACTTAATACAATGTGACATTTTCCAATAATCACTGTTGCCATTTGGGTAACTTCAGCTGAGCAAAGGCAATTTGTTCATGTGTAAATTACAGTGTGTTGCCTTTAAATAAATCAAGATTGTGTGGCATTTGGAATCAGCTTGCCCTTTGCAGGAATCTCGTGCTGACTCCTACCTATGTGACCATTCTTTTGAATCTAAAATTTACAGGATTATTCTATTCCCATTATTGTCCCATTAGCAATAATATCAAGTAAAAATGTGGGGGGGGTTTCCCATCATTTTTCTTCCCGTGCTTCTATATATCTCCCTCATATTTCATACAACTAATCAAAACAGCACAAAACTCAATAAAATATGAAAGTCTTTGGCAATGTATTTTGTACTGTCAAGTCTCAAAATTTTTACAGCAGACTTGGACAAATTACATTTTGCCATGTTAAACATATGATGATGGATTATTTGGGAGCTTGGGGGGGAAATAATTTTTTTTTTTTTCTGAATCCTGCACCCATCATCATCTTGCCATCACCAGCTACCTCTTTCTATGAACCATCTAAGTTGAGTTTCTACTGGCTATTGTTCTCTTCCAGCTTTCTCTTTCAGGCTAGATCTCAGATCCCCTTTCTTGACTTTTCTGTTCTCATCCACCAAAGTTCCATTGTTCCTTTCCATTTATCTTTTTCCTCTCTTTTCTCTTTCCAGCCCAATATTTTCCCTTATCAGAAACATACGTTCCTCATATTTAATGCCTGGAACTCCATCTGACAAAACACTATTTTCTCTCTCTTTTCTTTTCTCCATCTCACTTTTTTTTACCACCCAAAATTCAGTATCTCCACTCTTGGAACAAACTACTGATTTAGGAAATCAACTTCCTTCCTTCCTTCCTTTCTTCCTGATGATTATTTTATTGTGTTTTGAAACTATTATTTGTCCATATCAGAACTGAACACAAGTCACTGGTAGACCATATGCAGGCCTGCAAAAACAAGATAGGCTATAAAATCCTTGATACATAATAGTATATGGCTGACGTGTAGTGTTCAGCTTGGTAAGTCAACAGTATGGATGGATGAATTCATCAAGTTCAAGTTTCAGCTCTCATTTTTAACCTTATATTTATCCTATCTTCTTTCTGAATCCATTTGCACATTTTATTAAATGTGAAAAGTGTGGATATTTTTCTCAGTCTGCATATTTTAATTCATTTTCTGTTATGCACACAAATGTGCAATTTTTGGTTCATTTTATCCCTAATATATGTGTTACCTTTTTACCATTTTTTTAAAAAAAAATACAATATATGATTTTTTTAATAAAATGAAGTATTCCCTCATTTGGACAAATACAATATGGAAAGATAATTCGGTGATTCACTGAAATCAATGGTACCCTGCTGATTTCAGTGCATTTATTTTGTGCATGGCTTCATTTAGATACAGGCCAATAACTCTGAACAGAAAAAGAGAAATAACCGCACAAGGCTGTCAGGCAAGCTGCATGCTTCTTAATTCTTCTTATACAGTCACTCTTCTCTGTAATTAGTCAAAGGAAATAGCAAAGTGTATCTAACATTTTATCCCTCAGTCGTTTGTTTTAATTATTTCCCCTAACAGTATGCTGCCAAGGTAAGAGCCATTAAGATGTTCCATACGCTACTAAGGTATTATTACTGGTGGAAGATGGCAGTGTAATTACATAGTAAGTCAGTAGAATATGAGTTTGGCAGGAGTTGAAGAAGCCATCAGAATTTCAGATTAATTTGAATGACCTCAGTTTTCACTGTTGTTGAATTTCTGGAAAACCCTAGAATGTCAGATTGTTGCAGATGGACTCTTGCAGTCCAAACAGTTTGAAATAAGCAGTGTGCAACTTTTTTGAAGTGAGTCATGAGAGTGAACTCATCATGCCTTTTTGTTTTTAAGACAAAAACCTCTTTCTTAATTGACAGTTATGCTCTGTAGTTTTCAAAAATAAAACGGAGAGGAAAAAAGGAGAAATTCCCCAGTTGGTTATCCTCCTTTGAAGATGGAGGCATATGTGTATTCATTAATGAAGATTAGAAAAGTAATCTATCTGTATGATCCATTTGCCAGGAGTCCTGAAAGGGGCTTGGCTCCATTTTCAACATCACCTATATTGTACTTTCTCAATTAAAGGCTGCATACATTTGCAGAATGTTGGAAAGGAAGTTTAATTGTGATCCTTATGCATATGACAATTTATACCCTGGTATAATCCTAGTTCAAAATTGCACATAAATCACCTCCTTCTCCTGCTGAAGTCATGGCCTTATAGGATTATTAACATAATACTTTAAATCAGCTTATTGCTAGTCAGGTTTTTAACTGTTTGAATTATGGCAAGAGAAGTGTGGACTGTAAAATGATAGCACATTCAGTTAAAACATATTGATTTTGCAGCTTGCTCCAGAGCATTAGCTGTATCTAAAACTTCTGAATTATCACTACCATAATGTGTCTGGAATGATTCTGTCTGCAGTATTTTCTGTTCAATTGTAATGTGTTATATATTAGCATACTCCAAATACTCTGTTCCCATTGGTCCACAAATACTCCAATCTGATTGGTGTTCTACTCGACAGTGATTGGTCGAAAATAACTAGTCTATGATGGGCCGCCTCGGCAGCGGATGAATCAAGGAGCCGTCATTGGCTGGGAGCCGAAAGCAGCCTCTATATAAAAAAGGGCTGCCGCAACTCCTGGCTCAGATGGAATACAGCAACTAATAAAAGAGCTGAAGTTACACTGGTCTCGAGTTCCATTCTTTGCTAATACAACACTGGCGATGAAGGTGGGATTCTGAGACAAGGAGACCAGCTGAGCACATGGCAATGAGAACCAAGCAGACTAAATGGCCAGAACCAACTTGCCACCTGTACCATTCAATCCAGTGATGGAGGACTGGGAATCGTACGTCGACAGATTCCTCATGTTCCTTGAGAGCAATGACTTACAAGCAATCTCCAACAACAGAAAGAGAGCCGTGTTCCTGACGCACTGTGGGCCCACAGTGTTCAAGATGGCCAAGGCATTGGCCAAACCAGAGGACGTAAAACAGATGGCCTGGCCAGATTTGGAAAAATTGCTGAAGGCTCATTATGCACCGACATTCTCCAGCCTTATTCGGAGACATGATTTCTACAAACAGGACCAGAGAGAAGGTGAGAGTATCGCAGACTTCTTAGCAGCTCTCAGGGACATTGGAGGGGCATTGAGTTCGTCAACATGGATGAAGCCATGAGGGATCGCGTGGTCTCAAAGTGAAATCACACTTTGCAGAGCTGACTGCTAACCCAACCAAAAATTTCAGTCACTGAGGCTATCGCTGAGGCCACGGCAGCTGAAGCCACTAAAAAATCAGCAGCCAATGAATGCGACAACACAAAAAACACTGGCAGAAACAAGCCAATTTCCAGAGAAGAAGTCAGAGAACATACACAAGACCATCACATACCACGAGGATAGTGAATTGTTGTCCGAGACCAACGACAAAGAGGAAGAAATCCACAGACTCCAGTCGGAACGAAATAGATGGGAGAGGAAAGGACATAAGTCAGGGTTCCAGTGCACCGGGTGCAGAGGAGATCACCCCCATTCTGAGTGCCATTTCCTAGATGCCATTTGCAGGTACTGTGAGAGATGGGGACACATAGCAAGGGTCTGATGAAACCGGAAAACCTACAGCCCCCAATGTAGAGACAACAACCCACCAAGAATAAAAGAAAGACAGACATTGAGCCATGAGAGTCGAGAAAGCAGAGGCAAACGGCTAAACGAAAGCTACAGAAAAGAAGAAACACACCAAACTATAAGCATCGGCCATTCAAACCCAACCAATGGCCGGAAGGTACATGTGGCAGTCAGCATCAAAGGCCAAAAATGCGAGATGGAGGTGGACTCTGGCTCATACTTATCAATGGTATCATGGAATACCATTAAAAGACTGATACCGCATATACGCAGAAAGGAATTAGAAAACCAAACACTGATACTAAAAGACTACCAGGGGAACAGGATCCCCATAGTCAGACTCGGACACTTCCAAGTCACATTCAAAAAACACACAAAAATTCTGCCTCTAACCATCGTAGACTGGAATTACCCAAGCCTACTGGGACTCGAATGGTTTGAACCCCTGGGAATTGGAGTAACGGGAATCAACAGCATCACCGAGACAGACTGGGAGGAGAATCTAATGAGGGAGTTCCAGGACATCTTTGATGGGAAACTAGGCAAGTACCCAGGGTCCCCCATATCATTTAATTTAAATCTGACTGTTTTGTTCGGAAAACACACGAGGTAGACCGGGTTCCAACAACAAATACTTTATTCTTCAACTAGTTAGTAAAAAGGAACACTTGGCTGAAGCTGAGGCCAGCCTTTTATACAGGCTGGCT
>BLBF01000031.1:21280688-21299441 GCA_015471245.1 Laticauda colubrina | reverse complement strand
AAAAAAAAAATCCATCAGTTTTATGTGCCTGGAACCTATTTCCACATATGCCCAGAAACCTTCTACACTTAAAGAACTAATATAACAATACAACACAACACAACAAAACAAATATGTATGTTGGGGATTGAAATTTATAGCCAGACTTAAAAATCTTGTCTGTCCTAAAACTTTGGTACTTTTTACTAAGTACAGGTGACCTCGGTCATATTTACTAAGAAGTAAATCCTTCTATATCATAACAGAATTATTTTACAGGTTCATCATGCATAGAATTGCAATTTTAGGAACTTGTGTCTAGCAATTCTTAGGTGGCCCAATGTTAAGCACAAGTAGTAGAGATTTTCTTTGAACCTGACAGAACACTTAGGAATTGACATGTGCCAAATCACAGTCAGTTTAAATCATAGCTTAACTAAACAAAGCTTTTGCTTAGAAGTGGAACATATATGCCTCCAAGCTCTTTCTTTTCAGCCTCTGAATTTTAGTATCATGCTGTTCTGCCCAGCATTATTATTTCTTGATGTATTTCTGGGAAAAGAGAAGAGATATAACCTCCTTTTAAGTTTACACATCCATACAAACAGAATACCATTTCCAAGTCCTCATAAAACTTACCCTATGTAAAACTCCACTTATTATTAGGAATCCCCCATTTTTCTGATCCATCCACTTCCATCTTTTCGGGTTAGGGTTAGAACATATAGTTCTGAATGCTAAAAAATGCCTGCTACACTTCAACTACTTAATCTTTGTTCTCCTCTGTATTCATTTTTTTCTGTACAATTTCAAAAGGAACAAAAGAAGAAGAATATCATAGCACAATATTAAGCTCTAGAGGCATAAAGTTCTATAGAAATACTCTGACATGAAAATATGGATAACCTCTTCATTGGTCAAGTTTTGTGCATGTGCCGGGACCCTCACACATACAAGATTTAATGTTATCTGTTTCCTTTTAAGGACAGTCTTAAGGATTAAGCAACAATGGATATTTCATCTCAACTAAACTGATAAAGTCAATTTGTATAATCTTTTTTATTTAGCTGTAAACAAAACAAAATCCATATGTCTAAATGATACTCCAGCTTGCAACCTGGTTAATCCATGGAGAAATTAATTTCACAGGAATCACTCTTCTTCTGATGCCCTATTTATTAAGGGGTGGGGGATAACACCATATCAACCATCAGCAAAAAAAGCCTAGACTTTTAGTTTTGATGGAAATAATTATCAAATAATCAAATAATTATCAAAACGTTAGATATTATTCTTCCTAGGAATAAGAGCATATTGGAGCAATGGAAACATTTTGTCAAAAAAGTTTGAACTGTTAAAAGTCCTTCCTACTGACAAGGGAAATACTTCAAGCAATGAAAAGGATTTTTCAGACCGTCTGTTTTAACTCTCTCTGACAGAGATGTTATGTTAAAACAACAATTGTTGTGGTATCATCAGAACTGAATCTATGAATGCCTAATTTGAAACTCCAAGATTATACATGTTCCCAACATTTTTGGTGTCATCTTCAGCCCACCAGTTATTTGTTTTTGTGACAGAAGACTACTCTCAGACCACTTTTGCTGAAACTATAGCAAACTATGTCATGCTTCATTGTAGCACTTTTTCCCAAGAGTTTGGAAATCATCTTCATAAAATTCTACAGGAATATCAGCAGTAGATAGCCAGAATTCTCAGCAGCCACTGGAAAAAGAGAAAGAGCTGTTTTCCAATCTGGATTAAAATAACTATACATATTTTTGCTCTTGGCCTGGTGCTGATTCATTTGGAAATGTAACATGGACATTTTTTTTCTCCTTCCATTAAAATGTCATTCACCAATAGGAGCTCTACTCATCCAAGCTTTGATTTTGAATAAAGTAATTTGTCATCCGCACACATCCAGTGTTTCTATTGGCAGCTCATTTCTCCATAGGCTCCTGACTGGAAGGGAAAAGGACAGCAAGGATGTTGCCAGTGCTGCCTAGAAATTACCCCAAGTTACAGTATGTGCAACACATTGCTCATGTATTTTTAAAAAATTGACATTTTTTTCTCTCAACTCAAGGTTGAGAGGAAAGTACATTTACTATATATGCGTGTGAGAGAGTGAGCCCTTAAGGAGAGTGCTGACCAACTGGCCATTCTTCTCACAACCTTTCATTGCATCAGGCCATGGTTTCATCATGTTTTAAGACTGCAATCATTGTACCAGTGCCCCAAATATAATCACATGCCTTAATGATTGCCGTCCAGTTGCAGTCCCTTCCATTATGATGAAATGTTTTGAGAGATTGGTAAAGAATTATATGGTCTCATGTCTTACCTCCTTAATTTGACTCATCACAGTTTGCCTATTGGATGAACCGCTCAACAGATGATGCACTTTTCTGTGTGCTTCATCTTAGTTTGGTGCACCTGGAGAAGAAGACTACTCGTGTGCGAATGCTGTTTGTTGATTTTAGTTGGTGTTCAACACAATCATTCCTCAGCATTTGGTGAACAAACTGGGCCTATTAGATTTTAATACTCCTTTATATACTTGAATACTGGATTTTCTTATTGATTGTACAAGTTGGAAGAAAAGTTTCCAACTCCATTTCCTTGAGTGCAAGTTCCCCAACAGGGCTGTGCCTAGAGTCCACTACTATTAACCTTGATGACCCATGACTACTCTGCCAAATCTGCTATGAAACATATTGTGAAGTATGTGGATGACATGACAGTGGTGGCTCTTATTTGGGATGACAGTGAAGATGTTTTTAGGGAAGAGGTGAAGGCTCTGATAGACTGGTGCAATAAAAGTAACTTGGTTTTAAATGTTAATAAAACAAAGGAGATCATTGTAGATTTTAGAAAGAGCCAGTATAGTCATACTTCACTCGGTATCAAGGATGCAGCTGTAGAGGTAGTCAACAGTATTAAGTATCTGGGGTACAGATAACTAACAATCTGAACTGTTCTCTCCACATATCATCCTTAGTGAAGTATGCAAACCAGCATATGCAGTTCCTACATCTTTCTCCTTCTGTCCGAGCCACTTTTTACAGAGACACAATTTAGAGAGTTTTAACGAACTGCATCACTGTTTATTTTCATGGCAGCAGTGCCTCAAATAGAAAGTCCATACAGAGAGTAGTAAGGACAGCTGAGAAGATTATAGGAAGCTCGCTTCCTGTTATTCAGGATCCTGCTTATAAGCACTATGTGCTCAGAGCTCAAAGCATTGTTAGAGACCCCACACACCACTTTACAGTCTATTTCTGTTGCTCCCCTCTGGGAGAAGGTTTCAAAATATTTCTAGCAGGACTACCAGATTCTGTAACATTTCCTATACCATCCATCTGCTAAACTCGCAAGATTCACTCTTCTCACCAGATACTGTACATATATACATCCCAACTAGACTGTGCTGTTTCTGTATGTCGTATAATTTATGTGGGTATATGCATACTTTTGTATGGTATTTATTTATTCTTTCTTTCTTTCTTTCTTTCTTTCTTTCTTTCTTTCTTTATTTATTTATTTATTTATTTATTTATTTATTTATTTTGTCATGTTCATGTAGTGTACATTGGAAGTGGTGACCCTTGGAGAGCTAAATGCAGCAAAATTTCATTTTAATATGTGCCGATTAGTGTATATTCAAAGTGACAATAAAGTTATTCTAAGTTCTATCTCTACTCATTGCTAATTCAAGAAAATTTGTCTTTTCAGAATGTGTGATGGCTGCATGTGGTCTATGGTAATGTTTTATGTAAGAATTTAAGATTTACTAGCTCTCATACAAAGAGAAAGATTTCTATCTGTATTAATATAAAGGTTATATAGTCCATGTGGTCTGCTGTGTTAATAATGATAATATAGGAGATATTTGTTCTCTGATAAATTCTTCATAATTAGTCAAGGGTTGATGCAATTAATTGTCACTTCATCTTAGGTATCTTCCACCTAAAAGTACCAGAGTCATCTCTTGTTGGTTCAGCTGTTGGAAGAATCAGAGCAGTGGATCCTGACTTTGGGAAAAATGCTGAAATTGAATATACCATTGTTCCAGGAGATGGGGGGAACTTATTTGACATTAGCACAGATGAGAACACACAAGAAGGAATCATCAAACTGAAAAAGGTATTTAGTAAACATAGGATAACTGTCTACCTCAATTTAATATACTCAGATAAACTTATAAGATACCAGACTTACTGGCATAATTGACTGGATCAGAAACAACCTCAATGTATGATTCACATGGTCATATTTAGGTAATTATGACTTTTGTCCACGTACAATGTTTTTAAAATTTTTGCCATGAGAATAAAACTGATTCATGGTACTTGGTAATTTCATTCAAGATTGGTAAGTATGCTTATACTCTTCTGAAAATGTCAGGATATTAAATGATACTTCAAATCATGGTTTAAAGTCCTGGCTTCTTCTTTAAGCAGAGATTGACCCAGTTCAAATGAAATGGAAGACCATCACTCAGGCTTGTTATACAATCTAAATTTACTTTTACTTTTTACATATCCAAATATGTAAAATATTTTTGTTTGGGGATTTTTGCTCTGTTTCTTTGCTTCTTTCATTTCATAAAGAGTATTTATATTTTTAAAGACTTGCTGATTATGCTAAAGCATGGATGGTGTGATCCTACTATAACAATGTGTCACTAACCTTTTCCTTATACAATCAAAACATTTTGAAGCTGCAAACTCAAGGTTATCAGAACAACAAAAAAAATTTAAAAATTAAAAATTCAAAAAAACATTATTATGGACACTAGATTGGATATGTTTGGAACCTTCATAGGCAGATTTCCTAATTGCAATTTATTGTAGCATAAATTCAGTCAACTGAACCCATGCATAACCAAAATCTAAAGCTAATCTGAATTATTGCTACATAGTTGGCTTAATTGTACAACAACTTAAATAAACTTTCAGTTCTCTGTAAATCTGCGAAAAGTAATTGCACCTTGGGGCTTGTTTGGAGGTAGTTTATGTAAAAGTAATGTGAGAGTTTTAGATGAAGAAAGGCACTAATATTAAAAAGCTTTCCTGTGCTGCCCCACATAGCTGCAACATCCATCTTTCCACTTGGGAAGAAAAGATTGGAAACAATGTAAACATTACATTTTCTACTGAGAATATTTCATCAAATATGCTTCATCCACTCCTGTTTATGTTTGCACATTAGTCAGCTATTATGATTCCATGTGCATGAGCGAGTCCTTAGTCTGCTTCTCATTTTCCATAAAATCCACTTGGAATTCCTCTTTTGATCTCAATGTTGTTGTTTATATGTTCACCCAATCATGAGCTATTGGCGATGTAGTATTTGTCATCAGCAAAATCTATCTGAATTGTGTCTCACTGAGCCCGATTCATAAAATCTAGTAGCAATTGAATTCAGATAATCAGTACTGTCAGAATCTTAAATAATTTTTTATAAAATGATGAATAATGTTATGATATGTACAGAATAACCCTTGAGTAACAAGGATATGCACATGTAAATGTTTATGAGAGTAGTTATGAATAATTATTCAGCCACACACAGATACACTAAATTGAGTTAAAGTTTACTTTAAGAAATAGCACAGTCCAATAAACGGTCCAGGTCATATACGTTTTACAGTCCAAAGAATATCCAATTACAAAGGCTTCTTACCGGTTGCCTTTGTTATTTCCAGTAAACAAAAATATCAGAGTATAAGCACAGCATAAATACAGTAAAGAATCTTAGATAGCAACAAAATGTCAGAGATACAGAATGTCAGAGAGAGCAAGCTATGATCTCTAGCTTCCTCGTATGGTAATTTGCAATATATAGTATAAATCAACACAGTGATTTTGTCTTAAAGCTACAAACATACATTGTTGGTTTATATATTACCAACACAACTAATTGGTGGACAGATTCCTAACACATATTGTCATATGACACTGGATAAACATAAAAAAGGGGATTTCAAATATTTGTTGGAAATTTAACAAAATATACATTTTTTCATCTCTGATGGACATACAAGAAAGCTAGAAAATACTGAGAGCAGGTATGTATTTTGATTCAGGAAATTTTAAAAGTGAATGTACATTCGAAACAAAAAACTTTTCTTTTGGATTTAATAGATAAATAAATGGAAACATCTTATGAAACTTTGTTTATATATGTGATAACAGCATCAAGATTTTTATATGCACAAAGGTAAATGGATGTTTAAATATCTATAGAATATAATTTTTCTATGGAAAAATAGATGGTGAAGCTGATAGAATTGGCAGATATGGTGAAATTGACAGCTTTGTTTAAAGAAAACTCCTTGAATAATTTTGCTTCTATTGGAAATCACTTTCAGATTTTTTTGAGAGAACGACAATAATAATAGCATTTAAACTTATATACTGCTTCAAAGTGCTTTACAGTTAACTTTAAGAAGTTTACAGAGTCAGCATATTGTCCACAACAATCTGGATCCTCCTTTTATTGATCTTGTAAGGTTGAGGCAGTGAGAATCAAACTTCTGACATTTGGCAAGATTATCTATCCTGCAATACTGCATTCTAACCACTGCATCACCACAGCTTTGGTGAACTGAAAAAAGTTAAGGGTTGGTTTGGGGATTTGATTATTAGAAATATATGGGAAAATAGAAATAATGTAGACTTATGTTAGCCTTAGAATAAGAGTTTGATTTGTTTTTTAAATCATATCTGCAACATAAAAAGTTGAAAATCATTTTTCTTTTTCCTTTACTTTTTCTTTCCTATATATCACACATACACACAAACACATATCTACATACACATGCTGTATATGTATTTGTATGTATGTATGTGTGTGTGTTTGTGTTCATGTATAAGGATTTCTGTAGTACTTTTATTTTATATTGCTATTCTAATTTATACTACCCAGACTGCTAATTTTGATTTCTTCTTGTTGTATATGTATATGTTAAATAAGCGTTTTAGTATATTTGGTTTCAGATTGTCTTTTAACCTTTTTTTTTTTTTTTTTTTGGGGGGGGGGGAGAGTCTGCATATACTTTCCTAAATTATCTTGGCATTATGAATTTAGTTTAGGATATTTTGAAGATCTGAATTCCAATTCCCTTGTGCTAGTTAATGGCTGCAGTAAAAGTTAAATAAGATATATTCCAGTACTTATTATTAATGTGTGCTTGAATGCATGTCAAAAACTTTTGTATTGTCTAAGGGGGAAATGATAACAAATTTGTTGCCTGGAAGAATATATATTAGATTCTATTTTTAATTATTTTCAATTACTTTTGTAACACAGAATTTATGGGGAAAGGGCAGAGTAGATATGTGTAGTTCATCTGATATCTCAAAATTGCAGTTGCTAACTTTTTGACATGAAAACAGACTACAACCCTGCTATTTTCCAAGAATGTCTAATAATCTTATGTCTTCTGATGCCACATAGTGGTTTGTATAAAAATAGCAGCCAAATAAAACTAAGCAAGTTCAATGCATTAGTATTATGGCTGAAAAGTCTTATGCTCTTTAGCAGGACAATTTTATTATATATTTAGGGGATTCTAATTTGGAGTGATTCAAAATACTTGATGCTTCTGTCATCTGCAGCCTGCAAGTTAAGACCCTGTTACACAGCACCAACGGATGCAAAGAGGATGTAAAACAGAGAGAAACACTTGCTATCCGTTGGTTAACGTGATGCTTCCATTCTGTACTCACTGCGTCCGTTTTTCATACTCTCTATCCGTCCAGCATCCAACTATTGACATTTCATCCGCTCAAAAAGTTTTGAGCTGCACAAAACTTTTGAGCGGAAAATGTATCCAATGGGTCCGTTCTGCATCCGCTAGGCATACGGGGAACATCCATTATACATCCGTTGTCATCCATTATGCATCCGCTATATCCGCTAGGCATCCACTGTGCATCTGCGCAACTTGAATCTGCTCCAGTGGAAAACGGACACAGGGAGGAAGTGAAACGGACATGGAATGGACACGCAGCGTTAGTAGCACGGTCGGAGAAAGGATGAAAGCAGATGCAGCTCGCATACAAAACATTAAAATGGAAAAAACATTCACAGAGGGGATGTATCTCGGATATTTCGGATGTCTGCAGGATGCCTTGAGGATGCAAAAGGACACCGAGCAGAAAACCTATATTTCCTATAAAAAGGGGGAGGAACTCACCTGGATCTCACTTTCAGTTCAGCAGCCCTGCTGTGCAGACCTCTTCAGTCTTCATCTTGCTCTTGCTCTTCCACAGCATCCAGTCATCTCCACCATGGATCGTCACACACTCCTTTTGGTAGCCACTATCGTTCTACAACAGTGAGAAGCCATCTACATGCTCTTTCACCTGTTCTAGGCGAAGAAAAGGAGGTGGCCAAGAAGTGTCTGGGTCCGAAGATGGATCGGGAGAAGAGCCAAGTACGGACTGTATAACAAGCTGATAGTGGAGCTCAGGAATGAAGACCCTCGTGCATTCCAGAACTTCATGAGGATGCTGCCAGCCATGTTTGATGAAGTTGTGGAGCAGCTGAGACCCAGGTTCACCAAGCAGAGCACCAACTTCCGGCCCAGCCTGGACCCTGGGCTCAAGGTGGCACTGACTCTGTGCCACCTGGCCTCAGGGACCTCCTACAGGAGCATGCAGTATGGCTGGAGGGTGCCACACAACACCATCAGCATTGTTGTCAGAGAAGTGGTGCAGGCCATCATCGAAGAATACCTGGAGGAGCTCCTCCAGTGCCCCTCCACTGAAGAAGGCTGGAAGAAAGTTTCAGAGCAGTGGTATCAGAAGTGGAACTTCCCTAACACCGTTGGAGCTATAGATGGCAAGCACGTGGCCTGCAAAGCTCCAGCCAAGTAAGGGTCCACTTATCACAATTACAAGGGCTTCTTCAGCATCATCCTCTTCGCCATGGTCGATGCTGACTACAAGTTCATGTACATCGATGCTTCAGGCAATGGCTCATCTTCAGATGCCCAGGTATACAATGCCAGTGACCTCAAGGAGGAGCTGGAACACAACCTCATTGTGGGCTTCCCAGATCCAGACCCCCTGCCCAACGACACACAAGATGTGCCCTACTTCATCATGGGGGATGATGCCTTCTCCCTCAGAACCTACCTCATGAAGCGCTACACTTTCAGATGCCTCTCCCGTGAAAAGAGGATCTTCAACTACAGGCTGTCCAGGGCAAGGCGGGTGGTGGAGAACGCCTTTGGCATCCTGGCCAACAGGTTCCAGGTACTTCTCACCACCATGCAGCATCGCCCAGAGACGGTGAGGAACATCATGGAAGCTTGCTGCATCCTGCACAATCTCATGCGCACCCGCTACCCAGTGTTGCAGAACAGGCTCGTAGACCACCAACAAGGCAATGGAGACATGGAGCCTGGTGAATGGAGGCAAGGGCGAAACCTGAGAGACACTGTGGATGTACAAGGCCCCAACAGAGCTTCACATGGAGGGAAGAAGCAGCGCAACCTCCTGAGACAGTGGTGCAACTCCCCAGCTGGAACAGTGGAGTGGCAAGACAGGATGGTAGATGCTTAATGTATGCTTCCTTCAGCCTGTCTCATCACACTGATGAGATTGTGCCATGTATGTTGAGTGGCCCTATAATGAACAAGGCATTTAATAAAGAGTTGTGTTTATGTTGAAATGTGTGGATCAATGATTACATTGTTATTGATAATAAAGGGCCAAAGGTGTGGCACCTGGGAGGGTGGACCATACAGTCCCACTATGCTTGCACTGGAGGTTTATCTTTCCCACAGTTATTACCCATCCCAAAGGTATCCTAACCCATCCCACAGCTATTACCCATCCCAAAGGTATCCCTGCCCATCCCACAGGTATCCCTGCCCATTCCACAGCTATTACCCATTCCAAAGGTATCCCTACCCATCCCACAGCTGTTACCCATCCCAAAGGTATCCCTGCCCATCCCACTGCTATCCTTACCTATTCCACAAGCATGAAAAGGCTTAAACCATTTCTAAAAGTTTCCACCAAGACTTTATTTAATAAAATAAATGAAGCAAGTGTGTGAAGCAAAGATAATCTTTATTAATAAAAAGCTGTAAAAGCAAAATGACCCAAGTGTCTTAAGCAAAGATAAAGTCAACATGTAGCCACCCAGTCTCTGGCACTCTTCTCAGTCACTCTGAGGCGTGCCCATAGTCTCAGGGGTAAAGGGTCCAGGTACTGTGGAAGTGGCTGCTGCTGAAGTGCTGGTCTGAGGTGCCATTGGGGTGCCTGGCCTCGAGAGGAAAACAAGGGATGGTGTGTGGAGGAAGCTCTCAGAGAGCTGGCTCAGTTCCGTGAAGTTTGAGAGCCCCTTCCTCCAGGACATGGGGTGTCAGCCCCAATACCGATGACAGATATTCTGAGGCCAGGCTTGGCTGTGGGGTGGAGGAAGGAGGTGTGTAGTGGGGCTGTCTGGTCTGCAGCTGAGTGAGGTGAGGCATGGGTGGCATCTGTGGTGTGGGTGGCATCTGTGGCATCTGTGGCATCAGTGGCTTCGGTGGCATCGGTGGCATTGGTGGCACCGGTGGCATATGATGAAATTGTGCCTGGACTGGGAAGAGCTGCCTGTGCTGCTGGAGCTCCTGGTAGCCGTAGCCTTGGTAGGTGAGGGCCTGTGGAAAGCCTTGGAAGGGCAGTGACATCACCTGGGGTGAAGGAGCAGACCTGGACTGGGTGGGAGCAGGTTCAGCTGCGTCTGGAGGGTTTTGAAGAAGACCGGTGATCCTGTCCTTTATCACCTGGTACTGTGATTCGGACATGTCCATGAGGGTTTGGTTGACGTAGGTGAGGAAGGGCTTGCAGTTGGAGGATGGGATGTTGGTGTGTACCAGCTGAGAGAGGAGATCTACGCTGCTTTTGATGGTGTCCCTGATCTCCAGCAGGACAGTGTGGCTCTGTCCCTCCGGTCTGGCTCTCTGCCTGCTTTCTGTGGAGGTGGAGCTGGGGGTGGATGTGGGTTGGTCTCTGGTGGAAGTGCCCTCTCCATGCTCCTACTGTGTAAGAGGGTCCTCCACGCACTCCACCACAGGGAGTGCAGGTGTTGGGGGGGGTCTCCATCGTGGCACGCTCCACAGATACCTGCCTGGACACAGGAGCTGACTCTTGGCCAGAAGAGGACTGGTTCTCTGCGGGCTGCCTGAGAGAGAGGGTTGTGAGAGGGGCTGCTCCTCGGTGGTGGATCTCACCCTCCAAGAAGCTGCACTTGGCCATCATGTACGTCTCTCGGTCCAGCAGCTTAACCGTGGCCTGGCCAGATTTCTTGAGGTGCAGCTTCCCGTACCAGGTGTGCATGTGCCTCCACCAGCCGAGGAGCACCTCTGAAATGTAGCCCAGGCTCTCCGCCTTCTCTCTCCAAGCAGCCTGCTTCCTTTTGGTGTCTCGATAGAGCCTGTGTCCCTTCCGCCATAGATACTCGTTCTCCCTCAGCCATTCGAGCACCTCATCCTCTTCGATGGAGTATTGCCTCCTCTCCCATTCTCATTCTCACGTATGCCTCTTCCTCCCTCTGGCAGGGCCATCTGGGCCCTCATCAAAGGGGCTTTGAGGTTTTAGGGGCTGCTCCACCACACCACCACCAGCAGAAGCAGCTACAACAGTAGCAGCAAAAGCAGGACCAGCAGCACCAGCTGCACCAGAAGGACCAGCAGCACCAGGATCAGCAGCAGCAGAGTAAGCACCAGCAGCACCAGCAGCACCAGCAGCACCAGCAGCACCAGCAGCACCAGCAGCACCAGCAGGACCAGGAGCACCAGCAGGACCAGCAGAGTAAGCACCAGCAGAATCACCAGCACCCGGAGCAGCGCCAGCAGAGTAAGCACCAGCAGATTCCCCAGCACCAGGAGCAGCGCCAGCAGAAGCTCACTACTAGAAGAGTCAGCCCGTGCAGCAGAAGCCCCAGCAGAAGCAGAGTCAGGGCCAGGGGGTGGGATGGTGGCCCTGTCCTTCTTGCCAGGGCTGGCAGCAGATGGCAGAGGCTTTCTCTTCTTCCCCATGGTTGTTGGCTGGCTGGCTGGCTGGAGCTGTGTCTCTCAGGAGATCTTTCCTCTGAATGGTGACCTACTTGTGAGCTACATCCCTTTATATCCACGGGGCTGATGCAATGCATCCTCCCCGCATGCGCAGTGAACACTTTGCATCCGCTAGGCACATGCTAGGCATCCACTAGGTGTCCGCTCTGCATCCACTTCATCCACTCGGCATCCGCTCTGCATCCGTTTCTTCCATTGTGTGTCCGCTTCGCTGTGCTCCCCCAGAAGCCCTGCGGATGTGCCATCTGCTTCCATCCACTTCCATCCACTAGGCTTCCGTGGAGCATCCACTTTCAATCCTCGCTACATCCTCTCCCCGTCCGTTCCTTTCCGTTGTTGTCCGCTCTGCTTATGCAAATTCGGGGCACTTTTGAGAGCGGATAACAATGGATGGAACATTTTCTCGTCCGCTGTGTCCTTTTTACATACATTTTGCATCCGTCGGCCTATGTGACAGGCCCTTTAGGAATATGAATGGGGAAACATTGGTGGATGCCTTGTGTTATTTCTTCAATTGGAAAATGAATAAATAAACCAGCTAAATGTAGCAGGAATGCTAGCTGCTCAGAAAGGGAGTGAATAGTTTTCAGAGCCTCAGTTTCTCTCTTCTGAATATCAGAAGGAATAAGCCTCACAGACTGATAGAGAATCTGAAGAGAATCACAGAGATGACCTTGAAGATTATATGCAAAATTCAATTTTTGGGGGCAGGGGGAAGACTTTAGAAAGAAACTTAACATGGTCCACCTTGATAGTTTTTGGAGGGAAGAACAACAGTTTTCTAATTTCTGTTACTGTAGCTCAGTGTTTCTCAACCATGACAATTTTAAAATCTGATTGTGCTTGAGCAGCATCAAATGCTGTATCTCAAGTTACTCTTGCTTGTATAAAGGCCATTATATGTTGAAGAAATAATTGCCAATGGAAAAACTCAATTGGAAAACTTCAACTTTAAAAAAAACAGGCAGGAATTTTATTGATGATGGATTCATTCAAGTAACCAAACTATAAATAGAAAACCCTAGAGTTTTTTTACTGAATCAGTTGCAGGAAAGAACAGTGGAATGTTTCAATAGTGGGATTTATCCTGAGACAGGCTTATGTATAAGTAGTACACTGTACTACTGTACACACTAGTTCACAAGCAGAATTATTTAGAATATTCTTCATTGCTATCCATTCTGTGATATATTAGGAAAGATATAGCATCCATTCTGTGATATATTAGGAAAGATATAGCATTTTGTTCAAACTAACTAATAGGAATGCTGAGAAATGTTGAAGTCAAGAAATTAAACATTGTTTAGTTTTAAAAACTTGGCACTGTCCTTAGTGGAGATAAATTATCACCTGCCATTATAATCTTTCAGATGATTTGAAAAAGAAGCACATTTTATAAAGCTTCCTATTATACTAGGGAATTGTCATGCCTCTGGTGGAGACTGACTATGAGGGAGAGGGGAACAGTCTACAGGGAGTGGAAGTGTGGCTCTGGAGGTTGTGGAGGAGGCTAGGGAAAGGCAGAGGCCAGCTGGGCAGTCAGAGGAAGACCCAGGCCCATCCCCTCTCCATCCTCGGGCATGCAGGGAGCAGAGGATAAGGGAGAGGTGTGGTCTACTGGGGAGGAGAGGGCCTTGATCCTCTTCATGGGCTACAGCTGTGACAACTGGATAAGAGGGCGGACATGCGTAAGAGTGTTGGAAACAAAGCATGGAAATATCTCTAGTTCATTGTTCCTCTCTGAGTTTGGTGTCCTTCTCAATGTGTGTTCTGATATTTGTGGATGTCTTCAAGACCTTATCTTGCTTGGTTTGTGTTGTTTTTTACTCTTTATAATTTCAACGGTATTTCCTCCTTCTTGTAACTGCTTGTGTGGGAGTTTTTTGTCCCCAAGACAAAGATATTTAGAGTTTGAAAGCAAAGTGAAGGAATAAAAGGGGCTTCACCTATTTTTTGTGACTGTGTTTATTTTGTATCCTACTCTGGGTAGGATTATTACTACATTATAGTAATTATTACTACTAGTAATTATTATTACTAGATTATTACTACATAATACTACAGGAGTATTCTATGTTAGTTCTTCTCTATGATATTATTTCAGACATGTGGAAATTGGACAGCAAAATAATGTTTATAATTTGAAAAATAATTGAAAACAAAGCTGTCAATGTATGTGTATTATTTCTGCACCATTTCAGCATGGGATAAGGCATTCAACATATAGAATTCTGATTGAAAGAGAACCTGACTTGCTTTCATTTCATATCCTATTTTGCCTGTAGTCTATCTATATTTATCAAGTCTGTGCAGCAAGAAAATGTAGCAGAGTTAGATGATTGCCCCACAACTGAGAAATAGCCTTTCCTAGAAATTCATAAAGGATTGTCCTGATTTCCTTTGGGGGTTCTGTGAGTTTGGCATTCTGTTAATACTTTCAATTGCTCACTCTGCACCACCAGAAGAGCAGTGGTAGAGAACTGATAAGTAAGAAAAAGAAGCACAAGAATTTTGGAAATGAATTATTAAATATATGGAACTGATCATGTGCATTTAAGAAAGGTTTGACTAAGTGAGAGGTGTTGTTTTGTTTTGTTTTGTTTTGTTGTTTTATTGTTTTGTTTTGTTGCTGTGCTTTGCTGTGTTGTGCAGTGCTTTGCTTCTGATAAGCACACTATTAGAGGGGATTTCATTTGACCCCAATTGATCAAAAGATTATGAGTCTGATTATGAATCAGACTCCTCAGCCAACAACTCAGCTGGAGTTTGGGGGAAGGGAAAGTAGTTGAGATAGTTAAACCATTGTATCACTGTGTGGCAGCTATGAAAGCAGATCCCACAGTAAGAATAATTTGAAAAGCAATTGAAAAATAGTCCATTTATTTCAAGTATTTCTGCATCATTTCAACAAGATGTGATGATAGCCATTAACATGGATGCTTTCAAAAGAAGATAAATTAATTGAGGAAACATTGAAAGTAGTTGAAAGTAGGTTGAAAGTAGCATACTGGGTTGAAAGTAGCATACTTTTAATTACTAACTACATTGAAAGGAACACAGTGGTGAAGAGTATTTCATTCTCTCCTGCTTATGAGCACCAAGAAACATCCAATTTGCCACTGTAAGAAACAAAATGTTGACTGAAAATGGGCCTCGTTCTAATTCAGCAGGGTTAAACTTACTTTCTTATGGGCATGCAGGTATAAAGCAATTATGAGCATTTGTTTTTAATGTTTCCCATTTCAGTTTAGTGAATATGTATTTTAAAGTTATCATTTCTCAGACAAAACTTTAGAGATGGAACAGGAGAAGAACTGAAATAATATAAGGAGTTGGCTGTATGTTTGCTAGCCTGTGGTGGTTCATATAATGTAAATATTCAGGTTGTTGTATTTATGTTTTCCTTCCTGAAAGCAAATTGAGTGGGAATCCCACATACCAAAATTTATAGCCTTTGACTGGTGGGTCACGAATCCCATTCTTTCATTAAAGAGAGCTAACAAGAGCCTGTTTTCTTAGTCTGAGGTTGAACAGCATTCCTCATTAAGTGAAGGGATTCTTCCCTAACCTGTTCATGCAATGCCAGACAATGGATAAATATAGAATCTTTTTTAACTGTGCTAGTCTTCACAGATGGTAGACAGCATTGTTTTATTTCCTGTTACTGTGCAAAGACTATGAATGAACATAAATATGTCCCTTTATTTTTGTGTTTCTGCTTTCTATAGAGCAGCTGTCTAGTCAATCATTTTGCTTATGTTGTGTTCTTCACCAGTATTAAAAGAAATAAAGAAGTATTATGTATCATGAAAGCTGATCTGTGATTTAAGAGTTGTTGTTGTTGGGTTTTTTGCTCCAAAGTGGAACAATTCAGATTCCATAGTTTAAATGGAAAGAAAATAAATTGGGAATAGTTTAAATGGAAAGAAAATAAATTGGGAAGTGGCCGAATTAATTACAGTATAAATTTGCCTTTGGATACATTCATGTTCAAACATGTGTACATCTGAGTATACGTGTGTGTGTGTGTGTGTGTGTGTGTGTGTGTGTGCTGTTCAGCTTCCTTCGGGTATTATCTGACATCATTGCAGTGCTTTTAAAGTTGTAGCAACGTTTCAGCAGAATCTCATCTGCCATTATCAGGCTTCTGTATGGATGTGTGTCTCACAGCTTTTGGTTTCAAATTCAAGGCTAGCCAATTCTGATTGGCTGGGAGTCTTGGTCTGTGTTCACTGGACTTGGAGTATGATTTATTGGGGTTTCTGGTTTCTTCTGTCTGTTTTGTGGCTTTGATTGGCTGGCAACACTCTGTTCCTGTGTTGGAGGCTTTCAGTGCAGCTTGGCTTCGCGTGAAAGGATGGCTGCTATCCATTAGGAAGCCAGGTTTCACCTGGGTGCCTGGTGGGGGGGTGTTCGAGTTGGAGGTATGAGAGGGAGTCTATTTGTGCTCAGGTGTTTGCCTGGTTTGTGGTGTGGAGATCTTTCTATTTGAGAGTGCAGGCTTCCAAATGACTGACAGTCTGGTGGAATCATCTCTTCTATTCATGCTTTCAGGTCTTTTTCAATCTCTATGGCTTCTCTGATGATTCTGTGGCTGGGGTTTTCTATAGTGGCTAGGGTTTTAGTGCCATTGAAGTTGATGTTGTGACCTGTGGTTTTCATGTGTTGGACTGGTGAGGAGGTGTGTTCCAGCATTTTTACTGTATTTTTGTGTTCATCTAGGTGGGTACTTATTCTTCTATTGGTCTGTCCAATGTATGTGGCCGGGCATGATGTACAGGGAACTTCGTATATGCCTTGGTTTTCCAGGTCAATTTTGTCTTTGGGGTTTCTAAGGATGGCTGCTATTTTTTTGTCTGTTTTGAAGGCAGTCTTGATGTGATGCCTGTGTATTATCTTACTGATTTTATCTGTAGTACCTCTTATGTAGGGCAAGACAGCTGTTCCATAGGTCTGTTGATCTTCTAGGTCTCTGTTATGTCTTAGTGTCCAGCTAAAGACCTCATGGAACGAAGAGAACACTGCCTAACCAACACATATTTCATATACAAAGGACAAAGATACAAGCAAATTGAAGGAGCCCCTATGGGATCACCACTGTCACCCGTCATTGCAAACCTCTTCATGGAAGAATTCGAATCCAGAGCCCTGGCTAATGCCACCCACAAATCCAAACTTTGGCTAAGATACATCGATGACACATTTGTGATTTGGCCCCATGGAAAAGAAAACCTAAACAATTTCCGAACACACCTAAACAGCACACACCCCAAAATCAAGTTCACCATGGAAATGGAAATAAACAAACAACTACCATTCCTAGATTTCCTAATCTACAAAAGAACAGATGGCACACTAGGACACACCGTATACCAAAAGAAAACACACATCAACCGCTACCTCAACGCCCAATCCCACCACCACCCAGCACAGATAAATTCCATGGCCAAAACACTAATTGCCAGAACCAAATGCCTGGCAGACAAGACACATATAAAGACTGAACTATGCACCCTGACTAAAGTATTGACAGCCAACGACTTCTACAAAAACAAAATCACCAGCTTGATCCACAAAAACACACCAAGACATAACAGAGACCTAGAAGATCAACAGCCCTATGGAACAGCTGTCCTGCCCTACATAAGAGGTAGTACAGTCAAAATCAGTAAAATACTACACAGGCATCACATCAAGACTGCCTTTGAAACAGACAAAAAAATAGCAGCCATCCTTAAAAACCCCAAAGACAAAATTGACCTGGAAAACCAAGGCATATACGAAGTTCCCTGTTCATCATGCCCGGCCACATACATTTGACAGTCCAATAGAAGAATAAGTACCCGCCTGGATGAACACAAAAATGCAGTAAAAAAGCTGGAACACACCTCCTCACTAGTCCAACACATTAAAACCACAGGTCACAACATCAACTTCAATGGCACTAAAACCCAAGCCACTATACAAAACCCCAGCCACAAAATCATCAGAGAAGCCATAGAGATTGAAAAAGACCTGAAAGCATGAATAGAAGAGATGATTCCACCAGACTGTCAATCATTTGGAAGCCTGCACTCTCAAATAGAAAGATCTCCACACCACAAGCCAGGCAAACACCTGGGCACAAACAGACTCCCTCTGATATCTCAAGCTCAAACACACCCCAACCAGGCACCCAGATGAAACCTAGCTTCCTAATAGATAATAGCCATCCTTTCACGCTAAGCCAAGCTGCACTGAAAGCCTCCAACACAGGTACAGAGTGTTTCCAGCCAATGAAAGCCACAAAACAGACAGAAGAAACCAGAAACACCAATCAAAGAAAGTCCAAGTCCAATAAACACAGACCAAGACTCCCAACCAATCAGGATATAGAAAAAAACCTCCTGGCACAACAATAGGCTAGCCTCAAATTTAAAACCAATGGCTGTGAGAGCCTGACCCACATACAAACTCAATACAGAAGCCTGATGATGGCAGATGAGATTTTGCTGAAACGTTGCTACAACTTTAAAAGCATTACAATGACGTGGGATAATACCCGAAGCAAGCTGAACTGCATTCATGTAAGTACCCGCGAAAACTTAAAAAAACAAATATATATCTATATCTATATCTATATCTATATCTATCTATCTCTTTATCTATCTATCTATCTATCTATCTATCTATCTATCTATCTATCTATC
>BLBF01000031.1:21241169-21280678 GCA_015471245.1 Laticauda colubrina | reverse complement strand
TATCTATCTATCTATCTATCTATCTATCTATCTATCTATCTATCTATGCATGCTATTCAGCTTTCTTTCGGTATTATCCCACGTCATTTTCCCACGGTATTATCCCACGTGCTTTTAAAGTTGTAGCAACGTTTCAGCATAATCTCATCTGCCATCATCAGACTTCTGTACTGAGTTCATCTGAAGAAAAAAACATTCTGGCACAGCAGTAGGCTAACCCCAAATTTAAAACTGAAACATCTATAAAAGTCTGACTCACAGACAAACTCAATACAGAAGCCTGATGATGGCAGATGAGATTCTGCCGAAATGTTGCTGTAACTTTAAAAGCACAACTACAATGACATAGGATAATACTCAAAGGAAGCTGAACAGCATACATACATACATACATACATACATACATACATACATACATACATATATAATTCAGCTTTGTTTGGGTATTTTCCCACGTCAATATAGTTGTGCTTTTAAAGTTGTAGCAACGTTTCGGCAGAATCTCATCTGCTATCATCAAGCTTCTGTACTGTGTTCGTCTGTGAGTCAGACTTTTACAGTTGTTTCAGTTTTAAATTTGGGCTAGCCTACTGCTATGCCAGAATGTTTTTTTCTTCAGCCTGATTGGTTTGGAGTCTTGGTCTGTGTTTATTAGTCTTGGAGTTTGTTGTGTTCTGTTTGATTGGTGTTTCTAATATCTTCTGTCTGTTTTGTGGCTTTTATTTTTTTTTGTCTTGATTAGCTGGCAATATTGTGTTCCTGTATTGGAGGCTTTTAGTGCAGGTTGGCTCCGAGTAAATGGATGGCTATCGTTTCTTAGGAAGCTCGGTTTCATCTGGGTGCCTGGTTGGGGTGTGTTTGAGCTGGAGGTATCAGGGGGGATCTGTTTGTGCCCAGGTGTTTGCCTGGCTTGTGCTGTGGACATTTTTTTTGTTTATGAGTGCAGGCCTCCAAATAATTGACAGTCTGGTGGAATCATCTCTTCTATTCATTCTTTCAGGTCTTTTTTTAATCTATATGGCTTCTCTGATAATTCTGTAGCTGGGGTTTCCTATTGTGGCTAGGGTTTTGGTGCCATTGAAGTTGATGCTGTGACCTGTGGTTTTTTATGTGTTGGACTAGTGAGGAGGTGTGTTCCAGCTTTTTTACTGCATTTTTGTGTTCATCCAGGCGGGTACTTATTCTTCTATTGGTCTGTCCAATGTATGTGGCCGGGCATGATGTATAGGGAACTTCGTATATGCCTTGGTTTTCCAGGTCAATTTTATCTTTGGGGTTTCTAAGGATGGCTGCTCTTTTTTTGTCTGTTTTGAAGGCAGTCTTGATGTGATGCCCGTGTTGTATTTTACTGATTTGTGTGTTTTTGTGGATCAAGCCAGTGATTTTGCTCTTGTGGAAGCTGTTGGCTCTCAGTACTTTAGTCAGGGTGCATAGTTCAGTCTTTATGTGTATCTTGTCTGCCAGGTGTTTGGTTCTGGCAATTAGTGCTTTGGCCATGGAGTTTATCTGTGCTGAGTGGTGGTGGGATTGGGTGTTGAGGTAGCGGTTGGTGTGTGTTTTCTTCTGGTATATGGTGTGTCCTAGTGGGCCATCTGTTTTTTTTTGTAGATTAGTACATCTAGGAATGGTAGTTGTTTGTCTGTTTCTGCTTCCATGGTGAACTTGATTTTGGGGTGTGTGCTTTTTAGATGTTTTAGGAAATTGTTTAGGTTTTCTTTTCTTCTGTGTTTTAGTTCCCTTATACCAGAGGAAGGCATGCCACCCTAACAGCAGGTCATGTCCTTCTAAATTCAAAAGTCTAGTATTCCTTAGTGTTATCCACTCCTTTACCCACATCAGACTCGTCACTTGGTAGTATAATTCCCAATTCGGCAAAGCAAATTCTCCTCTTATTCTTGCATCTTGTAGCAATTTAAGTTTTATTCTCGCTTTCTTCCCCTGCCAAATATATTTTAACGCTATTTTGTTGAAAACTTCAAAAAATTCTTTCCCTAATCTGATTGGAATTGTCTGGAATAAATATAAGTATACATTCATTTTGATTATAGATATCCTCCCAATTAATGATAATTGTAAAATTTCCCATTTTATCAAATCTGTCGCAATCTGTTGTTTAAGTTTGAGATAATTATCCTCCTTAAGTGTGCTACATCTTGGTGTTATATGTATCCCTAAATACTTAACCTTGTTTGTGACCTGGATCCCAAAACTTCCTCCAATTCTTTCTTTCATCTTACTAATATGTTCTTTGCTAAAATCTTTGTTTTATCTTTATTTATTTTCAAACCTGCTACTTTCCCATAATCTTCTATCTTTTCTATCAGCTTAGGTGCAGACTCCAATGGATCCTCTAATATAAATACCAGGTCATCTCTAAAAGCTTGTAATTTATACTCTTCTTTTTTAATTTTCATTCCTTTTATTTCTTTTTCTTCTCTGATGTTCCTATTCAGCACTTCCAGTGTTAACACAAACAACAGAGGCAACAGTGGACAGCCTTGTCTGGTCCCTTTTCTTATATCTGTAAAGTCTGTTAACTCCCTATTTATCATAACATTTGCAGTTTGTTTATGATATTTCGTTCCTATGGCTTGAGTAAATTTTTTTCCAAAGCCCATTTGGTCCAGTTGTAACAGCATAAAATGCCAAATCACATTATCAAAGGCTTTTTGTGCATCTATAAACATCAGAGCCATTTGTTCTTCAGGACATAGTATTCCAGTGTATTATTCTCATATTATCTTTAATCTGTCTCTTCGACAGAAATCCATTTTGATCAGGATGAATAAAATTGTTTAAGTATCTTTTCAGTTTTTCTGCCAGAATTGAAGCAAACATTTTATAATTTGAATTTAATAGTGATATAAGTCTTTAATTTTTAACTTGCTGTGGATCTGTGTCCTCCTTCGGTACAAGTGTGATATATGCTTCTGATCATGTTTTGGGTATTCTCTTCTTTGTCATAACTTCATTCATAATTTCTAACAACTGAAGATTCAATGTTTCTTGGAATGTCTTATAAAATTCCACTGGCAAACCGTCCAGACCTGGTGCTTTCCCAGTGTTTTGCTTTTTTAAACCTTCTGTTAATTCCATCATTGTTATGTTACTTTCTAACATTGTTTCAATATCTTTGGGTATCTGGGGCAAATTTGTTTCCTGTAAGTATTGTTGAAGTCTTTCTTCCTGAACATTCTCTTGATGGTACATTTTTCCATTGTAATCTTGAATAATTTTTGTCTTCTCCGCATTTCCATAGCATACATGTCCTTGTTCATTTATCAGTTGATTTCTTCTTCTCGAATCTCTTTCCTTTCTCAATTTATATGCTAGCCATCTGCCTGGTTTGTTTACATCTTCAAAATAGTTCTGCTTAGCATTTTTAATTTTCTGTGCTATTTCTTCTTTTTCCATTAGCCCCATTTTATGTTTAGTTATGTCCATTTTAATTTTAATGTCCTTTTTTTGTAGTTCTTTTTCTAACTTCTTGTAGTCATCTTCCAATATTTTAAAGATTTTTTTCTGTTTTATATTTCTTTTCCTTGTATAGTCCATTATCAAACCTCTTGTATAAGCCTTCATCGTGTCCTAGATGTTCTGTAATGATGTATCCTCTTTTCTATTTTCTTTAAAGAAAAAAGGCAATTCTCTCTCAATTTTCTGTTTAAAGTCTTTTTCCTTTAATATCGTATTATTGAAAGCCCCTGTCACACTGCACCAAAGGATGGAAAGAGGATGTAAAACGGAGAAAAACACTTGCCATCCATTGGTTAATGTGATGCTTCCGTTTTGTACTTACTGCATACGTTTTGCTTCCTCTCTATCCGTCCAACATCCGTCTATTGACGTTTCATCCGCTCAGAGGGTTTTGAGCTGCTCACAACTTTTGCGCGGAAAATATATCAAATGCGTCTGTTCTGCATCCACTAGGCATACGGGGGACATCCGTTCTGCATCCGTTACGCATCCGCTATATCCGCTAGGCATCCGCTGTGCATCCGCGCAACTCTCATCCGCTCGGACGCAGGGAGGAAGCGGAATGGATGTGGAACAGATGCAGAATGGATGCAGAATGGATGCAGAAAGGATGAAAATGGATGCAGCTCGCAAAGAAAGCATTTAAAACGGAAAAAACGTTCGCAGAGGGGACCTATCTCGGATATTAAGGATGTCTAGAGGATGCCTAGAGGATGCAAAGGGACACATAGTGGCAAACCTATACTGCCTATAAAAAGGGGGAGCAACTCATCTGGATCTCACTTTCAGACCAGCAGCCCAGCTGTGCAGACATCTGCAGCCTTCATCTGGCTCTTCCTCTTCCACAGCATCCAGTCATGTCCACCATGGATTGTAACAAAGTCCTTTTGGCAGCCACCATCATTCTGCAACAGTGTGAAGTCATCTACAGGCTCTGTGAACTCTACTATGGGAAGAAAAAGAGGCGGACAAGATGGATCGGGAGAAGAGCAGAGTACGGACTGTACAACAAGCTGATGGTGGAGCTCAGGAACGAAGACACTCGTGCATTCCAAAACTTCATGAGGATGCCTCCAGCCAGGCATGATGAAGTTGTGCAGCGGCTGACACCCAGGTTGACCAAGGCAAACACCAATTTCTGGCCCAGCCTGGATACTGGGCTCAAGTTGGCACTCAATCTGCACCACCTGGCCTCAGGGACCACCTACAGGAGTATGCAGTACGGCTGGAGGGTGCCACACAACACCATCAGCATTGTGGTCAGAGAAGTGGTGCAGGCCATCAAAGAATAAATGGAGGAGCTCCTCCAGTGCCCCACCACTGAAGAAGGCTGGAAGAAAGTTGCAGAGCAGTAGAATCAGAGGTGGAACTTCCCCCACACAGTTGGAGCCATAGATGGCAAGCACGTGGCCTGCAAAGCACCAGCCAAGTCGGGGTCCACTTATTTCAACTACAAGGGCTTCTTCAGCATCGTCCTCTTCTCCATGGTCGATGCTGACTACAAGTTCATGTACATTGATGCTTCAGGCAACGGCTCATCTTCAGATGCCCAGGTATACAATGCCAGTGACCTCAAGGAGGGGCTGGAATGCAACCTCATTGTGGGCTTCCAAGATCCAGACCCACTGCCCAATGACACGTAAGATGTACCCTACTTCATCATGGGGGATGACGCCTTCTCCCTCAGAACCTACCTCATGAAGCCCTACACCTCCAGACTCCTCACCCGTGAAGAGAGGATCTTCAACTACAGGCTGTCCAGGGCAAGGCGGATGGTGGAGAACGCCTTTGGCATCCTGGCCAACAGGTTCCAGGTACTTCTCACAACCATGCAGCATCGCCCAGAGACCGTGAGGAGAATCATGGAAGCTTGCTGCATCCTGCACAATCTCACGCGTATCCACTACCCAGTCTTGCAGAACAGGCTCGTGGACCTCCAACAAGGCAATGGGGACATGGAGCCTAGGGAATGGAGGCAAGAGCAAAACCTAATAGACAATGAGGATGTGCAAGGCCCCAACAGAACCTCACGTGAAGGGAAGAAGCAGCGCAACCTCCTGAAACACTGGTGCAACTCCCCAGCTGGAGCGGTGGAGTGGCAAGACAGGATGATAGATGCTTAATGGATGCTTCCTTCAGCCTGTCTCATCACACGGATGAGATTGGGCCATGTATGTTGGGTGGGCCTACAATGAACAGGGCGTTTAATAAAGAGTTGTGTTTATGTTGACATGTGTGGATGGTTGTTACATTATTATTGATAATAAAGGACCATAGGTTTGGCACCTGGGAGGGTGGACCATACAGTCCCACTATGCTTGCACTGGAGGTTTATCTATCCCACAGCTATTACCCATCCCAAAGGTATCCCTGCTCATTCCACAGGTATCCCTGCCCATCCCACTGCTATCTTAACCCATCCCACAGATATCCTAACACATCCCAAAGGTATCCCTGCCCATCCCACAGCTATTACCCATTCCATAGGTATCCCTGCCCATCCCACTGCTATCTTAACCCATCCCACAAGCATGCAAAGGCTTAAACCATTTCTAAAAGTTTCCACCAATACTTTATTAAAAAAAAGAAATGAAGCAAGTGTGTGAATCAAAGATAGACTTTATTAACAACAAGCTATAAAAGAAAAATGACCCAAGTCAAGTGTCCAAATAAAGTCCACAAGTAGCCAGCCAGCCAGTCTCTGGTACTCCTCTTGATCACTCGGAGGTGTGCCCAGTCACAGGGGTGAAGGGTCCAGGTGCTGTGGAGGTGGCTGGTCCTGGAGTGCTTGTCTGAAGCACCATTGGGGTGCCTAGCCCCGAGAGGACAACAGGTGACTGTGTGTTGAGAAAGCTCTCGGACAGCTGGCTCAGACCCGTGATGTTGAGAGCTCCTTTCTCCATACCATGGGGTGTCATCCCCAGTACCGACGACAGATGTACTGAGGCCGGGCTTGGCTGTGGGGTGGAGGAAGGAGCAGTGTAGTGGGGCTGTCTGGTCTGCAGCTGGGTGAGGACTGGCGTTGGTGGCATTGGTGGCATAGGTGGCATCAGTGCCATGGGTGGCATGGTTGGTGTCGGTGGCATCAGTGTCGTGGGTGGCATCGGTGGTGTCAGTGGCATCAGTGGAACCAGTGGCAATGGTGTCATCCGATGACTCTGTGCCTGGACTGGGAAGGGCTGCTGCCTGTGCTGCTGGAGCTCCTGGTAGCCGTAGCCCTGGTAGGTGAGGGCCTGTGGAAAGCCTTGGAATGGGAGGGACATCACCTGGGGTGGAGGAGCAGACCTGGACTGGGTGGGAGCAGGTTCCTCTGGGTCTGGAGGGTTGTGAAGCAGCTCGGTGATCCGGTCCTTCACCACCTGGTACTGGGGTTCCGTCATGTCCGTGAGGGTCTGGTTGACATAGGTGAGGAAGGGCTTGCGGTTGGAGGATGAGGAGTCGGTGTGGACCAGCTGAGAGAGTAGATCCTGATCTCCAGCAGGACAGTGTGGCTCTACCCCTCCTGCTGTCTGGCTCTCTGCCTTTCTGTGGAGGTGGAGCTGCGGGTGGATGCGGGTAGGGCTGTAGTGGACGTGCCGTCTCCTTTCTCCCACCGCACCAGGGAGTCCTCCATGCGCTCCACCACGGTTAAAAAACATGTCCACGGGTTCTCTGCCGTGGCACACTCCACAGAAACCTGCCTGGAGACAGGAGCTGACTCTGGGCCGGAAGAGGACTGGCTCTCAGCAGGCTGCTGGAGAGAGAGGGTAGTGAGAGGGGCTGCTGGTGCTCCTCGGTGGTGGATCTCACCCTCCAGGAAGCTGCACCTGGCCATGACATAGGTCTCTCTGTCCGTCAGCTTAACCATGGCCTGGCCAGACTTCTTCAGGTGCAGCTTCCTGTACCAGGTGTGCATGTGCTTCCACCAGCTGAGGAGCATCTCCAAAGTGTAGCCCAGACTCTCCGCCTTCTCTATCCAAGCAGCATGCTTCTGCTTGGTGTCCCTGTAGAGACGGTGTCCCTTCCACCACAGATAGTCATTCTCTCTCAGCCACTCCAGCACCTCATCCTCGTGTTCCTCCTCAATGGAGTATTGCCTCCTCTCCCGTCCCCGCATATGCCTCTTCCTCCCTTTGGCAGGACCAGATGGGCCCTCATCAGAGGGGCTCCCAGGTAGTAGGGGCTGCTCCTCCACACCAGCAGCAGCAGCAGCACCAGCAGGATCATCATCATCATCATTACCAGCAGGATCATAATCATCATCATCATCAGTAGCAGCAGCAGCAGCACCAGCAGGATCATCATCATCATCATCATCAGCAGCAGCAGCAGCACCAGCAGGACCAGCAGGACCAGCAGGACCAGGATCATCAGCAGCAGAGTAAGCACCAGCTGCACCAGCAAGACCAGGAGCACGAGCAGGACCAGGAGCACGAGCAGGACGAGCAGGGCGAGCAAGACCAGGAGCACAAGCAGGACGAGCAAGTCCAGGAGTACGAGCAGGACGAGCAGGACCAGCAGGACGAGGAGCAGCTTCAGCAGGGTACGTACCAGCAGAAGCACCACTGCCAGGAGCAGCTTCAGCAGAGTAAGCATGAGCAGAAGCACCACCACCAGGAGCAGCCTCAGCAGAGTAAGCACGAGCAGAAGCATCATCATCAGCTCCTCCAGAAGCAGAAGCAGCAGAAGCCCCAGCAGAAGTAGAGTCAGGGACAGGGGGCGGGAGGGTGGCCCTGTCCCTCTTGCCAGGGATGGCGGCATGTTGCTGCTTTCTCTTCTTCCCCATGGTTGTGGGGTTGCTGGCTGGCAGGGAGACTGGCAGGGAGGCTGGCAGGCACCAAGGCTGGCAGAAAGGCTTGTAGGAAGGCTGGCAGGAAGGCTGGCAGGCAGCCAGGCACCAAGGCTAGCAGGAAGGCTGGCAGGAAGGCAGGCACCAAGGCTGGCAGCAAGGCTGCAGGCAGGCATGCACCAAGGCTTGCAGGCATGCACCAAGGCTTGCAGGCAGGCAAGCACCTAGGCTGGCAGGCAGACTGGCTGGCAGGGAGGCTGGAAGGCAGGCTGGCAGCAAGGCTGGCAGGCAGGCAGACAGCAAGGCTGGCAGGGAGGCTGGCCAGGAGGCTGGGAGGCAGGCTGGGAGGCAGGCTGGCAGGAAAGCTGGCAGGAAGGCTTGCAGCAAGGCTTGCAGGCAGGCATGCAGGCAGGGTCGGCAAGGCAGTCAATTCTTCCGGCAGCAGGTCTTTCCTCCGAATGGTGACCTGCTTCCAAGCTGCTTCCCTTTATATCTGCGGGGCTTATGCAATGCATCCCCCCTGCATGCGCAATTAACGCCAGGCATCCATTAGGCTTCCGCTGTGCGTCCGCTAGGCTTCCCCTGTGCATCCTCTTCATCCGCTGTGCATCCGCTGTGCATCTGCTTCATCCACTCAGCGTCCGCTCTGCATCTGCTCTTTCCGTTCTGCATCCGCTTTGCTGAGGTCCCCCGGAAGCCTTGCGGATGTGCCATCTGCTCTCATCTGCTTCCATCCGCTAGGCTTCCATTCCGCATCTGCTTTCCATCTGCTCTGCGTCCTCCCCATGTCCCTTCCTTTCCGTGTTATCCGCTCTGGTTATGCAAATTTTTGCCACTTTTGAGAGTGGATAAGAATGGATGGAACATTTTTCTCGTCCGTTGTGTCCTTTTTACTAACATTTTTCCACCGTGACAGGGCCTTTGAATTCATCTAGATCTCCTTTTTTGTCCTTTCCATACAAGTGTTATTGGATTGTGATCTGCCCAGGTACTTACTTCTATTTCAATGTCTTGTATGTTAGAAAGCAATTCTGTTGACATCCATATCATATCTATTCTAGACCATGATGCATGTCTATTTGAATAAAAGGTATATTGTTTATTTTCCACATTTCTCTCTCTCCATGCATCTTTTAAGTTTGTCTCATCTACCATTCAAAAGAAGGATTTTGGCAATGTCTTTCTAGTTTTCTTTGCTGTTTTTTGTGTTTTATAATCCAATTTGTTATTTATTATTCCATTAAGATCTCCCATCAGACAGATATTAGCATAGTCTAGTTCAATTATTTTCTTATGTAATTTCCTGTAAAAATCTTCTTGATTATCATTTGGGGCATAAATTGCGATTAAAAGTATCTTTAGATTATTGTCCATTATCTCCATCCTCAAAATTCTTCCATCATCATCTGTATATATTTGTTCCACAGGGATTGTACCTCTAATGTATAATACCACTCCTCTCTTTTTACAGTGTGTCAACGCTGTAAATAATTTGCCTATTTTTTGTTGTTTCAATATATAATGATGTTGTTTTTTAATATTATATAAGATTATATCAAATTTTAATTTGTCTATCTTATGAAATATTTTTCTTCTTTTAATAGCTGAATTAAGCCCATTTATATTAATTGTAATCATTTTTTTCTCATCCATTTTAGACTTTATAAGAAGGATTTGTTGCTCTAGTAGATCTTGGTATTCGTTGTTCTCTGGGTACACCACCCATGGCTCCTTCTTCTTTTTCAATTACTGCTGTACATTCCTCTTGAAATTCAATTAATGACTCTTCTTTTCTTGTATCTTCCTCTGAAATATTCCAGATAGAATAACTCAGCTTTTTCAACTGTATCAATTCTATGTCTTTGTTCCTGCCAGGTAAACATGAGACCTTCAGGTATCAGCCATCTGTAATTTATTCTTCTCTTAAGTAACTCTTTGGTCAAGAATAAATATTCTCTTCTTATCTCTCTCACTCTTCGTGGTACCTGTTTCAGTACCACTATTTCTTTATTTTTGTACTTTAGTGTTATTTTTCTCTTGCCGCCTACAGTATTTGTGATTTAATTATTTTCTTAGTAAATCTGATATGAACTTTTCTTGGCAGTTTATTTCTCATCGCATATCTTGTATAGACATGAAAAACCTCGTCCATTCGATCCATCATCTTCTCTATAGTTACCTCTAATGCTTCTGCCAGGATTTCTGTCATCATTTCAGCAAGGTTTTCACCTTTTTCTTCTATATTTTGAAATCTAAAATAGAATTCTGATCTATCAATTTCCCATCCCAATGATTGCAGAAATCTGCCCTTATCTCTTTCCATTTCACTCAATCGGGTATCCGTATCTCCAATCTTCTTATCTCTTTGTACTTCATTTTTCTTCTTCAATTTTCTTAATTCTGTCCTCATATTGCATCCTCATCTGTTGAATATATTCAGTTTTCTCATCTGTCTTTTCTGTTCTTTGCTCAGTGTTCTCTGTTCTCTTTTCAATATTACCTGTTTTTACTTGTATCTTTTGAATTCCTTGCATAATCATCTGCAGTATCACTTCTTTCTCCTTCTCATTGTAACATCACCTGTATTGATCGTTGTTCTCCAGATGGTGAGGAAGAAGAAGTCAGGATTAAAGAAGCTGAGGCTGGTATCTTTCTGCTCATCTTAGAGTACTTAATTGAAAAATTGAAAAGAAAAAGCAAGAGTATCCAATTGCCACTCCAGTAAAATAAATAAATAAATAAAAGCAAAAGATAAAAATAAAAAAGAGAAGCGAAAAAAATCTTCAGGCACTTGAATACCTTAATCCAATTGGTTCCAATTATGTCAGAAAAAAAGGAAAAAATATAAAATGGAAGAAGGATAAAAAAATAAAAAAAAATTAGGAAAAAAAATAAAAAGACAGAAATCTGTATATTCCCTTTGCTAAAAAGGTAAAACAAAGGGAGGAGGGAGAGGGGGAAAAAGTAGTCTTATTCTTAAATCAAAGGACTCAAATCCAAATATAAAAATCCAATGGGGGGGAGAATAGAAAAAAAAAGGAAAGAGAAAATGCAATTCTGTCATTAAGCAAAGCACTGCCACGATAGGTTTTAGGCTCTTTATTAAATCAAAAAACAAAATTTCCAGTTCTCTTTTCAAGGTCACTTCAACTTCTTTCTTCAATTTCAAATCCAGACTCCAGCTATCAATAGTTCCACAGAAGAGCACCAACAAAAAATCTAAATGCTCTTCCCACTATCTTTTCAATGAAAATCACAGAGTCCTTGAATGTAACACCAAATGTATCAACAAGAGAGAAAGAAAGGAAAACAATGTATCTAAGCCTCCAGGTGGCAAGCACAACTTATTTCCCTTTCCTTTCCCTTCACTTCTAATATTAAAACCAGTAATAGAAAAAATAAAAAGAATCTAAAATTATTAAAGGCCATGTCACACTGAACCAACAGATGCAAAGAGGATGTAAAACGGACAAAAAACCTTGCCATCCATTGGTTAACACGATGTATCCGTTCTGTACTCACTGCCTCCATTTTGCTTCCTCTCTGTCCGTCCAGCATCCGTTTATGGACGTTTCATCCGCTCCAAAAGTTTTGGGCTGTCTAAAACTTTTGCGCAGAAAATGTATCCAGTTCGTCCGTTCTGCATCCACTACGCATCCGCTATGCATCTGTTACGCATCCGCTGTATCCGCTAGGCATCCGCTACGCATCCACGCAACTCGCATCTACCCGGACGCAGGGAGGAAGCGGAACGGATGCGGAACGGATGCAGAACGGATGCCTAGCGGATGCAGAAAGGAAACAAAGCGTTTAAAACAGAAAAAATGTTCGCAGAGGGGACCTATCTCAGATATTAAGGATGTCTAGAGGATGCCTAGCGGAAAACCTATACTGCCTATAAAAAGGGGAAACAAATTGCCTGCATCGCACTTTCAGAACAGCAGCCCAGCGGTGCAGACCTCTGCAGCCTTCATCTGCCTCTTCCTTTTCCACAGCATCCAGTCATGTCCAACGTGGATTGTGACAAAGTACTTTCGGCAGCCACCATCCTTCTGCAACAGTGCGAAACCATCTACAGGCTCTGTGAGCTCTACTACGGGAAGAAAAGGAGGCACCAAAAAAAAAGTCTGGGTCCAAAGATGGTTTGCCAGAAGAGCAGAGGACGGACTGTACAACAAGCTGATGGTGGAGCTCAGGAACGAAGACACTTGGGCGTTCCAGAACTTCATGAGGATGCTTCCAGCCATGTTTGACAAAGTTGTGCAGCACCTGACACCCAGGTTGAACAAGACAAACACCAACTTCCCACCCAGCCTGGAACCTGGGCTCAAGCTGGCACTCACTCTGCGCCACCTGGCCTCAGGGACCACCTACAGGAGCATGCCGTATGGCTGGAGGGTGCCACCCAGCACCATCAGCTTTGTTGTCAGAGAAGTGGTGCAGGCCATCATTGAAGAGTACATGGAGGAGTTCCTCCAGTGCCCCTCCACTGAAGAAGGCTGGAAGAAAGTTGCAGAGCAGTGGTATCAGAAGTGGAACTTCCCCCACACTGTCGGAGCCATAGATGGCAAGCACATGGCCTGCAAAGCGCCAGTCAAGTCGAGGTCCACTTATCACAACTACAAGGGCTTCTTCAGCATCATCCTCTTCGCCATGGTCGATGCTGACTACAAGTTCATGTACTTCGATGCTTCAGGCAACGGCTCATCTTCAGATGCCCAGGTATACAATGCCAGTCACCTCAAGGAGGGGCTGGAAAGCAACCTCATGGTGGGCTTCCCAGATCCAGACCCGCTGCCCAACAACACACAAGATGTGCCCTACTTCATCGTGGGGGATGACGCCTTCTCCCTCACAACCTACCTCATGAAGCCCTACACCTCCAAATACCTCACCCGTGAAGAGAGGATCTTCAACTACAGGCTGTTCAGGGCAAGACAGGTGGTGGAGAACGCCTTTGGCATCCTGGCCAACAGGTTCCAGATACTTCTCACCAACATGCAGCATAGCCCAGAGACCATGAGGAGGATCGTGGAAGCTTGCTGCATCCTGCACAATCTCATGCGCACCCGCTACCCAGTCTTGCAGAACAGGCTTGTGGACCATCAACAAGGCAATGGGGACATGGAGGCTGGGGAATGGAAGCAAGGCCAAAACCCGATAGACACTGAGGATGTGCAGCTCAAGAAGCAGCTCAACCCCCTGAAACACTGGTGCAACTCCCCAGCTGGAGCAGTGGAGTGGCAAGACAGGATGGTAGATGCTTAATGGATGCTTCCTTCAGCCTGTCTCATCACACGGATGAGATTGGGCCATGTATGTTTGGTTGTCCTACATTGAACAGGGCATTTAATAAAGAGATGTGCTTATGTTGACATGTGTGGATGATTGATTATATTGTTATTGATAATAAAGGGCTATAGGTGTGGCACCTGGGAGGGTGGACCATACAGTCCCACTATGCTTGCACTGGAGGTTTATCTATCCCACAGCTATTACCCATCCCAAAGGTATCCCACAGGTATTACCCATCCCAAAGGTATCCCTGCCCATCCCACTGCTATTCTTACTCATCCCACAAGCATGCAAAGGCTTAAACCATTTCTAAAAGTTTCCAGCAAGACTTTATTAAAAAAAAGAAATGAAACAAGTGTGTGAATCATAAATAGACTTTATTACCAACAAGCTATAAGACAAAAATGAGTCTCTGGCACCCCTCTTGGTCGCTCAGTCCCAGGGGTGAAGGGTACAGGTGCTGTGGAGTTGGCTGGTGCTGGAGTGCTTGTCATCAGCTCCTCCAGAAGCAGAAGCAGCAGAAGCGCCAGCCCCAGAAGAGCGAGCCCGTGCTGCAGAAGCCCCAGCAGAACCAGAGTGAGGGCCAGGGGGTGGGATGGTAGCCCTGTCCCTCTTGCCAGGGCTGGCAGCAGATGGCTGAGGCTTGCTGTGCTTCCGCATGGTTGTGGGGTTGCTGGCTGGCAGGGAGGCTGGCAGGAACCAAGGCTGGCAGCAAGGCTGGCAGGGAGGCAGGCAGCAAGGCTGGCAGGCAGACATGCAGGCAGGGCAGGCAAGGCAGTCGATGTGTCCGGCAGCAGGTCTTTCCTCTGAATAGCGACCTGCTTCCGAGCTGCTTCTGTTATATCTGCGGGGCTGACGCAATGCATCCTCCCTGCATGCACAATTAATGCCAGGCATCCGCTAGGCTTCTGCTGTGCATCCGCTGTGCATCCACTGTGCATCCACTGTGCATCCGCTGTGAATCCGCTTCATCCGCTCGGGGTCCGTTCTGCATCCGCTGTATCCGTTCCATGTCTGCTTCGCTGAGGCCTCCCGGAAGCCTTGAGGATGTGCCATCCGCTTCCATTTGCTTCCATCCGCTGGGCTTCCGTTCTGCATCCGCTTTGCATCCGCCCTGCATCCTCCCCCCGTCCGTGTTATCCGCTCCGGTTATGCAAATTTTTGCCCCTTTTGAGAGCGGATAACAACGGATGGAACATTTTGCTCGTCCATTGTGTCCTTTTTGCATCCGTTGGACAGTGTGACATGGGCTTAAAAAGAAAAAAAGGAGAGAAAAAAAAACTTTTCCAAAGAGTTATTTTGAAAGGAAAAAATAAAAATTGAAAATGAAAGACCAGTCCAGTTGAAAAGTTGAAAAGTTTTAACAAAATCCAAAGTTCCAATAAAAAGGAAAATACCTTCAGGTTTAATTTGTGCTAAGTCTCACCACTTAAGTGCTTTTATCTTCACTTTTAAATTTAATTTTTAGTCTTTTAGGGTGTTCTCTCCCCCCCCCGCCCCCGCCCCAAAAAAAAACAAATAGAAAATTATCTCACCAAACTGACACACTTTCTTTCCAGCTTTCTTCAGTTCTGGAGCTGCCCCAGCTTCAGCAGCTTTAACGGCTGCCTCTCCACTGCGGGAAAAAAAGGCTCCTGGATCTACGGGGACTTTGCGATGTCCCCGGAATCAACAGGATGTGCCTTTTTCTGTCACCGTCTCTATGGGATGGTTTAGGTCCGTGGGGACCGTCCTGCAATGGAGATATCAGTAGCAATCTTAGAGCTTAAAGATCACATGCTGCACAACCACAACGTCAGCTCCACCCTCTCCCAAGAAAAAAACATCCTAACACAGCAATAGGCTTGCACAAAATTTAAAACAGAAACGGCTGTGAAAGCCTGACTCACAGAAGAACACAATACAGAACCCTGATGATGACAGATGAGATTCTGCCGAAATGTTGCTACAACTTTAAAATCACAACGATGATGACATGGGAAAATACCCGAACAAAGCTGAATACCATACATGTAAGTACCCGCAAAAACTTAAGAATATATATATATATATATATATATATATATATATATATATATATATATACATACATATACATACATACATACATACATATATATATTATTCTTAAGCTGGAACACACCTCCTCACTAGTCCAACACATGAAAACTACAGGTCACAACATCAACTTCAATGGCACTAAAACCCTGGCCACTATAGAAAACCCCAGCCACAGAATCATCAGAGAAGCCATAGAGATTGAAAAAAGACCTGACAGCATGAATAGAAGAGATGATTCCACCAGACTGTCAATCATTTGGAAGCCTGCACTCTCAAATAGAAAGATCTCCACACCAAAAGCCAGGCAAACACCTGGGCACAAACAGACTCCCTCTGATAGCTCCCACTCAAACATCGCCCCACCAGGCACCCAGGTGAAACCCAGCTTGCTAATGAATAGCAGCTTGCTAATGAAGAGCAGCCGTCCCTTCACACGGAGCCAAGCTGCACTGAAAGCCTCCAACACAATAACAGAGTGTTGCCAGCCAATCAAAGCCACAAAACAGACAGAAGAAACCAGAAACACCAATCAATCAAACTCCAAGTCCAATGAATACAGATCCAGGCTCCCAACCAATCAGAATGGACCAGCCTCAAATTTGAAACCAGGAACTATCACTATACAGAAGCCTGATGATGACAGATGAGATTCTGCTGCAACGTTGCTTCAACTTTAACAGAACTACAATGACGTGGGATAATACCCGAAGGAAGCTAAACAGAAACAAGCCTGAAGATGATGAATGAGACTTCATCGAAACATTGCCTAGATACTTGTAGAAACCAATGTTCTTTCAAAAGGATTCAACTTTACAGTCTCCCCCAAATGCATCCCCACTGAAAACATTATATGTGGAGTTGAAGCTAGCCTAACCAAAATCAACCCAGATGCAGCCAACAAAATGAGACTTGAAGTCACCAATGTCCTTTGTTTCAGCAACTCTCCCAGAAGCAGTCTATACAGAGAAGAACCAAAAGCACTCACCAACCTGAGGAAAGACAGCAACATAGTCATTCTCCCAGCAGACAAAGGCAACACCACAATTGTAATGAACACATTGGACTACCACTCAAAACTATCCAAACTACTCCAAGACCCCGCTTACAAACCTCTGAATACTGACCCTACCACCTACCTAGAACTGGCGCCTTTGATGTAGGGGAGGAGTATGATATCATTGTCTTGTTCTGTGTTTTGATTTTTGGGGGGTATCTCTTTTCAGATTAGATTGGTGATAGTGTTTCTTTGGAATCCATTGGAAATTAATACGTTAGTGAGGGTGTGTTGTTCTATTCTCAGATGGTCTTTGTCACCTAGGCGTTTGGTTCTGGAGATGAGGGTCTTGGCTATGAAGTTTATCTGTGCAGGGTGGTGATGGGATTGTGCATTTAGGTAGTGGTTGTTGTGTGTTTTTTTCCGGAAGATGTTGTGTCCTAGGGAGCCATTGGGTTTTTTGTAAATTAGGATGTCCAGGAAAGGGAGTTGGTTGTTGGTTTCTGTTTCCATGATGAATTGTATTTTGGGGTGTAGGTTGTTAAGATGTGTGAGGAAGTTGTCCAGTTTTTCTTTCCCATGTGGCCAAATTACAAAAGTGTCATCTACATATCTGAGCCAGAATTTGGATTTGTGTTCAGATTTCTCTAGAACATTGGTTTCAAAGTGTTCCATGTATAGGTTAGCGATAATGGGTGAGAGGGGTGATCCCATGGGTGCTCCTTCTATCTGTTTGTATCTTTGTCCATTGTGGATGAAGTATGTGTTGCTTAGGCAATGATTGATCAGATCCAGGATGTGTTTGGGGGGGGGGGGGTTGTATTTGTTTTGGATGGCTGTCAAGGCTTCTTTGATGGGTACTTGGGTGAAGAGGGATATGACATTGAAGCTCACAAGTAGGTTGCTGGGTTGTAGGCTTTGTTTCTTTATTGTTTCTATGAAGGAGTTTTGTACGCGTGACGTGATCGATTCTGTGTAGGGCTGGAGTTGTTTGGCAAGAAATTTGGCAAGATTCTGTAGAGGTGAGCCTATGGAGCTGACTATGGGTCTGAGTGGTATTCCTTCTTTGTGTATCTTGGGGAGGCCATAGAACTTAGGGCATCTGGATGATTTTTCTCTGGGGATGATTCTCTGCTGGATCTCTTCGCTGATGAGAGTTGCTTTTATTTTGGATTTGGTGGTTTTTTTCTAGGTAGGTGGTGGGGTCAGTATTCAGAGGTTTGTAAGTGGGGTCTTGGAGTAGGTTGGATAGTTTTGAGTGGTAGTCCAATGTGTTCATTACAATTGTGGTGTTGCCTTTGTCTGCTGGGAGAATGACTATGTTGCTGTCTTTCCTCAGGTTGGTGAGTGCTTTTTGTTCTTCTCTGTATAGATTGCTTCTGGGAGAGTTGCCGGAACAAAGGACGTTGGTGACTTCAAGTCTCATTTTGTTGGCTGCATCTGGGTTGATTTTGGTTAGGCTAGCTTCAACTCCACATATAATGTTTTCAGTGGGGATGCGTTTGGAGGAGACTGTAAAGTTGAATCCTTTTGAAAGAATATTGGTTTCTGCTATGGTGAAGGTTCTGTCTGATATGTTGTGTACTGTTTGTTACATGTGTTGTTGTGGGGAAGGGTTGGGTTTCTGGCGTTTCTCTACTCTGTGGAATTTCCTGGTGTGCATGTCTGTCTCGTTGGAGGTTTCTGTTTCAGCTCTCCAGAAGGCTAGTTGTTTGGATTTGTCCCAGAGTGCTGCGTGGATTTTGTTGCTGAGTTTGAAATGGAGTGTGAGCAGGCCTCTGTTGGTTTGGTCTAGTAGAAATCTTTTCTTGTGGAGTTCGTTTCTGATTAGGGCTAATTCCGTTCTTTTGGATTCCAAAGAAACACTATCACCAATCAATCCGAATTGAACTAATCTGAAAAGAGATACCCCAAAAAAACCAAGACACGGAACAAGACAACGGTATTGCACTCCTCCCTTACATCAAAAGCACCACAGACAAAATCAGCAAAATTCTCCACAAACACAATATCAGGACAGCCTTCGGCACTGACCAAAAAATAGCCAACATCCTAAGAGACCCCAAAGACAAGATCCAGCTAGAAAACCAAGGAGTTTATGAAATACCATGCAACAATTGCCCAGCCACATACATTGGACAAACCAATAGGAGAATAAATGCATGCATCGTAGAAAACAAAAACACAGTCAGAAGAGAAGAAAATACTTCCTCCCTCTTCCAGCACCTTAAAGCCACAGGACATGAAATTAATTTTAAAGGAACCAAGTTAATATCCAATACTGAACACTCCAGCAAGAGAATAATCAGGGAAGCCATCGAGATAGAGAAACACCCCCATAACATGAATAGACAGGATGATACCTCCCGCCTACCAGACATCTGGAAGCTAGCCCTCACCAACAAATGAGTTCCAGCCACGAAAACCAACACCAGACCCGAAACAACATGGGACGCCACTGCCAATTCCCCTCATCAGGCCCAGGCCCAAACCCATCCTATAAACGAAGGACAACCACCCTCCAGAAAACAGACCATGGCTGCCTCATCAGCTGCCGCACCCCTCAGCCCAAAACCAAACAAGCTGACACACACCAAGAACACAGACCCAGACCCCAAACTCGAAGCCAGACTAAAACCCAGAATGCTACATCACAGCCACCCATTCAGGATATCACATCAGAAAACTCAGGATATTATACCACAAAAACTCAAGAAACTGCAACACAGCAAATGACCCAGGATATCAGAGCACAAGACTAAGGATAACACAGCAATAAGCCTCATGAGGCCATCACACAACCCATTACCCAAGCTGTTATTACACAGGAGGCTAATGGTAAAGAGATCAAAACACAAACGAACCAGGAGATTACAACTCAGGACCCAGGATACCACAACAAAAGAACTGACAAACCCATCACACAACCCATTACCCAAGCCATTAAAACACGAGAGGCTAATGGAAAAAAGATCACTACAAAACAAATGACCCAGGAGATTACAGCACAAGGTCCAGGATATCTCCACAATAAAACTCACAAGGCCATCACACAGCCCATTATACCAACATCAACTCCATCAACCATTCAAGAGGCAACAGCGCAGCCAACCAGCCCAGCACACCAGCTGGGCCCAGCACAGCACACCAACCAGCACAGCACACCAACACATATATATTTGTTTTCTTAAGTTTTTGCGGGTATTTATATGTATGGTATTCAGCTGAATACCATATATATACATACACACACACACACATATATAGGTATTGATAGATATAGATATTGATATTACAGTAATAATTTATGTTTTAGTTTTAATATATTTCATTTTTCCTTTTGCATCCAATAGCTTGGCATATAAATGTATCTTTTACTGACAAGAAAATTGGTTGTTCTACATAAGGGTGGCCAAACTAGATTTCATTGAGGGCCACATTAGGATTGTATTTGACCTTGGGGGGCTGGGGGTGTGGCCATGGGGCATGGCCAGGGTGGGCAAGGCCAGGTCAGCGTCACTCGTGTTGGGGGAACTTGTGGTGGCCAAGTTCTAAGGCAGGAGTTCCCACAGACACTCCCTCATTCTCATTATAATTCTTCTCTTCTTTTTTCTTTCCCTCTTTTCATCTTTCTTCCCATTTTTCTTTGTCTTTCCTCTTTCCCTTTCTTTTTTTCCTGTCCCTTTTTGCATGCTCAAATGCAAAAGGGGAAACATTTCTCCTTTTGTTTTGTTTTTAAATTGTTTTGCTAGCCTTCTGCCAGTAAAAATGGAGTGCTCCTCCCAGCTCTGTTTTCACTGGCAGGGAGCTGCAGGAAGCCATTACAGCTGAAAACAGAGCCCGGGAGAACCACCCGCAGCTCCCCTGAGCTCCATTTTCACTGGCAGAGGGCTTCAGGAGGCTTTCATGGCCAAAAAACAGACCCCAGAAGGGCTGCACATGGCCTTCCTCAGCTTCATTTTTTCTGGCAGAGGCACCATGGGCCAGTTCTTTGCTGTTTCCAGGGTGGCCCTGTGGGCAAGATCTAAGCACCTCACAGGCTAGATCAGACCCATGGGCCTTGAGTTTGACATTCCAGTTCTACATGAACATTCACATCATAGCAATGATCCAGATCAGGATTCTGCTACCCTGCTTTATGATACTAAATAATAGCAATTTAGTAATATGCAGGTTCATAGTTTTAATTCTGGTTTGTGTGTCAGTTTATGATGCAAAATCCTGAATATTTTGTAATCTACCATAATATTGAAATGTTGATTCTTCTTGACCCTCTATGGCTGCCTATTTGAGGCAAATGAATCATCTTGCTTCTAGAGCATGTTGAAGATATAGTAATATGGTTTAGCTCATGCTTTGCAAATGAAATTGACACCATAGTCATTGCTCCTGACAAGAAGCCTCCATTAACAATAAAAATAATAATAACCCACATGAAGAATGAGATCATAGAAAGTTGGTCTTCAATATTTGGAATCTAACCTAGTTATCAGATTTAGTCTATACAACACAATGAAGGACATTCTGATAGAAAGATACAGAGAAAGTTCTATGAAATGCTGTAGAAAGGCATTTCATAATTAGTATACCCTTATAATCTTCATTGCCTTTTCAATGCCAGTCAACAGCACTTTATTTCTCCCAGAGCTTTTTGTGACTTGTTCTTTGTGAGAGATTTAAAAATGTATTATCATTTTTTCTCTTTGTTATTATTTTTACAGTATATGCTATTGTTTTCATATTTTCATAATTGTTTTATATTTTATACAATGTAGTGATATAAGATTTTATCAGTGATTTTAATCTTCTATTTGAATTTTAGAATTTATTACAAATTGCTTTGAAATAAAAATATTATATATTATGTTTTAACTGGAAACAAAATCAGACAGAGATTTTCTGATATCCTTTCTGATACTTTTAAGATAAGAAATGAGAATATTATAATACTGACCACAAGATGTCAGTGTTTGCCAGGAATCCACCAAAAATAGCCAATAAATTTCAAATGCCCAATCCACTTAAATTCTTGTAAAGATTTTACAGGTTCCGTTTCTTTGGAGAAGGTATCAATAAGTGACAGCAAGAAGCCCACTGTGCAATCTTTAAAGACATAATAGCAAAGATGTTTCCTGATTTCTTCTACATAATCTCTGTAGCTGGACCCTGAATTTTGTACTAGGGTTTGTTACATGTTGCGAGGTGTGTTCTGAGTCTTCACTTCAGACCCTACAAAACTGTGTTCATATGATAAACAGTCACAAAGTTAATATTCTAATTCAGTAAAATGAAAATATGCACAGAGGCAACATTTTCATTCTGTAGAAAGATCTGAGAGATGTATAAATTAATCTGAACTATCTGTCTACATTGCAGCCACTGGATTTTGAAACAAAAAAGGCATACACTTTCAAAGTAGAGGCTTCAAATGTCCATCTTGACCATCGCTTTCATTCTGTGGGTCCATTCAAGGATACAGCAACTGTGAAGATCAATGTCCTAGATGTGGATGAGCCTCCAGTTTTCAGCAAATCGTTTTACACCATGGAGGTATATGAAGATACTCCAGTTGGGACCATTATAGGAGCAGTGACTGCCCAGGACTTGGACATTGGAAGCAGTTCTGTCAGGTAAGGAAATGTTCCACAGCTCATAAACTCAAACTCATGAATGAATTGGGAACAGGAAGAATAATCATGGAAGGCATAAAGACGTTCAAAGCTGACAAGTTTATGAAACAATCCCTTAGATTTTTGGAAAAATCTTTATTCCTAGTAGGACAATGTAATTAAATTTTGAAATAATTCTCCTGAAAAACTTCCATCTTGTATAATTTAGGCAGAATTATCCTATTCTCTTGTTCACTCATTCCCTGGACCCAGGAATCTCATCAATGACCCCAGAATCAACTAATCTATTTGGCACAATAAGCACACTTTTAATCAGAAAGAATAAAAATGAAGTAGAAGTTCCTTTTAATAAAAACAGGCAAGAAATGCACATTTGAACATCAAATAGATGGTCTTAGAAATGAATAGCATAGCACAGATACTAAAATTTAGTAACTTTGATTATAAGGAACAGACATATAACTTGCAGCAACTGGTTTTATACACACAAATAGAGACATGTACGCATATACAATGGTGAGATTCACCCTTTTTTTACTATCAGTTCTATGAGAAAGTTCTTTGAACACGTGTGCAGTGTCCATAAACCATCATCAAAGTTTCCAAACTGACCTTGTATTCAGTGCTGGTGAGTAAAACAGCTGAAGCAATCCACTCTGCCACACTAATCAGCTGAGCTCACAAACAAGGAACTAAGCACAAGAAAGGACAGGAATGGGTGGGCGGGGCTAACTGCTCACCAGCACTACTGGTTCATTATAACCAGTGCAAACTGGCAGGATCCCACCACTTTGCATATATGTGTTTGAGTGTGAAGTACAACCTATATATAATTACTATTCCTTGGTTCTCTGTAAAAATGTAAATACAATTTGCATTGAAAATCATATTACATGTAATTTTGATACTATTATTTTAAAGGAGGGAGGTTCCCCCCAAAAGACAAAGATATATAGGCTCCACAATAGTGGCAATGTAAATTTGAATTGCCATTTCCTTTCTTAACTTTTTTGCTGCCTCTTCTGTGTTCTCAAGGTCAGTTTGGCATTCCGTCACAGAAGGTGAAGTTCAAGACAAAAAGCCCTTTATTCTGCATTCAAAACCTGGGATCAATAAGTAGGTTGGTGAAGCCATATCATTTTCAGTCAGGCAGCATCTTCTCTGTCCCTTTTATATATACTGAATTTCATTCCATATCCTAGATCACTCCTGCATATACTTTGTAACCCCTGAGCTTACAAATTCAGCTTATTTCCATACCCTGCAACCTGCATAGCCATAGTCATACCCTTAGTCCCACCCACTAAAAAAATAGAAAGCAACCATCTGTAAGCAATATATTATTTTCCAGATATTTAGGTTGTATACTTGTTGGGGCTCATACTTGTTAGGGCTCATGGGAAGAACAATACAAAAAACATCCTAAGTGCACCAAGATTGTTGATTTAAATATTGATTTAAATATTTTCCATGACGACCTCTCCCTATAATGATCCTTCAGATCTTCCAACTGCATCAAGCTGAGTCCATCCAGCTTATGGTTGTTTTTTCCTCTTTTGATCTTCCACCTTTCCCAGCATTAGAGCCTTCTTCTGAAAGCTAGGTTTTCATATAATATTTCTGAAACATCATAATTTGAACCGGTCATTTGTGACTTGAGGGAAGCATGTTAATTGTTAATTCTGTTGCATCTGTTCCCATCAGATGATTTCTTCGATTCTTTTATTTCCATGAATATTTCATCAGTGCTTATTTAGCACTTGAGGTTTTTGTAAAGAATGCCTTGTAGGGTATCCTGTATTTTGATTCTTCTTTGAATCTGTTTCTATCAGTCCATTAGCATATTTTAGCATGTCAGTTCAAGATTGGAACTTTGTTTTGAGTTTATAGATCTTTACAAAAAATTGCTTTCTTTTGCATGTCTGTATACCTCTTTATGTCATGGTTATGTCATTAAATCCAGTTGTCATTTTTAACAGCTCTGTGTTGGGAAGGAACTGAACACATTATTAAATTTCTCCCTAAGATTTTTCACTTTTTTGGCTTTGGCTTCTCTTCTTGTGAATTTCCCTAATTTACTCAGACATTGTTTCTTCATCTTTTCACATTCATTCATAATATCTTAAAGTTCATTCCCCATTTCCACTATCTCTTTTTCAATGACGTTCAGGACTTCAGAGAAATTCCTGATGTTCTCCTTTAAACAGTTGTATATGCCCAAGATGGCCTTTTCTTCTTCTTCTTTGGCTTAACTTGGAACTTGTACATAAATAGTTTGTGATTTACTTTACAATCAACACCTGAGGCATGTCTTTGATGCTGTAACTGAACTCATCCATTTCAACATAGCAGTAGTATAGTCAGTTTGATTTCCATGTACTCCATCCGTGGAGTTCTTCATGTATTCCATCTGTAGCAATAGTATAGTCAGTTTGATTTCCATGTACTTCATCTGTGCTGTACATAATATCCATGTTCAGAGGCATTGTTTTGGTTGTTTAAAGATAGTGTTAGCAATGAAGAAATAATTGAATTGGCAGAATGTTATAAGTTGTTATCCTGCTACATTTTGGTTTCTTAAACCATAGAATACAACTACATTTTCTTCAATATTTCCAATTTTGGCATTCCATAAGCAAAGCTTATTTCAATGTTTTGACAAACATTCTCTTCTTCTGCATCAGTGATTGGATTATAAATGTGGATAATTGTCATGGTAAAGAACTGTCCTCAAATTGATATTATTCAATCACTATTGCATTGTATTCAAATTCTGTTCTTGGTATATAACCTTCCTAACTAGAAAAGTATCATAGTTGCCTCTTTGTTTTCAATATCCTGCATAATGAACAGTTGATCTTCTGACTGAAAATGTGAATTCCCACTGGACCTCAATTCACTTATGCTTAAGATGTCAATTTGAAGCTGTTTCATCTTCACTTTGTTGAACATTCCTCTGTTCATGCTTTTATGTTAGCTATTCCCACTATAATTCAATCTTTGCAGCTTTGCATTTTCTCTTCTAGTGTGGTAACATCAACAGTTAGATACCCCAGAGGTCTTTTAATCTAGCAACTTCATAAACATCATTGCATTCTAAAAGTTCCTCAGCTCTTATTGGTGACATATTGAGTGCCTCATAATAAACATAAGTGTCTCATAATATAGTACAATATTCTCAATATTTTTTTTGTATACTATCCATGTCATTTTCTTGGTTTTTCTTTTAAAAAAAACCCAGTAGTTTATTTTCCATTGCTTTCTCCTAAACAGTAAAAATGGATGCATTTGCCAATGACACTAAAGGATCATCCACCTCCTTCATTTCTCTTTATTACTACTACCTGATGTAGGTGCCTGCATTTAGCTAGCATAGCCTGCCCTATTAACAATGTTCCCTGGTTGCCTATCTGGTCAGGGCCTTGCCCCTGGAATAGAGACAGGAAAAGACCCCAAGGGACATTTTTTTCTGGGCAAGGTAGTCCTCAGCAGGAGGAGTAAGAGGACAGCTTCAAGGAACTCAAGGACAGCTTGAAGGAGCTAGGGTAAAGCTGAATTTAGAGGAAGCTGAGGAAAAAAAGGACTGAGAGGGAGCAGAAAGAACAAATCTGCTACAAGGGAAAGATGCTGCACTCCTTCAGAAAGAAAGAGAAATCTCTATTGGCCTAGAGATTGTATCCTGGCTGCCACAAGAGAAAGACTGAATAGACCTCTCACTGGGTTTTAGAGGACATGTTGATGAAACAACAGGATTGGTGAGATGGAGGAATAGGCCCCAAGGCCTGGACTCATGCTGGTCACATGGAGAAGAGATAGAAGGCCAGATTGCCAGTGGCTCTTTTGGAAGAAAAGCTACACTAGACAAGTGCAATGATCCTGGGTGATCCTGCTGGGAGTATGTATGTATGTGTGTATGTACGTACGTACGTACGTTCGTGTGTATGTATGTATGCTTATAATGCCCTCCCACTATTCTTCACTCATCCTTCCCTGGAAAGCCTCTCTTTTCCTTTCTTCTCCTTAATAAGGCAGCACAGTCAGTGTCAGATCCATGTATCTGCCATTCTCCAATAGAAGAAAGTGGGGAGGGGGGTGTTTGGATTTGATACATTTAATTCTTTTCCTCTCTATGTAGCCTAAGTATCCTATTTCTTACCTTCTCTTTTGTTTAACCTTTTACACAATTTATAACTGTTGCTTGGTGCCCCAGATGCCTGGAAAATTCTCATCTCTTGGGGAGATGCAAGGGGAGAAGGGGCCATGTGGATGGCAGTACCAGAAGATGACCCTGGGAAACTTTCCTTATCTGTTTTCTCAGAGATGCTGATTCAATAACATCTTCACACTTACAGATTGGTGGAATCCACATTGGACTGTTGGAAGGGGTTTCTAATTTCCTTTATCCTAGTTGCATGCCCTGAGGGATCTCAGATCCTGCTTTGAATTTTGACTTGCTTTTATCCCTCTTCAATAAAAGATTCCCTTTGAAATACAAAGTTTTCAAGAGTCTATACTTAATTTTTGAAGGGGGGAGAGGCTGGTCCTTTCAGTCAGTCTTGAGAAGTCTAATCATTAGCATAAGCTTATTTGACTGGTTTGGAGTCCTGTATGTTGGGGTGGGATGGGGAGGACTTTGGAAAGAACATAAAAGGTTTAAATTTATCTCATTTTCACACACACACACAAAATCTTACATTAGGATGGATGGTGATTCCATCATATATCACTTATTAGACTTCAATGGCTGCAATGCATACTTACATTCTTTCTATACACAATATAAGAGTTTTTCTGATGTCCCAATGGTAATATTGCAAGCTTTATTTAGCAATGTCGGTAACTAGTGGTGGGAATCAGACGGGACACTGCAAGATATATGTGTACCAGTACTTTTTTTGTGTACCATGATTTTACATGCAAATCCAAAAGTGTCAGCTTGTGTATTCAGAGTTTTTCACATTAATTTAGCACCAGAAAAATAAACACAAATGGCTGATGCTTCATTTAACATCTTTATAAACATAATAAGTAGATTTTACAAACCAGATGTAGATTTCTCCAATATGGAGCAAACTCAGACAAAAACATGTTGCAAGATACACAGCAGAGGAGAGAAGCAGTTTCATTTTCAATAGATAGACTCAGAGGTCAACATAGCTTCACAGTTGCAGAGCTTAACATAGCTGCAGAGTTTCAGAGCTTTATACAGAGCCATGGCTAGGCTACTTCTAGTTTCAGTTTTCAAAACAATCCTCATTGGCTGACTTACTTGCTATGCCTATTCATTGGCTGACCTTGTTACCAAGCTCTATTCCAGTTCATGAATATACTCTGACATTGTGATATAATAACTAAATCCTTACTTATTATGGGTTGAATGATCCTCCACCCATTGCCTCTTGTCCTGCCTTCAGGTGCTAAGAAGAATAAATCAATATTCTCTTCCTTGTGACAGACCTTCAAGTATTGGGAAACTGCTATTGTGTCTCTTCTGAGCCTTCTTTTCTTTAGGCTAAACATGTCTAGTTCCCTTAGCTGTTTATTGTGTAACATGGCTTCCAGACCCCTTTACCATCTTTGTTGCTCTTATCTCCACTTTCCCTATATTCTCTTTTTCAAAATGTAAAATATTGTAGAGATGGATTAATAAAATATATGACACAATTACTAAAAATATTATTAATTGTTAAGAATTGCAGGAATGTATTCCTGGAGATTTACTCCCAGAAAAAGGAAATGTGCAGCTTTAGAGAAGCACCATTTATTCATTTCACTCTGCCTGTTTTTGATATTGAGAAATATGACAATTTCTGAAAATCCTAAACTCTTGTGAATATGATTAACGGTAACAGCAAAGACAAAGATGAACACATATAAGATAGATAGATGTAATTTATCAAGTAGTCATATAAATATAATGGGCAGAGGTGAAAGACCATGTACTCATTCTTAAGCTTCTGAAGAAAAGATGGTACATAAATCTAATAAAATTTGCAGATGATAGCTAGACAGCTAGCAGACAGACAGACAGAATAATAGAGATAGGGATAGAGATAGATGGAAATCCTATACAGAACTATCATATTGTCTGCTGACTTTTCTGCTTAGGTTTCCAAAGGTTTGCTTATTTCCCCCCCTCCCTGTCAGAATTACCAGTGAAGCACACAATAGTGTACGGGGGCTTTTAAAGCAACTGCACTGAGCTTTCAAGAGGACATGCCTCAGTTCTCTTAAACCCATGAGAGCCAGGGGTTCAGAGGAGCAATTCTGCCACTGAGCTAAGTGCAACAAATCCTTGCATTTATAAAGGTTGCAGCTGTCTTAGAGTCATGTAACTAATATTCAGGCATTTCCTAACTGGAAGTGTTTACAAGTGTCGCAGTGTCCTGTAATTGGCATTTGTGTGCTTTAGACCAGGGGTTGGCAACTGGTGGGCCATGGTCCACTGGTGGTCCGAGAGAAAATTTTGGTGGTCAGCAGAGAAATGTCACCCCCAGAGCACTCCACAAACCAATTAATCCAGGCTGCCCAGGAACACAAGGCTGTGCCACCCACATGGCCCACAGGAACCCCCTCCCCACTCACTTCTTAACTGGCAAACTTGCCTGCTAAGTTGCTATTTTTCCTTTTTCCCTCCCAACCATCAGCGGTTCTGCTGTGCCAGAAAATTTAGATTAGTTAGAAAGCAGGAAACTATTGGATTTCTTGCTTTCTAACTAATCTTTAGATATTCAGCTCAGCTTTTAAGCAGAGCTGAACCTTCCTTAGGATTGAAGCTTCTATTTGTCAGTGCAGACTCAGGTAGCCAATGGCAGATAGATGGATCTCTGAATGAATCTGTGATTCTGTGAGCAACTCAATCTGCCTGCCTGCTTTGCCTGATGTTGGGTAAAAGTTGCTTTCTTAATTAAAAAAAATCCAATATTTATATAAATATTTATAATATTTACATATAAGTCATGCCCAGCCAGTCACATGACCACCAAGCCACACCCACAAAACAGGCCATGTCCACAGAACCGGATATTAAGAAATTTGAATCCCACCCCTGTATGTGTGTGTGTGTGTGTGTGAGAGAGAGAGAGAGAGAGAGAGAGGTTAGATCAGATCTCTCTCTCTCTCTCTCTCTCCCACCAATGTCAGCAAGCTACCATAAGTCAAAACTCATATTAGTGATCTCTGGGATTTAAAATTATGAGTTTGGTGGTCCCTGAGGTCCAACAGGTTGGCAACCCCTGCTTTAGACCACTTTCTGACAAGCAGAATCAATAGAGAAGCTGACCATAAAAGCACAAACTGCAGTTGTGTGATGCCTCACATAATGATCATAATGATTTGCTGAACTATGGAAGCAGAAGTGATGTTATAAGTCTGGAATAGACATATGATATTTTGCTTAGTGATAATAAGGTGCTCAGCATTGAAATCACAGGTCCTATTTGTGGTCAGTGAGTGTGGACTACCTATTTTCACATAAATACTACTAGATGTTTTTTTTTTTAATACAAATAAAATGCTTTAGTTATACCCTCACATTTTATACATGTACAATATGTACTGGCACTTAAATGATATTTTTTTTTAAAAAAAAGGATTGTAATTTTCAAGATTTTTAAGTAGTAGCCACTTTATTAAACTGGTTTTGCTTATTTATTACCTGGTATAACTGAGGGGCAGAAAATACACACAGGTCTTAAATAATAATGTGTTAGATTTCACTACTACATAAGGTTTATGTCCCTGATTTAAATTGAAAGTCAATAAATAGATGTTAGTAAAATCATAAATTACCTTCAGACAATTTTGTTTGATTACAACTTATGAGTGTGTCTTACAACCATTATTCTGTGTTAGCTTTTAAAGATCTAGTTTGCTTTGTCAGGGTAAATAATCTGTTGTGTCAGTTTTGAAATATTTTAAAAGAAAAACTTGCAAAGTAGAATAGGAGAAAAAGATAGAGAAGAAATAGGTCTTTAGGAAGATAATATGTTTTTCTCTATGCAATCTCCAGTATAATGTGCTGTGCAATTTCATTACAAATTAATTCATTTTCTCTCAGATACTTCCCAGACACAGTTTTAGCCTTCACAATGTCTATTACACTGATCTATAATCTGGAAAACAAACGAGAGAGCAACAAGACAATAGAGCTGTGCTTTGTACAACAGATGGCATAACTCAAGGATGCAAAACAATCCAAAAGAGTTCAAGTTAGCAGGAGAAATACTAAAGGCCCTGTCACACTGCCCAACGGATGCCAAACGGACACAACGGATGAGCAAAATGTTCCATCCATTGTTTTCCGCTCTCAAAAGGGGCAAAAATTTGGATAACCAGAGCGGATAACACGGACGCGGGGAGGACGCAGAGCGGATGGAAAGCGGATGCGGAACGGAAGCCCAGCGGATGGAAGCAGATGAGAGTGGATGGCACATCTGCAAGGCTTCCGGGGGCCTCAGCAAAGCAGATGTGAAATGGAAAGAGGGGATGCACAGCGGATGCACAGCGGATGAAGCAGATGCAGAGTGGAAGCCTAACGGATGCACAGCAGAAGCCTAACGGATGCCTGCCGTTAATTGCGTATACTGGGGGGATGCATTGCGTAAGCTACGTGGATATAAAGGGAAGCAGCTCGCACGTGGCCAGCATTTGGAGGAAAGACCTGCTGCAGGATACATCGAGTCCTTGCCTGCCATGCGTGCATGCCTGCCTGCAAGCCTTGCTGCCAGCCTTCCTGCCAGCCTGCCTCCAAGCCTCCTGGCCGGCCTCCCTGCCAGCCTTGCTCTCTGCCTGCCTTCCAGCCTTGCTGCCAGCCTGCCTTCCAGCCTCCCTGCCAGCCAGTTTGCCTGCCAGCCTTGGTGCCTGCCTGCCAGCCTTGGTGCCTGCTTGCCTGCTTATCTTCCTGACAGGCTTCCTGCCAGGCTTCCTGCCAGGCTTCCTGCCAGGCTTCCTGCCAGCCTTGGAGCCAGCCTTCCTGCCAGCCTTGGTGCCTGCCAGCCTCCCTGCCAGCCTCCCTGCCAGCCAGCAACCCCACAACCATGGTGAAGAAGCAAAAGTCTCAGCAACCTGCCGCCATCCCTGCCAAGAGGGACAGGGACACCCTCCCGCCCCCTGTCCTTGACTCTGCTTCTTCTGGGGCTTCTGCTGCTCGGGCTCGCTCTTCTGGTGCTGGAGCTTCTGCTGAAGCTGCTCCTGGCGGTGGTGCTTCTGCTGCTGCGTATTCTGCTGAAGCTGCTCCTAGCGGTGGTGCTTCTGCTGCTGCGTACTCTGCTGAAGCTGCTCCTAGTCCTGCTGGTCCTGCTGGTCTTGCTGGTCCTGCTCGTCGTGCTCGTGCTCCTGGACTTGCTCGTCCTGCTCGTCCTGCTCGTCCTGCTCGTGCTCCTGGTCTTGCTCGTACTGCTCGTACTGCGCGTGCTCCTGGTCCTGCTCGTGCTCCTGGTCCTGCTGGTGTTGCTGGTGCTGCTGCTGCAGGTGCTGCTGGGGCTCCTGGTGCTTACTCTGCTGCTGCTGATCCTGGTCCTGCTGATCCTGCTGCTGCTGCTGCTGCTGCTGATGATGATGATGATGATTATGATTCTGCTGGTGATGATGATGATGATCCTGCTGGTGCTGCTGCTGGTGGTGGTGTGGAGGAGCAGCCCCTATCACCTGGGAGCCCCTCTGATGAGGGTCCATCTGGTCCTGCCAAGGGGAGGAAGAGGCGTATGCGGGGATGGGAGAGGAGGCAATACTTCATTAAGGAGGAACACGAGGATGAGGTGCTGGAGTGTCTGAGAAAGAATGACTATCTGTGGCGGAAGGGACACCAGCTGTACAGGGACACCAAAAGGAAGCAGGCTGCTTGGAGAGAGAGGGTGGACAGTATGGGTTACACTTCGGAGGTGCTCCTCGGCTGGTGGAAGCACATGGACACCTGGTACGGGAAGCTGCACCTCAAGAAATCTGGCCAGGCCACGGTTAAGCTGACAGACAGACAGACCTACGTAATGGCCAGGTGCAGCTTCATGGAGGGTGAGATCCGCCACTGAGGAGCACCAGGAGCCCCTCTCACAACCCTATCTCTCCGGCAGCCTGCTGATACCCAGTACTCTTCCGGCCAAGAGTCAGTCCCTGTCTCCAGGCAGATTTCTGTGGAACGTGCCATGGCGGAGAACCCGCGGACAGCTGTTGTAACCGTGGTGGAGCGTGTGGAGGACTCCCTGGTGCAGTGGGAGAAAGGAGACATTGAGTCCACCACAGTCGTAGCCGCATCCACCCACCCCCCCAGCTCCACCTCCACAGAAAGGCAGAGAGCCAGACAGCAGGAGGGGCAGAGCCACACTGTCCTGCTGGAGATCAGGGACACAATCCGCACCAGCATAGATCTCCTCTCTCAGCTGGTCAGCACTGACTCCTCATCCTCCAACCGCAAGCCCTTCCTCACCTATGTCAACCAGACCCTCAGGAACATGGAGGAACCCCAGTACCAGGTGGTGAAGGACCGGATCAACGAGCTGCTTCACAACCCTCCAGATCCAGAGGAACCTGCTTCCACCCAGTCCAGGTCTGCTTCTCCACCCCAGGTGATGTCCCTCCCATTCCAAGGCTTCCCACAGCCCCTCACCTACCAGGGCTTCGGCTACCAGGAGGTCCAGAAGCACAGGCAGCAGCCCTTCCCAGTCCAGGCACAGAGTCATCGGACGGCACCGTTGCCACCGGTTCCACTGATGCCACCGATGCCACCGACGACAATAATGCCACCGACGACAGCGATGCCACCCACGCCAGTCCTCACCCAGCTGCAGACCAGACAGCCCCACTACACTACTCCTTCCTCCACCACACAGCCAAGCCCGGCCTCAGTACATCTCTCATCAGTACTGGGGCTGACACCCCATGGCATGGAGGAAGGACCTCTCAGCATCGCGGGTCTGAGCCAGCTGTCTGAGAGCTTCCTCAACACACCATCCCCTGTTGTCCTCTTGGGGCCAGGCACCCCAATGACGATAAAGACAAGTATTCCAGCACCACCCACCTCCACAGCACCTGGACCCTTCACCCCTGAGACTGGACACAGCTCCGAGTGACCAATTAGAGTGCCAGAGACTGGGTAGCTGGCTACCTGTGGACTTTATTTGGACACTTGACTTGGGTAGTTTTTCTTTTACAGCTTGTTGTTCAATAAAGTTTATCTTTGATTCACACACTTGCTTCATTTCTTTTTTTTAATAAAGTCTTGGTGGAAACTTTTAGAATTGGTTTAAGCCTTTGCATGCTTGTGGTATGGGTTAAGATAGCAGTGGGGTGGGCAGGGATACCTTTGGGATGGGTTAAGATAGCTGTGGGATAGATAAACCTCCAGTGCAAGCATAGTGCCACACCTTTGGCCCTTTATTATCAATAACAATGTAAGCATTGATCCACACATTTGAACATAAACACAACTCTTTATTAAATGCCCTGTTCATTGTAGGCCGACCTACATCCATGTGATGAGACAGGCTGAAGGAAGCACCCATTAATCATCTATCATCTATCATCCTGTCTTGCCACTCCACTGCTCCAGCTGGGGAGTTGCACCAGTGTCTCAGGAGGTTGCGCTGCTTCTTCCCTTCATGTGAGGCTCTGTTGGGGCCTTGCACATCCTCAGTGTCTATCAGGTTTCGCCCTTGCCTCCATTCCCCAGGCTCCATGTCCCCATTGCCTTGCTGGAGGTCCACGAGCCTGTTCTGCAAGAATGGGTAGCGGGTGCGCATGAGATTGTGCAGGATGCAGCAAGCTTCCACGATCCTCCTCAAGGTCTCTGGGCGATGCTGCATGGTGGTGAGAAGTACCGGGAACCTGTTGGCCAGGATGCCAAAGGCGTTCTCCACCACCCGCCTTGCCCTGGACAGCCTGTCGTTGAAGATCCTCTCTTCACGGGTGAGGAGTCTGGAAGTTTATGGCTTCATGAGGTAGGTTCTGAGGGAGAAGGCATCATCTCCCATGATGAAGTAGGGCACATCTTGCGTGTCGTTGGGCAGGGGGTCTGGATCTGGGAAGCCCATGATGAGGTTGCCTTCCAGCCCCTCCTTGAAGTCACTGGCATTGTATACCTGGGTATCTGAACATGAGCCGCTGCCTGAAGCATCGATGTACATGAACTTGTAATCTGCATCGACCATGGCAAAGAGGATGATGCTGAAGAAGCCCTTGTAGTTGAAATAAGTGGACCCCAACTTGGGTGATGCTTTGCAGGCCATGTGCTTGCCATCTATGGCTCCAATGTTTTGTGGTAAGTTCCACGTCTGATACCACTGCTCTGCAACTTTCTTCCATCCTTCATCATTGGAGGGGCACTGGAGGAGCTCCTGCAGGTATTCTTCGATGATGGCCTGCACCACTTCTCTGACCACAGTGCTGATGGTATTGTGTGGCACCCTCCAGCCGTACTGCATGCTCCTGTAGGTGGTCCCTGAGGCCAGGTGGCGCAGAGTCAGTTCCACCTTGAGCCCAGGTTCCAGGCTGGGCCGGAAGTTGGTGTTTGCCTTGGTCAACCTGGGTGTCAGCCGCTGCACAACTTCGTCAAATATGGCTGGAGGCATCCTTATGAAGTTCTGGAATGCCCGAGTGTCTTTGTTCCTGAGCTCCACCATCAACTTGTTGTACAGTCCGTACTCTGCTCTTCTCCAGATACATCTTCGTTCCTGGATGCTTCTTTGCCGCCTCTTTTTCTTCCCGTAGTAGAATTCACAGAGCCTGTAGATGGCTTCGCACTGTTGCAGAAGAATGGTGGCTGCCAAAAGGACTGTGTGACGATCCATGGTGGAGATGACTGGATGCTGTGGAAGAGCAAGAGTCAGATGAAGGCTGCAGAGGTCTGCACAGCTAGGCTGCTGGTCTGAAAGTGAGATGCAGGTGAGTTGCTCCTCCTTTTTATAGGCAGTATAGGTGTCCCTTTGCATCCTTTCGGCATCCTCTAGGCATCCTCTAGGCATCCTTAATATCCAAGATACATCCCCTCTGCGAACGTTTTTTCCGTTTTAAATGCTTTGTTTTCATGCTGCATCCGCTAGGCATCCGTTCTGCATCCGTTCCGCGTCCGTTCCACTTCCTCCCTGCATCCGAGCGGATGCGAGTTGCGCGGATGCGGAACAGATGCCTAGCAGATATAGCGGATGCGTAACGGATGCAGAACGGATGCATAGCAGATGCAGAATGGAGGAATTGGATACATTTTCCGCGCAAAAGTTTTGAGCAGCTCAAAACTTTCTGAGCGGATGAAATGTCAGTAAACGGATGCTGGACGGATAGAGAGGAAGCAAAATGGAGGCAGTGAGTACATCGCATTTTCCAACGGATGGCAAGCTTTTTTGTCCGTTTTACATCCTCTTTGCATCCGTTGGTGCAGTGTGACAGGGGCTTTAGTCCATATAATTTATCATATATTATAAGGGACAAAGACTTCCAAATCTGTTTGCTTTGACATATGGGAATCAGAAGATAATAGTTAAAAGACAGTGGAAAGGAAATCCACTTATTTAAAGAATAAAAAAAAAGGAGAATATTTTCAAAAGATGATTGATAATATTGAGTTTATTTTTTTTTGTTTGGACACAACCAAAACAGTTTTTTTTTTTAAAAAGAAGTATTAACTAGTTGAAGAACAAAACCATCAGGACTGTGGAAAGAGAAAAACCAAACATTGGAAGAAGAGCAAATTGGAGAGATGTAATTTAAAAATTGTTACATTTTAAAACAAGATTGTAACATTTTTTTTAGACTTTAGGGAATTGACCTCCACTATGCCAGGTTTAGGATCCATATGCCATGGAAACCAATTTTTAATTTCTTTTTCATCTTAAAGTCTCCTTTGGGTTGAATCTGACTTTTGGTATACTCATAATTGTATGAGGAAATTACAACAATTTGTATTATTTAAAAATAGTATCTCCAAGTGTAACAGAGCTTCAGAAATACTCATAATTTTGTATAGAAGGCTATATGTGTGTGTTTGTGTGTTAGAGAGAGGGGGGGGAGAGGGAGAGATTTCATTTTCATAGATTTATCCTGTATTGACATTGGAAAACATTCTGGATCAATATACTGTAATTGCAAATTCTCTCCTGCATTCCATCTTGTGGGGATACATTCTAATATTTTTTTCTCTTGTTGACATTCGTTCTAATTATTTTTCTCTACTAAAATGGTCCCACATATTATATCTTTCACCAAAGTGTCTGCTGAGAAATCTCTATGACATTGAGGTGGAGGATTGACTTTCTCCCTTCTGCCTTGTCACAGCCTGAGAATAATCATAATCTAATATGCTTTAAGAAGAAGGGAGGGAGAGAGGGAGGGATGGACAGAGGAAAGAAAAAAAATATTGATAAATTATTGATTTCATTATGAGAAATAAAGAGATGATAACAAATTTGCCAAGACAATTTATTTAATAAATGCGCAATTCATCTAAGAAAAACAGGGTGGTGAGTGATGAAATGTTTAGACAGCAATTAGGATGTGTTGATGACTGCAACATAGTCACTTTTTCACCTCTCTAATGCACAGACAAATCTGTTTGAAAAGAGACATCACATGTCTTCTTCTCTGGGAAACATTAGCAACTCTTTTCCCCTCACTCTGCTTCATTTGACTCTTTGAACCTCTAGGGCTATCTGTGTAAATTAGTTTTTGCATCCTGTCAAATCAATATATACTTTGCATCTTGGACATTTGCAGCAAAACCATGCTTGCTCAGGTCAGAGTAACTCACATCATATCTACTGTCACACAAGCAGCCAGAGGAAAAAAACAAACAAAAGAAAAATAATTAAGTTCACACTTTAAGGATTTAGGTATTCACTGATTCTAGGTTGGCATGTATTTTAAAATGCCTTTTTAAGTACAAACACCGACCTTTGTGTACACAGACTATTTAGCGATATAATACCAAAATATATTGAACCCACAGTTTTCATAGTCAAATATTATATAAAATTAGCTAATCAAATTATTTTCAAGGGAAGGGTTTCCTTGGGAAACAAGGGAGCTTGCCCTTGTGGTATTGAGTACAGCCTCTTCCAACATGGACTACATGAAAAATGGATACCTGAGGTTGTACTTGGAATAGAATTAGCTGTATTAAATGTACAGTATTTCCTTTTTAGATAGGGGCATTTTATAGCTCACAGGAAGAAGATTAAGGTAGCCTTGCAAGTACCAGAATGTGGCCAATATCAGAGCCAAGCATTAGCTACTGCTACTGCAGATGAACAAAATTCTTGAAAGCTCGAACTAACAGCATAGAAGATTTTCAAGGTTACTCAATAAATTAAATTGACTATAACCGAATAGTAGTCATTGCAATTTCTTTTTCTGCATTTTCTTGTATCTCAACATTGTACATAAGTTTACTTGACTCTGTGCTTGGAATATTGCCCAAGGAAACATTGTTAAATGTGTTCCTTGTGTGGTTGCCCAAATTCTGCAGACTCTTAATATGGGTACTGAAGTCTTCACAAATTGTATCCTGATTAAGGAGATGGGCAGGCCTGAACCTCATCACTTAGGTGACTGAGTAGAGACAAAAGTGCTGAGGGAACTAATAATTTTCTCCAACTTTTTCTAGAAATTTGTTATGATCCAGTTATTTTAGAAAACCTCCAAAGACTAATAATTTTCTTCTCCTAAGTAAAATGCAGCACCATGAATGTTGAATCTTGTATGTTATATTCTAGGTTGATGCATTTACTATGGAATAATTTTATATTTCATTTTGCTTTGTATTCTTCAAATTAGTACTATAGTTATTTACTGACTTATAACCCACTTAGAGTCAGATGAATTGTAGCTATTTGTAGCTCACAAAAGTGAGAACAGCATAGATTTCACGAGGGATCTTAATTCTAGTCAGGAAAAGAACTTGATTTTGAAAACTAATAAGTAAGTTTCCGGGTAGACTTATGGTAAGCCAAATTTAAGACAGTCTCACTTTGAATCATTTTATTGTATTGCCTTTTCTTTGTCCTCTCCTTGGTTCCCACAGCCTTTTATGCCTCAATGCAAGCTGGACCCTCTGATCTTGAACTTGCTAAATCCTACGAGTAAGCTGGCTGCATGGAAACTTAATTCTATTCCTCTTCCATTTTCATTGTGTCTGTAGTAGAACATGCTAGAGAGAAAAGGGTGTAAATTCTTCCTTCATGTATTTATTTTGTGATTCAATAATTTACTCTTTCTATTTGGCGAATTTATTTTCATGTATTTGTTCCATTCTGATAAGTCACTCTTGTATTCAATCTACATTAATTCAGGACTTATCCATTCTTCAAGTTATTTCTTTTTATTTTACCATACACAATTGTGAACATTTACCATACACAATTGTGAACATTGCCACATAATTCCACTTAATTTTATGTTTCACTTGCCATCCTCAATTCTCATTTCCATTTATCAAATCAAACATAAGGCTTCCCTTCCTTTAACATTAATAAGCTATTCACTATTCACTATGTTTCTGCCAAAACTTACAGATCATTTCTCCATCCATTTTCCACCTTTAGTCAAAATTCTATGAAAGTACATTAAATTATCTGCTATTTTTTTTGCCAGCTATTTAATTCTGTTTTTCCTGTCAAATGCGATTGCCATGGTCTTTGGTGTATAAATTTTTAAATCCATGGTCCTTGTTACATTATTCAATCCAACATTTGCAGCAAATCATTTGGATTCACAACTAACAGCAGGGCATACATTGAATACAGATAGTCCTTGATTTGTAAGAGGTTGCTTAATGACCATTTGAAGCTACAATGGATATACCATGGAGATAATTACAATCAAGGTTCAAAGTTGCAAGAGTTGCCTGCACATGGTCATACTTTAGGCCAGGGGAGTCAAACTCATGCTCCACAAGCCGGATGCATCATGTGCTGGCCCCGCTCCCACCCAGTTTAGTGAAGGAAGGGAAAGTCCTGATAAGTCATGTGATCTCACCATGATGATGTGAGTTTAACACCTTTGCTTTAGGCACTTATCAACTAAATTGCATTTACATTGTTTGCATTTTTTCCAGTTTTCAGCAAAAACCATGTCCATGATGGGTTGTTGTTTTTTTACACCTTTTGACAGCTCAAGTTAATTGAACTGAAGTTAATGGGATCTTGTAATTGAATCTTGAAAAATGACCAGGTTTTATATAAATACAGTTTAGAAATTATTCTAAGCTGTTGTATGTTTTTTTTTTTTTATAAAGAATTTTATTAATTTTTAACAAACAAACATGTACAAACAAACACAAAACATAAAAAACATAAAATAT
>BLBF01000031.1:21193110-21226169 GCA_015471245.1 Laticauda colubrina | reverse complement strand
TCAGCAGAATCTCATCTGCCATCATCAGGCTTCTGTATTATAGAATACAGAATACAGAATACAATACAGAAGCCTGATGATGGCAGATGAGATGATGGCAGATGAGATGGCAGATGAGATGATGGCAGATGAGATGAGAATATATATATATATATATATATATATATATATAAATAAAACAAGATTTGTATCAATCAAAGTTGCATGTCTTTTGATTATGAGAAAATGAGAAAACTGGAAAAATTATTAAATAAGGAATCATATAAATTTATTTAAATCAAGTTAATTAAATACATGTAAATTAAATTTCATTTAATTTTTGACCTGATCCAATTTACTCATTACAGTGCAGTGTATGGTAGCACTCAATCCAAAATATGTTCTGCATCCTTGACAGAATTCATTTTACCTTTAGAGCATATTATATCTAATTTTAACCAATGTTCAAGCACCTGGGGACACTGAACTTGTAACCAGAAAATACTGCTATAGTAAAATCTGGAACAGTTATTTATCCCTGATGTTTGTAGACATATACATACTCTATCCAGTCCATCTAAGTTTGTTTTTCTCCATCAAAATTTTAATAGCATCCAGACTCTGTAGATGTAAACATCTACAACATTTTTAGGTTTATTTCTAAAGCTGACTTGGGTGAAAGTATGACACTCCCATGTTCTTAATATGTATCACTTCCTGAAGACCAAAATTACAGACCTGCCAGGAGCCAGGATGGGTTTATCTCATTCATGGAAGACCTTATGCTGCTTAGTATACTATTTGTAATGCTCCCTTAATACTCATTATTAATTGGTTCTGAGATGTCCAATGAGTACCAAAACCAATGAGTATCAAATGAATTTTTCCCATAAGGAATAATGTAGTGAAACACAAATCAATACCAACAAGTTCTAACCTATGCATCAAATACCAAAAATGATGGACAAAATTTTCATATTATATATGAAATATTTCATATTATTAGGAAGAATACAATTCCTGCATGAATTATGTACTGTAAATATTTACTGAGTTCCTGAAGAACAAAAACATGATAAGTACTTTATAATAAATATGACAAATTACATAGCTAAGTTTTCTGTGCAGTCATTATATCATTACCAGGAATAGTCCATTTTGTATGAGAGATTTATCCAATCATTCTAAAAGGACATATCAAAAAAGATGAGCACTTCCATTTTTCATTGCTATGTGCAATGTAATATTGCCTAAGATAGTACCAAAATTTCATGGCCTGTTTTAAAATTATTTTCCAAATAGGCAATCCACTCTTGACCAGCAAAGTTAATGTCATCATAAATGTCCTGGATGTCAATGAATTTCCTCCAGAAATTACAGTACCTTATGAATCTTATGTGTGTGAAAATGCACGGCTGGGACAGGTATATATACATATATATTTAATATTAGATGCACAGTCTGTTATATGTGGATATAATCATGAACAATATAATGGCTAACAAACTATAAAAACTGACTTGAGAGCCTCCTTGATATTCTCTAATTTACTGTTTTATTTATATGCTTATGAATCACTGATACTTACAGCCAAGTGATTTGTTTGGAAGTATATTGTCCAGTGATAAAAAAAATGATTTTATATATTGTCTGACTAGTTTCTCTTGGCAAATGGATAGTTTGCCCATGTGCAAAAGATATTATGCTATTTCATGTGAAAATTTAGAATGTTGTTGTCATATCAGGTTGTTGTTTTTTTAACTTTAATGGAAAATGCATTCAAGATTCGTCCACCAATCTAAAAAATTAGCCAGATACTGATTTTCCACAACTCTAAAAAACAGGTTAGTTTAATTAATCCTATATTGCGTACTGACAGTGAAGGGTAGTTGTATAATTGTTTATCCATGTTCATGTAATAATTTCCCAGTAAAACTGGAAGCAACAAAAGCAAAGCAAAAATCCAGTGAAACAATGCTTCATATATATATTTTTTGACTCAGTTTTAGGTTTAGTTTCTCATGTTTCTTGCAGGGAAATCCATAATCCAGAAGCTAGTGCAGAATAAGTTGTCTTTTGTGTATATAGCTAATTAGGTTCTCTTAATGGAGATGACTAAAGATAATATCTTTGATGAGGACTGCAAATTATGGGCAGTCTAGAGAGAAGAAAAAGACATTCAGATATCCTGGCTGAATAATATTTAGGGCCTTGTGAATAAAATAATAAGATATTAGATTGAGTTTAGAAACAAACATATTTCAAAACTGATATCTATAAACCAGATGCCAGTGTCATTCTAACCATTATGATATGCAGTAGTTGATAAATCTATATAGAAATGTTAAAGTGCTCTAAAGAAAGCTAATTAAGACCCAGAATATCTGTGAATCTATCTCTCTTGCCAAGAGGAGGTTTCAATACCTGACCAACTGTGGTTATAGTAGACAATTAGTCCTATGAAAGTAAAAGCAATATTTTGTCAAAGAGCACTCCCATCTTTATCATTCAGAAACAGTAACATCTGAACCAGGTTAGGCTACATTGAAGATCACAAACTGGCCTATCTCCAGATGAAACTAATCTTATTTGGCTTTGGAGCCTCAGTTTATTGGTTCAGAACTAATCCATTATTACATCCAGACTTCTGTAGACAACAGGCTTCCACAGAAAAAGCGAGTTAAAGCTGAATGTCATAAGTGATGGAAGTCAACCCAAGAATTTCTGGATGTCAAAGAAACCTCCAATTATGTAGCCCATCAAAGACTTAATGCATTAGAAAATAGGTTGTATCAACTATCTTTACAGGATAATATAAATTATTTTTTTTAATGTGGGAATCAAAATCTTTTTAAGTCATATCAGGTTGTTGTTTTTTTAACTTTAATGGAAAATGCATTCATTGTTCAGCAAATTAACAATGGCTCTTCAAAAGATACATTCAGCTATTGTACAATGACTCTTTAGACAACCTCTGAACCTAGTTTGTATGAGTATAAGCTGTTTCTCTTAAAACCAAACTTATAAAAACTATAGTTGCCTTGTCAGGTTAGGAAAAATGATAGGCTGAATTATACTCATGGTGATAAAGACAACACACATTGTAGCTCATTATAGTCCATAATTCAGTCCTGTTTTACAAGCTGCGCAGAATCAAATGTAGTGTTCCAAAACCCATAGGCTCTAATAGTTTTTCTTGTACAAAATTGTTGCCCAAAGGGCACAGGATATGCTCCTCTGTATAGACCAAACATTATTTTTAAAGATCTGTTTCTGGAAACTGCTTGTATGGGATTTGTCCCTTTTATGGCATTTGTTCTTGTGAAATACGGTAGAACATACAGTAGATGTGCAAAACAACAAATGTCCAAAACAATAAAAAGAGTGACATCAGAATGTAACATTGCCAGGCCTGAACGAAGACGGCTGACATTCTTGCCATCCCCTCTCTTGGATAATTGAAGGGATAGGATAAACTTTAATCAAATTGCTAATGATTTGGAAGCCTACAAGTTTTATTACAAAAGTATTCACACAGGTTTAAAGAGATGATGGACATTCAATCTCAGAAGATGAATTCCATACCATCTAACCATTCTCCAGCCAAGCATCTTCAGGAATTCTTTCTCCTAAGTGATATCTCCAAATAGAGGAAGAATAATAGAATAACAGAATAAAAGAGTTAAAAGGGATCGTGGAGATCTTATAGTCCAGAGCTGTCAAATTTCTGGCCTGCAGACCAGATGCATCACATGCTGGCCATGCCCACATCTGGTTTAGCAAAAGGGGGGGGGAAGTCCCAATACATCATGGGAAGCTGCTGTGACAACATGAGTTTGACACCCCTGTTCTAGTCCAACCCCTTGCTCAAATAGGAAACCCAGTACCATTTCAGACAGATTGTTGTCCAATTTCTTGTTACAAACTTCCAGTGTTGGATCACCAACAAATTGTGGAGGCAAGTTGTTCTACTGATTAATTGTTCTAACTATCAGGAAATTTCTCCTTAGTTCCAGGGAATGGTCACATGCAACTTATTGCTATAGATGAACTATGTTGTAGACTAATGTTCTTTGAGATGGGCAGTTATACATGTACATCTGATAAATAAATATTATAATGTTAGACTGCATCAGCTGGTCTTACCTAGCTTGTTAAGATAACCACATTTCAGTTTAGTGTTACTATTTCACTCTCTACTTCTATTGCATTATCTAACTATCACATTAAAATCTTGTTTTATTTTCATACATGTTTTTATTCTGTTGTGGGTTTAGGTAATTCAGGTTATTGGTGCGGCAGACAAGGATTTGTCTCCTGCTGGACAAAAGTTCTCTTTTCGACTGTCTCCTTTAGTTACTACAAAGCCAAATTTCACAGTCCACGATTTCACAAGTAAGGTGGTTTATACTTCAAACAATTATAGTCCTGTTTGTTCTGGTAGTCCTTGCCTACTGTTTTTCATTTATACATGTGAAGGTGAATTATTTTAAAGTGTAATTGTTTCTTAGGTGCTGAGCAAAAGTTCTTTTATATAAATGAAATGCTTTGTAGGATGACTTCAGTTTTAGTCAACATTTCTAAAATTAGCAGTTGGGTTACAGTATTGATTCCTCTATACTATGAGAAGCTGCAGGCTAATATAATATATATGATACATTGTTGGGCATGAAAAGGGTTTTTTTCAGGAAGAGGGACAATTCTGGCAATTTCCCTGAATGTCCCACAGTGGATTAGGCTGCAGGAATAACTTTGAGGAGCAGGAGGAAGAACTACAACCAAGTCAATAGTTTGATAAACAAAATTTGGGTCTGAGACAGAAATATATTCTTACTCTCCCATATTCTCACTCTCCTTAAAGATGGAGGGAGGGGAGAGGCACACTCAGACTGGAAAATTTATGTTATGGTAACCTTATGATAAAATTAGTATTATCATTCATAACTTTGGTTTCCGGTCTGGTTTACCTCAAAGGCCTGACCTATATTGTTTACCTCAAAGGCCCCATATACAGTACTGTAAAAGAATCAGACAGAATAAGACTTTTTTTTCCTTGCTAGTTATTCTAGGCAAGAAAACTAGTAAGTTTAAACATAATACCAACAAGAATTGTGAGTTTTCTGGATGCTCCTGTTTCTTGAACCTTTGGTTTCAATTGACACAACATCAAAAATGAGCATAGGACACAGTGAGAAGAAAGTTGAGAAGAGAATTCACCTGAGTTTTATCCCTTGCCTTCTCAGAATCTTCAAAAAGACAATAACACATTTATTGATCATGAAAGAGGGTTAGTGAAAATGGCAGAAATTGCTCACAGAGCATGGGTCTCTATAGAAGCTTCCTGCTTCCATCAAAATGATGCAAATAGCATTACATCATCTCTTCAGGATGTGTATGCATCATCACAATGAACATACAAAAGAGATGGGTCTTGTATCCAGAATTAGAAAAAGGAAACACAGACGATATTTACTACCCAATGGATTAGAGCACTGTTTCTCAACCTGTTGGCTGTGGAACTCTGGGAGTTATCCACATATGTAAAAAGTGCTTATGTTGAGAAACACTGGATTGGAGGATAGATAGGATCTTGACATAGAAAGCTGGATCCTAAAGGGAATATACTATACAAAGGAAACAGTCTTGGCACAGTAAGTTACAGGCAGGAACGGTTGTTGTTTATCTAACCCTTTCACTATTAATTCTGTGAAAAAGCAAACAGGCTTTGCCAGAAGCCTCGATCAATTCTGACTTCTCTGAGTTCTGAGTATAGCTGAAGTGGAAGAAAACAATTTGATTTAGTATGAAGAATTAGCTGAAAAAAGCCATGGAAAATTAGGAAGGGAATTTAATAGAAATTAATACATTTCAACCTGCTTTTTCTTTTCTCTCTCTTAAGCCTCAACTATCAATTTTTGTGGTGGATGCAACAAAAATTTCAGTTTACTTCTCTGTGATTCTTTTATTATTTTTTATCACTAAGAAAGCTTTTAATTTTTTAATGGCTTTAATTGTACCACTGTTATCTCTAAACCCACTACAATGCAACCCCAAGTATTCTGTGTTTCTGTTCCCTAGAAAAGAAATAGCAGCAAGGAATATGAGGACACATCTGAGGAGATAGATGAATTACTTACAAACCTAACCTTGAATTCTCAAATAGCTTTCTTAATTTTAACCAGATTTGTGGTATTTAATATTTATTGATAAATTAATTTGATTTATCCTTTTGTATGTGCTTACTGAATTTATGCTTACTCAATTAATAAAGGTTTTCTTCATTTCAATTTTTCTCATTTGAAACAATTCATTTAGTAAAAGCTTATAAATTACTCATTGAAAAAAATAGATACAGTATTTATGTACTGAAACATCCTACCTAAGTCACAATACATGAATGATATAAAGTATGTCAAGTCAAGTTTCTTGTGGGAGTTTTCTTAAATATCTTTACATGGATGGGGAAAATTTTACACCTTTTGAAAAATGTGCCTTCACATTTGGTAGAAATTAACCAAATAAATAAAATGGCAATATTTTATTCCCTATAAAGCACTAAATGGAAATCATTTGAAAAGCAGACTTGGTAGGGGTGAGGAAACAAGAAACAGGGAAAATATGGCATTCTTCCTTCTTGAGATAGCCTGGCTTTTCTTTTCTGAGAAGCTTACTGTCAAACTGAGATGGCTTGTACAGCAAGAGTTACAATAATTATTATCTGCCTGGCAAAGAAGAGGAGGGTTGCATTATCTTCTGTCTTGTTTCAGTGTGACACTTGGGGTAATAATACAATGAAGGATTCTTGTTAAAGCACAGATGAGATTGACATCAGCACTGAATCTCCTCCTCTTCTTTCCCTCCCTTTTAACATTTAATAATGTAAAATGTATGACATGAAGGCTTCCCAGGGCAAATTTCCACCTTATTTAGTTGCTGCTCATAGAGAAAATAACTTGCAACCTTTTAACAGGATGTCTAGTTCTAGACCAAAAATATCTTTGCTATTTTTTGTTAACCATTCTCTTTCATTTTACTGGAAAAAAATATATATTTATTTAAAGGGAAAAAGAGAGAAAGGAGAAGACAAAGGAATACTTTAGGGCAATGACCCCCAACCTTTTGGTCACCAGCGACCAATTCTATGGAGAAAGTTTTTCCCATGGACTGGAGCAGGCATGGTTTTATATACTACCTGCATCCCATGGCCGAGTTGCTGGCATGTCATGGACTGGTGCCAGTCTACAGATCAGGGGTTGGGGACTCCTGCTTGAGATTATTCTGCATTATCCATGGTTTCCCACACTTCAGTTATATTTCTTGGGAAACATCAATGTGAAAAATCTTCATGGTGAGCCATTCAAATTGGGATGTTGAGGAAAGCAACAAAATAATGAGAAGATGAATATTAGAAAAAATCACATGAGTTGTACCTTTCAGCACTTTGCAATAAAATTATGATTTAAAAAAAAGAGTTCTGGGCAGGTGGAACCACTCAACTAACCATTTTTTTTTCTGAACACAAGGCTACAAGAATAATTCGGCCCAGGATAAATCACTTTATTTGTTATGTGATGCTGGATGTTAGTAAAATAGAGAAAAAGTAGGGCTACTGCATTGCTGACAATTAGATATGAGCCATAATGTTTTTGGCCATTGTCCAGAACTCTTATTTATTTATTTCCTGCATTTTCACAAGAAATTGTGTGTTCAGTGCCATTTCTGAGCCATGATGATAATGAGAACAGTAACTCAATCCTGTTTTTCAGACAACACAGCAGGAATTGTAGCTGGCAGAAGTGGTTACAGCCGTCGACAGCAAGAGTTCTATCTCCTTCCAATTGTCACTGAAGATAGTAGCTACCCCAAACAAAGCAGTACAAACACAATGACAATCCGAGTCTGCAGATGTGATTCTGATGGCTCCATCCTCTCATGTAATGCTGAAGCAATATTCTTGCCTGTTGGACTCAGTACAGGAGCATTGATTGCAATCCTATTGTGCATTATTATACTCCTAGGTTAGTGTTCACCTATTTGCATAAAGTAATTTATCTTACCATAGATTTTTGGAGACTTCCCCTCTAAAAAATGGAATAAGTCAGATGGCCAAATGAAAGCCCATGTCACACTGAACCAATGGATGCAAAGAGGATGTAAAATGGACAAAAAAGCTTGCCATCCATTGGAAAACGCGATGCATCCGTTGTGCACTCACTGCATAAGTGTTTCATATGCTCTATCCATAAAATATCTGTCTACTGCTATTTCATCCGCTCAAAAAGTTTTGAGCTGCACAAAACTTTTTGAGTGGATGAACTTTCCGCCACGTACAATCTATATCCGCGACACATACGGGCAACAAATGTTCTAAGTCCGTTGTCATCCATTACACATCTGATGTATCCTCTCGGCATCCTCTGGCCATCCATGCAACTCACATCCGCTGCAGCAGAAAGCAGAAAGAGGGAGGAAGTGAAAGGTACGCGGAACGTCCACACAGCGTTAGTAGCACGGTCATAGAAAGGATGTAAACAGATGCATCTCGTATATAAAGCATTAAAACGGACAAAACATTTGGTTATGGGATGTATCTCGGATATTTAGGATGTCTGGAGGAGGTCTAGATTATGTGGAAGGCCACCTACCAGAAAACCGACATTTCCAATAAAAAAGGGGGAGGAAGTCACCTGGATCTCACTATCAGTCCAGCAGCCCTGGTGTGTAGACCTCTTCAGCCTTGCCTTTGCTCTTCCACATCATCCATTGATGTCCACCATGAATCATCGCATACTCCGTTTGGTAGCCGCCATCATTCAACACCAGAACCAAGCCCTCTTCAGACTGTTTCACCTTTTCTATGCAAGGGGAAGAAGGAGACGTCCAAGAGCTGTCTGGGTAAGAAGATGGATCGTGAGAAGAGTGGAGTTTGGACTCTATGACAAGCTGATGGTGGAGCTGAGGAAAGAAGACCCTCATGCATTCCAGCACTTCATGAGAATACCACCAGCCATGTTTGACGAAGTTGTGGAGCATCTGAGACGCACAAACACCAACTTCCATCCCAGCCTGGACTCTGGACTGAAGGTGGCACTGACTCTGCGCCACCTGGCCTCTGGGACCACGTACAGAAACATGCAGTATGCCTGGAGGGTGCCACACAACACCATCAGCATTGTGGTCAGAGAAGTGGTGCAGGCCATCATCGAATAATACCTGGAAGAGCTCCTCCAGTGCCCCACCACTGAAGAAGGCTGGAGGAAAGTTGTAGAGCAGTGGTATCAGAGGTGGAACTTTCACCACACCTTTGGAGCCATAGATGGGAAGCACGTGGCCTGCAAAGCTACAGCCAACTCAGGGTCCACTTATCACAACTAAAAGGGCTTCTTCAGCATCATCCTCTTTGCCATGGTTGATGCTGACTACAAGTTCATGGACATCAATGCTTCAGGCAACGGGTCAGCTTCAGATGCCCAGATATACAACGCCAGTGACTTCAAGGGTGGGCTGGAATGCAATCTCATCATGGGTTTCCCAGATCCAGACCCCCTACCCAACAACACACAAGATGTGCCCTACTTCATCATGGGGAATGACGCCTTCTCCTTCAGAACCTACTTCATGGAGCCCTACACTTCCAGATGCCTCACCCGTGAAGAGAGGATCTTCAACTACAGGCTGTCCAGGGCAAGACGGGTGGTGGAGAATGCCTTTGGCATCCTGGCCAACAGGTTCCAGGTACTTCTCACCACCATGCAGTATCGCCCACAGACCATGAGGAACATCATAGAAGCTTGCTGCATCCTGCACAATCTCATGCGCACCCGCTACCCAGTGTTGCAGAGCAGGCTTGTGGACCATCAACAAGGCAATGGGGACATGGAGCCTGGTGAATGAGGGCAAGGACTAAACCTGATAGACATTGTGGGTGTGCAAGGCCCCAACAGAGCTTCACGTGGAGGGAAGAAGCAGCGCAACCTCCTGAAACACTGGTGCAACTCCCCAGCTGGAGCAGTGGAGTGGCAAGACAGGGTGGTAAATACTTAATGGATGCTTCCTTCAGCCTGTCTCATCACACTGATGAGATTGTGCCATGTATGATGAGTGGCCCTACGATGAATAGGGCAGTAATAAAAAGTTTTGTTTATGTTAAAATGTGTTGATCAATGATTAAATTGTTATTGATAATAAAGGACCATATGTGTGGCAGCTGGGAGGGTGGACGATACAGACCCAATATGCTTGCACTGGAGGTTTATCTATCCCACAGCTATCCTTACCCATCCCACAACTATCCTTATCCCACAGCTATCCTTACCAATCCCATAGCTATCATTACCCATCCCACAGCTATCCATCCCACAGCTATCCTTACCCATCCAAAAGCTGTCCACCCCACAGCTATCCTTACCAATCCCACAGCTATCATTACCCATCCCACAGCTATCCACCCCATAGCTATCCTTACCAATCCCACAAGCATGTAAAGGCTTAACCCTTTTTTCAAAGTTTTCTCCAACACTTTATTAAGTTAAAAAAATGAACCAAGTGTGTGAAGCAAAGATAACCTTTATTAATAACAAACTGTACGACTTTATTAAAAAGGAAAATGACCCAAGTAAAGTGTCTTAAGCAAAGATAAAGTGAACAGATAACAACTCAGTCTCTGGCACTCTTCTCAGTCACTGTGAGGCATGCCCATGGTCTCAGATGTAAAGGGGTCAGGGACTGGGGAGGTGGCTGTTGCTGGAGTGCTGGTCTGAGGAGCCATTGGGGTGCCTGGCCCTGAGAGTACAATAGGAGATGGTGTTTGCAGGAAGCTGTCAGAGAGCTGACTCAGTCCCGTGAGGTTGAGAGGCACTTCCTCAAGGACCTGGGATGTGAGGCCCAAGACTGATGACAGATGTTCTGAGGAAGAGCTTGGCTGTGGGGTGGAGGAAGGAGGAGTATAGTGGGGCTGTCTGGTCTGCAGCTGGGTCAGCTGAGGCATCTGTGGCATCTGTGGCTTCCGAGGAACTTGGGTCTGGACTGGGAAGGGCTTTCTCTGCTGTGGGAAGTCCTAGTAGTGGTAGGCTTGGTAGGCGAGGGGCTGCTGAAATCCGTGGAGGGGCTGTGACATTGCCTGGGGTGGAGGAGCAGACCTGGAGTGGGTATCAGCAGGTTCAGCTGGGCCTGGAGGGTTGTGCAGATGAGCTATGATCCTCTCCTTCATCTCCTGGTACTGGGCCTCGGGAATGTCCATGAGGGTCTGGCTCACGTATGTGATGAAGGGCTTGAAGTTGGAGGATGGTATGTCGAAGTGGAACAGCTGGGAGAGATCTGTGCTGGCTTTGATTGTGTCCCAGATCTCTAAGAGGACAGTGTGGCTCTGTCCCTCCAGTCTGCCTCTCTGCCTGCTTTCTGTGGAGGTGGAGCTGGGGGTGGGGGTGGCTTGGTCTCTGGTGGCTGCTTCTTCTTGCTCCATCTGAGACAGAGGATCCCCCACATCTTCTGGAATGGGGAGTGCAGCTGTTGGGGGGGGTCTCTGTCGTGGGGCCCTTCAAAGACACCTGCCTGGACACAGTAGCTGTCTCCTGGCTGGAAGAGGAGTGGCTCTCTGTGGGCTGTCTGAGGGAGAGGGTTGACAGAGGCGCTGCTCCTCGGTGGCTGATCTCACCCTCCAGGAAGCTGCACCTGGCCATGACATAGGTCTCCTGGTCAGTGAGCTTGACAGCGGCCTTCCCGGATCTCTTCAGGTGCAGCTTGCCATACCAGGTGTGCATATGTTTCCACCACCCCAGGAGGACATCTGAAGTGTAGCCCAGGCTCTCCGCCTTCTCTTTCCACGCTGCCTGCTTCCGCTTGGTGTCATGATAGAGCCTGTGGCCCTTCTTCCACAGGTACTCGTTCTCCCTCAGCCATTCCAGAACCTCCTCCTCATGGTTCACGGAAATAGAGTACTGTTTCCTCTCCCCCTTCTCCTTGCCTTGCCTCTTCCTCCCTCTGGCAGGGGCTTCACAGCCTTCAGCAGAAGGGCTTTGATGGCCTTGGGGCTGGTCCACCACAGCAGCAGCAGCAGGAGAAGCAGCAGCAGCAACAGCAGCAGGAGAAGCACCAGCAGCACCAGCAGCACCAGCAGGAGAAGCACCAGCAGCAGGAGGAGAAGCACCAGCAGCAGCAGGAGAAGCACCAGCAGCACCAGCAGCTTCAGAGTCAGCGCCAGGGGGTGAGATGGTGGTTCTGTCCTTCTTGCCAGGGCTGGCAGGAATAGGCACAGGCTTCCTCTTCTTCCCCATAGTGTTCTCTCAAGATGTCTCTGGCAGCAGGTCTTTCCTCTGAATGGTGACCTGCTTGCGAGCTGCCTCCTTTTATATCCACGGATCTTACGCAATTCATCCTCCCCGCATGTGCAGTGAACACTTTGCATCCGCTATGCATCTGCTATGCATCTTATAGACGTCCGTGATGCATCCGCGTCATCCGCTAAGCATCCGCTACGCATCCGGTCCTTCTGCTATGCATCCGTTTCGCTGTTCTTCCCCGGAAGCCCTGCGGATGTGTCATCCGCTTCCATCTGCTTTCATCCACTAGGCTTCCTACGAACATCCGTTTTACATCCCTGCTATATCCTCCCCACGTCCGTTCCTTTCCATTGTTGTCCACTCTGTTTATGGAAATTTCGGGCACTTTTGAGAGCGGATAACAACAGATGGAAAATTTGCTTATCAGCTATGTCCTTTTTACATACGTTTTGCATCCGTCGGCCAGTGTGACCTCGCCTTTAGCTGGATACAAACTACTGCTTTCCACCAATTTACAGCTATGTTGAGAAATTCCATCAAGTAAAGTCCTTACAAATGGATGTAGCTCTACTTTGAATGTAGCTTTAAATTGATGTAGCTTTAAATTGAATGTAGCTCTTCTTTGAAATTTGGGGATATTGCAATAGGAAATTTAATGAGCATTCTCAAATCTTATTGAAACATTGTAAAGGTGAATCCTATACATATGATAACCACATGGAATGATGAAGTCTCATCTTGAAAATTCTTCCTTGACTAAATTTTTATTTAAATAAACATCCAATATCAAGGAAACTTCCATCATCAAGAAAAGACGCAACTTCTCTTTCCCTTTCCCCCATTTTATTCTTCATTGGCCAAATGTAATTGGACACCACAAGGAATTTGTCTTCAGTGCATAAGCTCTCAATGTACATAAAAGATATAAGTGATAAATCATGATCATAGTCATCATTTACCCTGAACAACTTCCCTTTCCCCCTTTTTATTATAATATATAAGATTGTATAAAATAGAAGATAACATTGAAATAGGGCTACAATAGTGAACTACAATAGTACTGGGCAACCTTTGAATAGTTGGGCCAGCATTTTCTTATTTTGTTAGAGCTTTTCTTTTGAGTTCAGCACTAATTTCTTTTGAAGTTTATACTCAAATGTACAATATTTTATTTAATTTCTAAAAATGGCATTAGTTGAATGTGGTCAATAAACACATAAATCCTGATGAGTAGTATTTTAGATGCACTCACTCAGCCCATTTAATGACGATCCTTCTGACCTTCACACACAGAAAAGAGTCAAGTAATTAATTATAAACATGGAGGTGAAATATTTGCAAAGAAGGATAGGGAAATTTTAGAGAAGCTGAGGGAGATTATTTCCATTAATTATCTTCATGCAGAGGATAATGCTAACACTCACATTCCATTCATTGTTTTTGTACATAGTCTGAAGCTTTGTGCAGGATATAGAAAAGGTAGATATTTTAGAAGTGATGATGGAAAATGTGATAATATCTTTGGCAATGTCACTGCTTGCTCATGTATATGACAGCTGATACATTAGCAAGTGTTGTAGTTCTTGCCTGAAAATAAGCCTCTTTGAAATCCATGGCACTTGCCCTCTAACAGACCATAAGTCATAGGGACATCTCTGCCATGAATTTGTAAGATGGTATAGTCTAGTAAGCCTCCTCAATTTTTCAACCTCACATCCTGTCTTTTATATATAGGAAATGCAAATGTTTAAAGAAAGTTTAAAAGATTCTGCAATGGCCATTGAAAACATTGGTCTGTACAAGAGACTGACACTAAATTAGACAAGGGTCTGTTAGTCTCCTTCAGTGCTTGATGGAAAAATCTCCAGCCTTACTTCTCTGATAGTGAAGATAGACCATCAAGGAAATATCCCATATGTATGTCAGAAATACAGCAAAGCTAAAAGGTTCTATACCTATCCCATACATTCCTACCACATGTTCCAGAAAAGAACCAAGAACACTTCTTGTCTTGAACTGGCATAATTAATTGGGCCTCAGTTGGCATGAATGGGAAAAAAGAAAAAGCTTCTCTCAAAATTTAAATATTCCTTCAACATTTCACTCTGGAGAGGGAATCCACTGGATTTACTTCATGGTGGTTCCTCCATTGTGGATTCTGCTCTTTCTCTAATGGGTTTGCCCAAAGTAACAGAGAAAGCAGCTCATTAATTTATTACATTTTATTTGCTAAGCATAAACCTATTTCCTTTGGGTTTCTGCCTGTAAGAAAATGTCTCATGGCTATTACTGTTTATTGCAAGGTTTCTGAGACCCACAATAGCAGTAAATCTTTTTGTCAACCATAGAAAAGCAGTGACCCTTTACTACAATAATTCAGATCCTTATGATAATTTCTTTTGACACATTAAAAACAACAGGTGTAACCCCCTCCCTGACACATTTTGTGTGTGAGGTTTATGTCTGTGAGCTGTGAGATGCAAAATAGAGAGAAGTGCATTTTTCAGCATAGCATTAGTAGTGAGAACGTTCCCCCATCCTGGTACCTTAAATCAGGGGTCCCCAACCACCAGGCCCTGGACTGGTACCGGTCCGTGGATCATTTTGTACCGGGCCACAAAAAATGAATAACTGTGATTAAATATATATATATATATATATATATATATAGAAGCCTTTTACTATTGGTGAAGAATTGATTTTGCCAGTCTTGAAAAAGTGTTTCTGCGTGAAACTGGTCCCTGGTACAGAAAAGGTTGGGGACCACTGCCTTAGATTAAAAAAAATATTTGGAATTGGACAAGTCCGATCTTAGATCAGAGAAGTGAATGATGTGAAGTTGACTGACAAAAGTAATTTCTTTCCCTAACTGATTTCTGATTTTCTCTCTTGTCCTAGTTATTGTGGTTCTTTATGTGGCCTTGAGGCGGCAGAAGAAAAAAGACACCCTAATGACCTCCAAGGAAGATGTTCGAGACAATGTCATTCATTATGATGATGAAGGAGGGGGTGAAGAAGACACTCAGGCTTTTGACATTGGTGCTTTACGGAATCCCAAAGGAATTGAGGATAACAAAATACGCAGGGATATCAAGCCAGATGCTCTCTGCTTACCTCGCTCAAAACCACCCACCGAGGACAACACAAATATTAGAGATTTCATAAATCAAAGGCTGAGAGAAAATGATGGAGATCCATCAGCTCCCCCTTATGATTCATTAGCAACATATGCTTATGAAGGAAATGGATCTGTAGCTGAATCTCTCAGCTCTATAGATTCTTTTGCAACAGAAGCAGATCAGGATTATGACTATTTGAGTGACTGGGGACCACGTTTTAAAGTCTTAGCAGAGATGTTTGGAGAAGAAGAAAGCTATAATCCAGATAAAGTAACTTAGCTGGAGGTGGAGGAGGACCATGAAAGAAAAGTAAACCCACTAGTTTTACAAAAAAAAACAAAAAAAAAAAACACCCAACCCAAGCTTTATAGAACAAGTTTCATTGATTATAAGAGACAAGTTTCATTGATTCTAAGAGACAAGAGCTGTTTCTAGCAAGTTCCTTTATTTATCATACCACGGATCGTGGTTTACTATTTTTCAGGGGAAGAATGTTCTTTGACTATCTTTTTTGTTGGTGTTGTTATTTTGATGGCGGTGGCTGGGTTTAATTTAATTTTTTTTTTAACTTTATTACACTGAAGTCACACTGAGACTGTCTTGGGCCTATTAGCTACAACGTATCGATAGAACAAGCAGAAAGTACAGCTTTCCGGCATTGTGGTGGAAGAGTGGTAGATTTTCTTAATTCCACTGAAGTGCCTATTGAAACTCTTACCAGTAAAGTGGAAATAACTGCAGCAACAGAATTAAGGAAAAACAGGATAAAGGAAAGGACATTAACTTTTATCTGGAGACACAAAAGACACCTGGTAACTTCTGATTCTTTGAAAACATACAGTGTAGAACAGAGAGTAGAATCAGTGGGTGCAACTTGTTGAGGAATATGTCAGGTTTGTTTTGGGAGGGTTGTTTTAGTTCATGTTTTTTAAAAAAGAAGCCAAGAAAACAAACTGTCTGATAGGACAATGTCTTTCTTATGCTTACATTTCAGAGATAATTTTTTTGAAAAAGCTAGTATTCCAATTCAAGTTGTAAGATCCAGTCTTAAACTGAAACAATGAATATTTAAAATGTTTATCAAATGTTGTTCTTTTTTTCAAGAATTAAAAAATGAGATACAGAAGTATGCATACATATGTGTTGCCTAATTAGTTGGTGCGCTTATTGTACAAGGTTCCTCTTATTCAGAGGAAAGCTGTTGTGTGGCACTTGATAGAGGTATTTGACCATCTTACTGTAAGTGATATGCTGGTTATATTTTTGTTCTTCTTTTTGTTTTTTTGTTTTTATCAATCTAATAAGTTGATGAAATTGTACATATAAATAATGTATCTCACATTTGTTTCCTACAGCAGAAACAAAAACCTAGTTCATTTCCCCCCCATTTATTATTGTGATGCTCATTAATAGTACTGGTTATAAGAAACAATGAAATAATATAATTAGGGATACAATATCCCTAAACAGGTTTCAGTCATGGTTTCCCTTTTCAGAAATATGAATAATGAGTATTAGTTATTTTTTCAATTTTTGGGTTAACAGAATTTGACATCATTAGACAGCCTTATTGATCTTTATCATACATATTCTTGAGGTTATTCTTGTTTGACACATTAGTACAAAAAATGGACAGATTGTGTATTATTTGCTGGGTTAAGCTTAGATCATTCAAGCCTTTATTATAAAATAGATAAACAACATGATTCAAAATATTATACCAAATAATAAGTATATAGGGAAAAGTTGCAAAAAATGTCAACATGATCCTTCAGTCTTAAATTAGAGTCTGCCTCATTACATGCCCAAAGCAATCCAAGGTACTCTCTAGGCATCCTTTCTAGTGGATAAAAAACCTATAGATTAAAACAAAGTGAAACACCTTTAAAATTTGGAAATTATATAAAATCATAAATCAAATTGCAGGAATAAAATACATAGAAGGACATGGCTTAGGCTTTCTAATCTATATCATTTCCAAATTGTCTAGATTCCCTAGAAATAAATCCCTAATTCCAGAAAATCAAAGATGTGATAGTAAAATTGAAGGTTATGAGGGAGCTTCATTATGCAGTTATTTCCTACAGTGGAATTTGGAATGAACCACTGCATTAGAACTGGTGATCAGTGTTCTCCTTTTTAGACTTTCCCCACTGATAATAAGCAAAAGACTCCTATAAAGTCTTGATTGGAAAGTCCCTGATAACTAAATTCCATCTATTAAAGTGTGGCAAATATAGGAGTTGAGGGCATAAAGGAAGATTGTGATTATGTGAAGGAGTTGATAAAAATTCTTTCATTTAGAGTACATTTTGTCTTTGCCCCTTCCAAACATCTCATTGAGATATATATGTCTTCTGCTTCCTTTGTGTTCTACCTAGTCTAGAGATTAAATAAGTCTTATTTGTAAATACCACATGTGAAAATGCACATACTCATACACTCTGCTATACTCTGGCCAAGAACAGAGAGTGGGCAGGATCAGAGGTTTATAGATAGCGATTACATGTACAAATTGAGAGTCTACCAAAAAAACCAATACAGGATACTGCTTTTCCTTTTGTCTTCAGCAGTGTCCATCACATTTCTTTGTTCCTTTCAATTTCCTCACTCTTTTATTGACCTATTAAATTGCTGAATCAAAGGTGATTTGAAGCCTGGCATTTAAGTTTGATTGTATCCTTCAGTCCTTCTTTGATCTTATTTCCCTGTGACTTGCTCCATAATAATTCTTACATCTAGCAGTTGGAAACCAGAACCTGGTCTGGTGTCTTCCTTTATTCTAAACCCTCCTTTGCACATTTGTTAAGGTTCAAATTCAATTAATCTATTTGTCCTAATATTTTATTCTTATTTAACCTCTGGTGTATTAAAATATTCTTTAAATATTTAATAGAATAAATAACCACACAAAGAATCACTTATACAAGAGTAATTTATGGACAATCTGCTGTCTCTGTGCCACTAACAGCTGCAAGAAGAACTTTGGACTCCTTTGCTATTCTTATTTCTCCAATTTCTCATGCTCCTTCTTTCTGATATTGTAGTCACTTGGCACAGCTACATCTACTACTACAACTGTTGTCTTCTGCTCTTTGTCTGCTATCATGATATCTGGTAGATTGGCCAGTATTTGCCTGTCTGATTGGATCTGGAAATCTCATAGGATTTTAATCCCCTTATTTTCCACAACCTACTTTGGGATCTCCCATCTACACTTAGGAGATTCTAGCACATATTCTCTACATATATTCCTGTACACAGTGCTAGCTACTTGGTTGTTCTGTTCAGTATATGCTGTTCCTGCTTGTATCTTAAATACTGCCACTATTTGTTAGACTGTCTCTGAAGCCTCTTTGCATAGTTTGCATCTGGGATCCTCTCTAGTGTTGTCGATCCCAGATTCTTTGGATCTGGTACTTAGTGCCTGTTTGTGTGCTGCTATGATCAGTACCTCAGTACTGTCTTTCAGTCCCTTTCCATCCAGTGATAGGATTTCACAATGTCTGCCACTTCAGCTATTAGTGGTACATCCCATGCCACTTTGTCTGCTTGATCTTTCTTCTACATTTGTTGCTACCTCAGGAATTCTCCCAGTAGCACAACTTTGGGTTCAATCTATGTCCAAAGCACTGAAGGCAGAACAAGAAGCAACAGATGGAAATTTATCAAGGAAAGAATCAACCTAGAAATCAGGATAAATTTCTGACAGTTACAACAATTAATCAGTGGAATGGCTGAAGTTCTCAGGTGCTACATTCCTGGAGGCTTTTAAGAAGAGATTGGACAATACTTTGTCTGAAATGGTATAGGGTCTCTGGCTTGAGCAGGCAATTGGACTAGAAGTTCTTCTTATATTACTGTAATATTCCACTGCAAAATAGTTCTTTGGAGACTGGAACATTTATAGGTGGACAGGACAAGATATATATTTGTGTGTCTTGTCTCTTTCTGTCTGTATTTGTGTGTCTGTGTTATTAATTTTTTTTACTTAAGTAAAAGATAAAAGATGGAAATTATATAGAATTAGAAAGAGAAATAAAAGAAAAAGCAGAAGGACATTAAAGGCAGAGAAAAAAAGATTTTCACAAAGCAACTTCCAAACTTCTTTACAACAGTTACAAATAAATTCATTATCTCTCCTCCTTCTTTCATGTAAGGGTAGGTCACATCGGCCGACGGATGCAAAACGTATGTAAAAAGGACACAACGGATGTGCAAATTTTCCATCTGTTGTTATCTGCTCTCAAAAGTGTCCCAAATTTGCATAAACAGAGCGGACAACAATGGAAGGGGACGGATGTGGGGAGGATGTAGCAAGGATGTTAAGCGGATGCTCAATGGAAGCCTAGCGGATGGAAGTGGATGGAAGCAGATGACACATCCACAGGGCTTCCGGGGGAGAACAGCGAAGCGAACGCACAGCGGAAGGAGCGGATGCAGAGCGGATGCCGAGCGGATACAGCGGATACAGAGCAGACGCCTAGCGGATGCCTAGTGGATGCAAAGCGTTCACTGAGCATGCGGGGAGGATGCATTGCATCAGCCCCATGGATATAAAGGGAAGCAGCTCGCAAGCAGGTCACCATTCAGAGGAAAGACCTGCTGCCAGACACATCTTCAGCCAACAACCATGGGGAAGAAGAGGAAGCCTGTGGCTACTCCTGCCAGCCCTGGCAAGAAGGAGAGGACCACCATCCCACCCCCTGGCACTGACTCTGCTTCTGCTGCTTCTTCTGCTGCTGGTGCTGACTCTGCTGGTGCTGGTGCTTCTGCTGGTGCTGACTCTGCTGGTGCTGGTGCTGCTGCTGGTGCTGCTGGTGCTGCTGGTACTGGTGCTTCTGCTGGTGCTGACTCTGCTGCTGGTGGTGGTGCTGCTGGTGCTGGTGGTGGTGGTGGTGTGGTGGACCAGCCCCTAGAAACTCAAAGCCCTGCTGATGAGGGCCCAGAAGGCCCTGCCAGAGGGAAGAAGAGGCATTCATGAGAAAAGGGGGAGAGGAGACAGTACTTCATTGCAGAGGAACATGAGGAGGAGGTGCTCGAATGGCTGAGGGAGAACGGGACACAGGCTCTATCAAGACACCAAGCGGAAGCAGGAGGCTTGGAGAGAGAAGGCGGAGAGCCTGGGCTACACTTTGGATGTCCTCCTGGGGTGGTGGAAGAACATACACACCTGGTACATGAAGCTGCACCTGAAGAAGTCTGGCCAGCTGACGGTCAAGCTGACGGACCGAGAGACCTATGTGATGGCCAAGTGCAGCTTCTTGGAGGGTGAGATCCACCACCGAGGAGCAGCCCCTCTCTCTCAGGCAGCCCACAGAGAGCCAATCCTCTTCTGGCCAAGAGTCAGCTCCTGTGTCCAGGCAGGTATCTTTGGAGCGCCCCATGACGGAGCCCCCCCTGACAGCTGCACTCCCCGTGCCGGAGCACATGGAGGACCCCCTGACGCAGTTGGAGCAAGAAGAGGCCGCTGCCCCCAGAGACCAACCCACACACACACCCAGCTGCACCTCCACAGAAAGCAGGCAGAGAGCCAGACCGGAGGGACAGAGGTCACACTGTCCTCTTGGAGATCAGGGACACCATCAAGAGCAGCGTAGATCTCCTCTCTCAGCTGGTACACTTCGACATACCATCCTCGAACAGAAAGCCCTTCCTCACCTACGTGAACCAGACCCTCATGAAAATGCCCGAAGCCCAGTACCAGGTGATCAAGGAGAGGATCACAGGTCTTCTGCACCACCCTCCAGGCCCAGCTGAACCTGTTCTGACCCAGGTCTGCTCCTCCACCCCAGGTGATGTCACAGCCCTTCCAAGGCTTTCAACAGCCCCTCACCTACCAAGGCTACGGTTACCAGGAGTTTCAGCAGCACAGGCAGCCCTTCCCAGTCCAGGCACAGGTACATCGCACACCACAGGTGCCACCGATACCACCGATGCCACAGATGCCACAGATGCCACAGATACTACCGATGCTTCACCTCGCTCACCTGCAGACCAGATAGCCCCACTACACTCCTCCTTCCTCCACCCCACAGCCAAGCCCAGCCTCAGAACATCTGTCATCGGTCTTGGGATTGACATCCCATGTCATAGAGGAAGGGCCTCTCAACATCACTGGACTGAGCCAGCTCTCTGAGAGCTTCTTCCACACACCATCCCTTGTTGTCCTCTCAGGGCCAAGCACCCCAATGGTGCCTCAGACCAGCACTCCAGCCACTGCCACCTCCACAGCACCTGGACCCTTCACCCCTGAGACCATAGGCACGCCTCAGAGTGACTGAGAAGAGTGCAAGAGACTGGGTTGCTACCTGTTGACTTTATCTTTGCTTGGGACACTTTTCTTGGTTCATTTTGCTTTTTTAATAAAATCCTACAGTTTGTTATTAATAAAGGTTATCTTTGCTTCACGCACACTTTTTAAATAAAGTCTTGGTAGAAACTTTTAGAAATGGTTTAAGCCTTTGCATGCTTGTGGGAAGGGCAGGGATACCTGTGGGATGGGTAATAGCTGTGGGATGGGTAATAGCTGTGGGATGGGTAATAGCTGTGGAATGGGTAACAATTGTGGGATAGATAAGCCTCCAGTGCAAGCATAGTGGGACTGTATGGTCCACCCTCCCAGGTGCCACACATATGGCCCTTTATTATCAATAAAAATTTATCATTCATCAACACATTTCAACATAAACACAACTCTTTATTAAAAGCCCTGTTCATTGTAGGGCCACTCAACATATATGGCACAATCTCATCAGTGTGATGAGACAGGCTTAAGGAAGCATTCATTAAGCATCTACCATCCTGTCTTGTCACTCCACTGCTCCAGCTGGGGAGTTGCACCAGTGTTTCAGGAGGTTGCGCTGCTTCTTCCCTTCACGTGAAGCTCTGTTGGGGCCTGGCACATCCACAGTGTCTATCAGGTTTAGTCCTTGCCTCCATTCACCAGGCTCCATGTCCCCATTGCCTTGTTGGCAGTTCACAAGCCTGTTCTGCAACACTGTGTAGCGGGTGCGCATGAGATTGTGCAGGATGCAGCAAGCTTCCACGATCCTCCTCACGGTCTGTGGGCGATGCTGCATGGTGATGAGAAGTACGTGGAACCTGTTGGCCAGGATGCCAAAGGCGTTCTCCACCACCCGCCTTGCCCTGGACAGCCTGTAGTTGAAGATCCTCTTTTCACGGGTGAGGAGTTTGGAGGTGTAGGGCTTCATGAGGTAGGTTGTGAGGGAGAAGGCGTCATCCCCCACGATGAAGTAGGGCACATCTTGCATGTCGTTGGACAGGGGGTCTGGATCTGGGAAGCCCATGATGAGGTTGCATTCCAGCCCCTCCTTGAGGTCACTGGCGTTGTATACCTGGGCATCTGAAGCTGACCCGTTGCCTGAAGCATCGATGTACATGAACTTGTAGTCAGCATCGACCATGGCGAAGAGGATGATGCTGAAGAAGCCCTTTTAGTTGTGATAAGAGGACCCTGAGTTGGCTGGAGCTTTGCAGACCACGTGCTTCCCATCTATGGCTCCAATGGTGTGGGGGAAGTCCCACTTCTGATACCACTGCTCTGCAACTTTCTTCCATCCTTCTTCAGTGGAGGGGCACTGGAGGAGCTCCTCCAGGTATTCTTCGATGATGGCCTGCACCACTTCTCTGACCACAATGCTGATAGTGTTGTGTGGCACCCACCAGGCGTACTGCGTGTTCCAGTACGTGGTCCCGGAGGCCAGGTGGCACAGTCAGTGCCACCTTCAGTCCAGAGTCCAGGCTGGGCTGGAAGTTGGTGTTTACCTTGGTCAACCTGGGTCTCAGACGCTCCACAACTTCGTCAAACATGGCTGGTGGCATCCTCATGAAGTGCTGGAATGCACGAGTGTCTTCGTTCCTCAGCTCCACCATCAGCTTGTCATACAGTCCATACTTGTCTCTTCTCGCGATCCATCTTCAGACCGACACACTTCTTGGATGCCTCCTTTTCCTTGCGTAGAACAGGGGAAAAAGCCTGAAGAGAATGATGGCGGCTACCAAATGGAGTGTGCGACGATCCATGGTGGAGATGACTGGATACTATGGAAGAGCAAGAGCAAGGCTGAAGAGGTCTGCACACCAGGGCTGCTGGACTGAAAGTGAGATCCAGGTGATTTCCTCCCCCTTTTTATAGGAAATATAGGTTTTTTGCTAGGTGTCCTTCTGCATCCTCTAGACATCCTCCAGACATCCTTCCTTTTTATAGGAAATATAGGTTTTTTGCTAGGTGTCCTTCTGCATCCTCTAGACATCCTCCATAAATATCCGAGATACGTCCCCTATACGAACGTTTTTTTCTGTTTTAATGGTTTATATGCGAGCTGCATCCACTTACATCCTTTCTATGTCTGTGCTACTAATGCTGCACGGATGTTCCGCATCCATTTTGCTTCCTCCCTCTTTCTGTTTTCCGCTGGAGTTGATGCGAGTTGCGCGGATGTGCAGCGGATGCCGAATGGACACAGCGGACGTGTAATGTATGTAGAACGTTTGTTTCCCATATGTGTCACGGATGTAGAATGGATGCTGCGGAAAATTCATCTGTTCAAAAAGTTTTGTGCAGCTCAAAACTTTTTGAGCGGATGAAATCTCAGTAGACGGATGCTGGACGGATAGAACGTATGAATCACGCACACAGTAAGTACAGAATGGATGCATCGCGTTAACCAATGGATGGCAAGTGTTTTTCTCCATTTTACATCCTCTTTGCATCCATTGGTGCAGTGTGACATGGGCTTTACAATGTGATTGTCTTCTTTCCACATTCAGCCGGTTTTAATCAGGAAATCCCTAAAGCACCAATTCATTTATCCCCCTTTCAGCAAAAAATCTGAAACAAGTTTCCAGTGTTTTATGAAAATATTTGCCATTATATCCCTGATCATTCAGGTCAGCTTTGCCATTTTGTCAAGTTCTAGCACCTTCATGATCCATTCCTCCACTGTGGATGTTTCAGTATTTTTCTATCTTTGTGAATATAATAGTTTTATTGACTCAGCTTAATTTAATAACTGAGGTATAATTAGATTTATATACATCCCTTATGAATAGTGAAATGGAAAGATGCAGAACATGGAAAAGGATTTTCACTGCTATAACGAAAGGTGAAAAGTACAGGTGAATAGACTGCTATAACCTGTAGGTGAAACAATTTTAATTGCTTCAAATTAAATCCAATTATACAAGTATATTTTCCACTCTTCTACTGCAGAGATCTGAAAAAACTTGTACTATTTGATAGCTTTCTGGGGACAGTGTGATTGGGATTGTGCTGCTTTGACCTCATTAGGCACATGCTGCTTTGTGCTAGTTGTTGTCTAACCCTTTGCAACAGCTCTTGGAACATGGCCATCTTTTATAGTTTTTCTGATTAATTTTGGCTCAATTTTTCTTGATTAGACAAGAGTAAGTCTTGAGCTATTTGAACAAAGGTTACAATGCCTTGAGCTATTTGAAGAAAAGTTACAATAAAATGTAATAATGAAGGAGAAAAAGAAAAGATAAATATGTAATAAATATTATTTGAGAAGTTTGAGCATGGGATAAAATATAGGTTTCAAATGGTTGCATATCCTTTAGGTACTGTATTTTCTTAACCAAGCTTTTTTATGTCATCACATTCATTACTTCAAAAATCTACAGTTAAATATCTGGTGGGTAAACCTAAGATTTTATATGAAGAATACCTCAGGGTGTTTGAGCAGGTATTTTCATCATTGTGTTGTTAAATATTTTCTGTACTGTGAAATATGTACAGTATTCAACATGGAACAGAAATTATAAATATGTACAGCATTCGGCATAAAAGAGTTACATGGAAGGGTTGCATATATAAAGCCCAAGCCAGCATTATTTTATGTAGAACATTCAAACATCCCTTGTGTGGTGCTTAAAATAGAGCATGAAAGTCCCTTTCTTGAAACCTGTGCTCTTCCAAATAAAGCACTATAATCACATGACAAAACTATATGGCAATATCAAGGAATAATTACAGTTTGGAAATTCCCATTCTTTTTATAAGCTTACTTTGGAAGGAGCATCATTTTTAATCATTCATCTTTTCTTTGTGGGATGATTTTTCTGACTGGATCATAAAGAAGCACTAGAGGGGGCAGGAAATTAATTTTATAATTCTTAATAATATTTCAAACCCTGGTATCTTTATTGGTGTGGATTTTCACTGGGAAAGTGCTACTTCTTTCAACATATAATTTATGATCATGGTGAATGCTTAGATCATCAAAGTAGGCATACATTGCAAGTCTGCCAAATACAATATCTTGGAATTTATAATAACTTGTTAGAAGCCTCTATCATTTCTAATCTTATTTTTTAATATAAAAATATAATATAATTTAATATAATATAATTTAATATAATTTAATATGAATTATTGGCTCCTTTAATATGAATTATTGGCTCCTTCAAAGACCTTTTAAGGGAAATCCCTCTATTTTCTTCCACCTCACTTTACAGCAAGGTTGTCCAACTTTGGCAACTTTAAGACCTGTTGACTTAAAATCCTAGAATTCCTAAGATAGCATAGCTGGTTGTAGAATTCTGAAAGTTGAAATTGCCAAGGTTGAACACCTCTGCTTTAAACAAAACCTCAGCCAATTCTCTAACCATTGGAGAAAGAGAGAGTCAAAAGGACAATTTCCCCTGAGATATCCACCAGAAAAATATCCATATCGCTAGTTCTGAACAAAAAAGTTCAACTACTTGCATTATAAAATTGGCAACCACACATATATATAGGCAGTATCACTTAAGTACAAAAAAATAAACAATACAAATTTAGTGAACACATGATGATTTCCTTGTGTCCTACACAGGCACTTGCTCATACCCAACAGCTCACTAAGCAGTCTCCTTAGAATACATATTTAACTAAATCAACTTTCTTCCTGCATTAAAAAAAAAAACCAACAGCAACAGTTACTGTATGCAAGTATCATGAAAACTTTCACACTTTTTTGTGACTGTTTGAACCTTTCTCCAAGACTGGATATCTCCTTTCTTCGTCCATCAGATTCCAGTTCACTTCTTCTATTGGTTCTTCAAGCCTTGATCCTTTTCCCAATCAATTCACTGTAAAAATTATTGTGGTGAAACTGACCAGGCCCTCTGCCTCCACATTGGCTGAACTGCCAATTGATATTCCTGGATTCTTTCCACACACATTCTAAAGAAACCCTGTTCTTTTCCTATTGTTATTTATACGAAGTGAAACTCCATTTGGACAAACTCCTGCTTACTTATAAATAGGTTTTGCTGTCTTTCTTGCTTATATTCTGAGTCTTATTCCCTTTATCATCAGAAATCATCAGATGATTTTTGAACTGTTTTTCCCCTTAATCATTGCTTTGCAGACTAAACTATTGCTGCTTTTCTCAAAATACTAACACACTCCCCATACATGTGTTGTATATGAACCCACAACTCTACATCTTTTTTTACATATTTGAGTTTGGCTCAATGCCTGTTAGTCCCTAGTGATCCCAAGCCTGAGATCTCCTAATTCTGATATCCTTCACTATCTTCAAGTTGTCTATCAAGACTTATTTTTTCTGAGCTTCTGTTTACCTTAAAATCTCTTAGAAAACTATTTCCCTTTTTTGACTTCTTCCAGTTTCAGGTCTGGTTCCCTAGGCCAACTTTTCCAGCTAACTTTTGTCAGTTTGCACCAACTGTAATTGGTGCACTTTTTAACTCTTCTGCATCTGAGTTAATTAAAATTTTAGGAGTTTAATAATACACTAGTCCTTTGTGCAGCAATGACTGGTTTTAATTTCTGTTTTTGTCAGAATTCTACATACTTGAAGTCTTGACCTTCTGTCAATTTCAACTCAAAGTCAGTCCATATAATTTTTAAAGTTTATAGAGCTACCTTTTTGTTTGGGTGCTTTCCGAAGGCTTAGGTAGCCATGTACAATGTAAGTCAGCACTGCAAAACATGTCACAAGTGGCCACATGCATTTTTAAATATTTAAATAAATCATTGGATCTATTTAGCTTTCCAAAATGTTGTCTATTTCTAATATTCTACCTTCTATTATACTCTACCTTCTATCTGCACAAGAAGCTAATTAATTGTAGAGAAGGAAAATGGGATGGAGTATCTTGGAAGAAGTCACTGAAGAGGGATTCTTTCATGCTCCAATATTTCTCACAGGTTCTCCTTGGGCTTTCTGGAAGATTTTCCATGTGCTTAGTTTCATGACCACGCAATGTATAATGTGAGACATTTGATCAGCTGTCTGTAGTTTCACTCATTTTCTGGAATTATTTGAATTGCATGCCCCTTTCTTCGCATAGAAAGGAAAATCTATTCTTCTCATAGATTTAAGTAGTAATAGCACTTAGATTCCATGGTGTTTTGCAGCACTCTTTGAACAGTTTATTGCCCCCAACAATCTGGATCTTTATTTTACCAATCTAAGAAAGATGGAAGGCTGACCTTGAGCTGGTCAGAATCAAACTCCTGGCTATGGACAGAGTTAGGCTGCAACATTGCATTCTAGCCAATGTGCCACCACAGCTCCTCCTGGTGTGAATGAAGTAATTGGCACAGAAATGCTGAACTGGTTTATAGAATTAGTTCATTCTTTGAGTTTGGACAATACACTGAAACATAAACAGAACAAATGGGCTAGATTTGACTAACACACTAAGCCACAAAGCTAATCAAGGTTAGCTCTCACTAAGTTTAGCTTGTATTTTGAGATGATTATGACACAAACTTTGCCTTTTCATTGTTGCACACAAGGACATAAGGAACTGGAGTTCACATTGTGATGTTATAATATACTGTACATTTCAGCACTTGCTTCCTTTCACTCCTCCCGCTCCCCAATGTTTATATCTCCAATCATAGAAGGAATCCATGTTTTCTAGATTTTCTTCCACAGCTGGATATTTGAATCACGATTAAGTAATGTATGTTTGGTTTCATTTATTCAGTTCATGGATGCATATGCAACATATTTTATGAATGTTCTTCATATACACATGGTTAAAGCCAGGCCTTGCTGAATCTGATAATTTGTTCAAAACATGAATAATAACTATAAATCCCTAACAAAAGTCAATTTTATTATGACTATTATTTTATTCTATAATAAGTATGTGTGCAAGTCATGGTAATGATTGAAATGCAGCAACAGAAATTGAATATGCAGAATTGTTGATATGTTGCATCTGTTTTTGTTGCTGTTGTTGTTGCTGCTGCAAATGCTTACAGTTGAGATGAAAGCATATGTATCAATAGCTGATCTTACACTTCTGATGAGTAAAGCTAAAATCTTCTTGCTATCCAGTATGACACTGTGTCCATCAGCCAGTTCAAAGCAATAAAGATTCAGCAACCTTCCTAACAGATCATAGTAGTCACTTATGTGCTGGCTCGCTTCCACATCACTCATTTCACATCACCAGATGCAGCTGAGATAGTTGAATGAGATAGCTGTACAATGAGATTGAAATATCTCATTCTGTCAGCATTTCAGGTATATTAGGGAAGCCAATAAGTTCCAGAACTGTGTGCTTTAAGAGGGGCTATTCTTGGTAAGGCATTATATTTGAACAATTACTTGAATATGATATTTAAAGTTTGTTCTGCTTCAAAAACTGCTTCTTAAAGTTACAAAGGCTTGGCTGGGGATGGGAGCATTGATTAAAATATTGGATCATTTTCAAATGCTGTCCCTCTGTTTTTCATAACAATACACATATTCATTTTCTTTATTTTTTTAAACATGACTATGCAAAAGGGAAAGCTATTGATTTGTTTGGTGAGTTCCATAAAATGTAAGAAGAGACAGTAAAAAAGGGCCCACAAAGTGAAAACTATTATTAATAACAATAGCTTCCCCTATAAAACACAGATGAGGAATTTTATGTCCTATTAACTTGTGCCTTAAGGTTTATTCTTTATGTAAACTAATTCACTAGAGCAATGTACAAGGCTTTTTAAAAAATGTACTATCTGATTTTTTTTCCCCTTTCCCTTTTCAACAGTTTTTGGAGCAATAAGCCATCACATTTCTAGAATATATTAAGCAGATGACCTTTTTTTTTTCCAGAACAATTTCAGAAATCACTTTGAACTTCTGAATGACATTGATCAGGAAGCAGAAAAACTATGAAATGGACTGAAAGAAGGCATGAAGGATAAATGTGAAAAGACCAAGAGACAGAAGAAAGCAAACTGAATATCAGAGCAAACTTTGGAAATTACCTAAAAGAAAAGCCAAAGCCAAGAAAAACAAGAAGATTAGGAAGGAACTGAAGAAAGAATTTCAAGAGACTTATCAGAAGAAAGCATTGTTAAAACAGTAAACATGAAAACATATTGAAAAACAAGGAAAGTCTTCCAAAAGATCAGGAGATTCCATCCTTAAATTAGTATGTAAAAGGATGCCTGTGGTCAAATAATATCTAATTGAAATATCAAAGAAGGAAGGAGTGTACTAAAATTTGGTGTATAGCAGAAATATCAAAATCCAAGATTACTTAAAAGATATTCCTACTTACAAAAATGTCTAGCATTAGAAGAAGTTAAATCAACAGTCAGTCCATCAACATCAAAATATGTATTTATGCTGATCACACACTCTAATAGCATAGAGATAAGGATTATGACCTTGATGGAGATATGGAAAAAGGATGAAGCATTTTTTTAAAGTCCACAGTGAAATAATACTTGAAAGCTCCTGAACTATAAGAAGGAAGAGGAGATACAGGACAATCAGGCTTCCAAAACTTTATTGTCCCCAATTTCAATACAAGTAGGTTTCCCTCCCTCCTTGTTCATTAATTTTGTAGTCTGGTTTACCCAGCGGAGTTGTCAGATAATAAAAAATGAAAATGGTTAACAATTTCTAGGAGTGAAAAGCAACATGGCCAGGTTCAAAATTATGATATTTTGGATACATTATGCAAAGATCTAACTCTCTGAAAAATGCTCCAGGGAATAGATCAGCAGCAAAGTGGACTGATTCAGTTAAAGCAATGATAGGTACATTTTTGAAAGATCTGAGGAACCAGGTTGAGGACAGATCCCCCTCAAGAAAAATCTGTTTGGTTGCTAAGAGATAACACCAACTGGATGGAAGTCAGTCAATCAACCAAATGCATTTTAAATATGTACACCCCCCCCCAAAGGGGAAAAATCATTGTGCAATTCTCGCTGACATGTGACTGCTCCTGTTTTGAGCCCCAACCAAATGAAGATCTATCAATTAAGAACTGTACCTCAGAAAGACAACTCTTTCCTCTATTTTTTCATTCCTGGCAATGAACAAACATAGGAAGCTGAACTTTAACATTGTGGCTTATATTTTCAGGGTTTAATCAAAAATTAGAAATTCATCAGCTCTAGCCATACTTCAGCAAGATGGTACTTTGCAGTCTATTTGGCTAACAGTGCAAATATCAGATGTATACAAGTATTCCTTGTTAACCAACTGCTTGTTCAATAACTGCCTGAAGTTATTGATGCTGTTGAAAAAGGAGATTCATGGCTACTCCTCAAATTGCAGCCATTGCAGTTTCCTACAGTTCATAATAACCATCATCATCTTCATAGCTGACTTTTGGCAAGCACAGTCAATGGGAAAGCTGGCAGGAAGTTGCAAGTCATGGTTTTGTAACATTGTGCTTCGCATCCCCTGATGATCCAATTCACAACTGCAGCAGAAACTGGTGTCTTAAGTCAAGCGCAGCCATGTGATATTTCACTTTACATACTTCACTTTACTTTACTTTACTTTAAATGTTGTTTAACAATGAAATGGTTGGTCCCATTTGTGACCAGTAAGTGAGAACTATCTATATTGCCAATTCAGAGCAATACAACATTAGTAAATTTATCAAGATCTATTGTTCTCCAGGATATATTCTGGCTCAGAATTCCAGTAGTTTCTAATATATCTGGAATAACAAGTATCAAGTATTGTAGACACTACTGTATATGATTTCTTTTTATCAAACCAGCAAAGAAATTTTCAGGTGCAAAGATCCAGATGCACAAAGATGTCCAGGTGCACAGATCTCTAAGTGTATGGGATGAATTCAATAAATCAGTTGAATTAAACCAACATATTAATATCAATGACAGAGACTTGTTTCTTAGTGAATGGTAGGCCAGTTGACCTAGTGGTGTCTGTCACTTCAAAGCTTCAAAGACTTCTTTTCCTTGCTGCAATCCTTTCCCTTGCCGTTCATTCACAGATGAACAACTTTCTTGAGAAAAGAATAATATTGTGGCATTATAGACAGCAGCAAATGAACTGATTTATAATGATTATGGATCAGATTGTAAGAGCAAGGGTTAATCTTGTTTTCTAATAATACATCATATAAAACATCATTTATCATTGTGAGCAAACACTTTTAACAGAATACAGTTACTTAATATTCTTCTTTTTCAAAGTTGCTGTCTAATTAACTTTAAATAATTCATATTTACAATGACCTTTAAAGCACTAAACAATACATTTTTCCCTAGAAATGCTCTTTTCAGTTTCAAAGAATATTTATGTTTGATTGTGGCTTAAATTGAAGCAAATCATTAGTCATCTTATTATCCTGATTCCTAATACCCCAGACAAATCAGATGTTTTCTTGACTAACAGCCTAGGGCCAAGTATTTAAATTTGTGGAAAAAAAAGAAAAGAGTATTCAATTATTTTGAGTAATAAAGGAGAAAGAAAAATCACCCATCTGTGATCAAAATAAATAGCCTTTTCCATGATGAGAGTCCGAAAACAACATTATAGACCCTTTAAGATCTATAGCTACAGAACAGAAGTCTTGATCCCATTTTCAAGCTAACCTTCAGACTGTAGTTATTAATTTTTCTGTGGCAATGTATTGTCTTCTAGCTACTGTGATTCATCAGTCCTATTCCAGAAATTTCCAGGCATTTCCATTCCAGGAGTCCCTTTTTCTAGCTAGAAAAAGAAAAAGAAAGAAGAAAGGAAGGAAGGAAGGAAGGAAGGAAGGAAGGAAGGAAGGAAGAAGAAGAAGAAGAAGAAGAAGAAGAAGAAGAAGAAGAAGAAGAAGAAGAAGAAGAAGAAGAAGAAGAAGAAGAAGAAGAAAAAATAATGTGTTAAGCAAATTGAAATTGTGATATTATATGGTGTATATGATAATAAAACCCTATAAAATTTAAAATAAAAACAATCCTGGTTTTTGTTTTTTTGTATGTTAATATCAAGAAACCACCTCCTTTGAACTTTCTTCATTTATCTTAAGAGTGTTAAGCCCATGTCACACTGCCCAATGGATGCAAAAAGGACACAGCGGACGAGCAAAATGTTCCATCCATTGTTATCCGCTCTCAAAAGGGGCAAAAATTTGCATAACCGGAGCGGATAACACGGATGCGGGGAGGACGCAGGGAGGATGCAAAGTGGATGCGGAACAGAAGCCTAGTGGATGGAAGCAGATGGGAGCGGATGGCACATCCTCAGGGCTTCCGGGGGGCCTCAGCGAAGCGGACGTGGAACAGATACAGCGGATGCAGAACAGACGCCGAGCAGATGAAGCGGATGCACAGCAGAAGCACAGCGGATGCCTGGCATTAATTGCGCATGCGGGGAGGATGCATTGCATCAGCCCCACGGATATAATGGAAGCAGCTTGGAAGCAGGTC
>BLBF01000031.1:21173934-21188110 GCA_015471245.1 Laticauda colubrina | reverse complement strand
TACAGCCCTTTATTATCAATAATAATGTAATAATTATCCACACATGTCAACATAAACACAACTCTTTATTAAACGCCCTGTTTATTGTAGGCCAACCAAACATACATGGCCCAATCTCATCCGTGTGATGAGACAGGCTGAAGGAAGCATCCATTAAGTATCTACCATCCTGTCTTGCCACTCCACTGCTCCAGTTGGGGAGTTGCACCATTGTCTCAGGAGGTTGCGCTGCTTCTTCGCTTCATGTGAGGCTCTGTTGGGGCCTTGCACATCCTCAGTGTCGATCAGGTTTCACCCTTGCCTCCATTCCCCAGGCTCCATGTCCCCATTGCCTTGCTGGAGGTCCACGAGCCTGTTCTGCAAGACTGGGTAGCGGGTGTGCATGAGACTGTGCAGGATGCAGCAAGCTTCCATGATCCTCCTCACAGTCTCTGGGCAATGCTGCATGGTGGTGAGAAGTACCTGGAACCTGTTGGCCAGGATGCCAAAGGCGTTCTCCACCACCTGCCTTGTCCTGGACAGCCTGTAGTTGAAGATCCTCTCTTCACGGGTGAGGAGTCTGGAGGTGTAGGGCTTCATGAGGTAGGTTGTGAGGGAGAAGGCGTCATCCCCCACGATGAAGTAGGGCACATCTTGTGTGTCGTTGGGCAGGGGTTCTGGATCTGGGAAGCCCACGTTGAGGTTTGTTAAGCCTGGGTTCCCCAACCAGGGTTAGGTAGACAAGCTAAACAGAATGTGCAGCGTTAGTCAGATAGGCACACAGATAAATGAGTGAGCTAAGCTTGTATGTTTATTAACATACAGTAAAAATAACAGATACGCTTGTGCTATCAAGAATATATTTTATTCCAGTATAAGTTTATGGCATAGTCAAATAACAGTCCAAATATCATTTACCATGTAGTCAGTCCATTCAGGGATATTCAGTTAGCAAAGTCCATGTAGAATATCCTATGTCAGTTCACTTACAAAATCAGTCCTTTGTTGTCTCTCCCGTTCGAGCAATGCAGTCTTGATTCCAAGCAGTAATCAGGGATCATCAAAGCCAGAGAGAGAGAGAGCAAGCCGTAGTCTTGCTACTTTTATATTGTTTTCTTAACCACTCCTTTAATTGCTATTTCACAGTTAAAGCTGCATACACTCTAACTTATACTAACTATGTTTCATAGTTATTATTTCACCTAAACCAGTTAGGGTAAACAATGTTATCCCTTACAAGGTTGACTTCCAGCTCCTCCTTGAGGTGACTGGCATTCTATACCTGGGCATCTGAAGATGAGCCGTTGCCTGAAGCATCGATGTACATGAACTTGTAGTCAGCATCGACCATGGCGAAGAGGATGATGCTGAAGAAGCCCTTGGAGTTGAAATAAGTGGACCCCGACTTGGCTGGAGCTTTGCAGGCCACGTGCTTGCCATCTATGGCTCCAACAGTGTGTGGTAAGTTCCACTTCTGATACCACTGCTCTGCAACTTTCTTTCATCCTTCTTCAGTGGATGGGTACTAGAGGAGCTCCTCCTTGTATTCTTCGATGATGGCCTGCACCAATTCTCTGACCACAATGCTGATGGTGTTGGATGGCACCCTCCAGCCATACTGCATGCTCCTGTAGGAGGTCCCTGAGGCCAGGTGGCGCAGAGTGAGTGCCACCTTGAGCCCAGGTTCCAGGTTGGGCTGGAAGCTGGTGTTTGCCTTGGTCAACCTGGGTGTCAGCCGCTGCACAACTTCGTCAAACATGGCTGGAGGGATCCTCATGGAGTTCTGGAACGCCCGAGTGTCTTCGCTCCTGAGCTCCACCATCAGCTTGTTGTACAGTCCGTCCTCTGCTCTTCTGACGAACCATCTTCGGATCCAGACTCTTTTTGGGTGGCTCCTTTTCTTCTCGCAGTAGAGTTCACAGAGCCTGCAAATGGCTTCACACTGTTGCAGAATGATGGTGGCTGCCGAAAGGACTTTGTTACAATCCACGGTGGACATAACTGGATGCTGTGGAAGAGGAAGAGCCAGATGAAGGCTGCAGAGGTCTGCACCGCTGGGCTGCTGTTCTGAAAGTGAGATGCAGGTGAGTTGCTCCCCCTTTTTATAGGCAGTATAGGTTTTCCACTAGGTATCCTCTAGGCATCCTCTTGGCATCCTCTAGACATCCTTAATATCCGAGATAGGTCCCCTCTGCGAACGTTTTTTCCATTTTAAACACTTTGTTTCCATGCTGCATCTGCTAGGCATCCGTTCTGCATCCGTTCTGCGTCCGTTCCGCTTCCTCCCTGCATCCGGGCGGATGCGAGTTGCGCGGATGCAGAACGGATGCCTAGCGGATATAGCGGATGCGTAACGGATGCAGAACAGATGCGTAGCGGATGCGTAGCAGATGCGTAGCGGATGCAGAACAGAGAAACTGGATACATTTTCCATGCAAAATTTTTGGGCAGCCCAAAACTTTTGAAGCGGATGAAACGTCAATAAACGGATGCTGGACGGATAGAGAGGAAGCAAAATGGAGGCAGTGAGTACATCGCGTTTTCGAACGGATGGCAAGCTTTTTTGTCCGTTTTACATCCTCTTTACATCCGTTGGTTCAGTGTGACATGGGCTTTAGGTGACTTCCTATCATGATTTTTTTTTAATCCAGTATCTGGTGGGAAATATTTGATGAATTATAATATAAATTATTATAAATAAATATATAGATTTTTTAATAATTATGATCCATCCAGGATTATTCACTTTAATTACATTAATTCATCCAGTTACCACCAATCATTTTCTATCCACATGAATTATTTAACAATTCTCTCTGTAACCTCCCATGTTTGTTTCAGGACATCAAGGCAGATATATGAAGGCTTCTTCAACTTTTATTTTCAGAGCAACAATTCCCATTACACAGATGTGGGTAAGATATTGCAACTGACCCAAACTCGTCCATGAACTTTATGAAAAACTAGAGACATTAATAGTTGACATGAATCAGATTTGACATAACCATTGAAATATCACCAGTGTTCTGATCCTCAATTTCATATTTACCATGGCATTTCTATCACTGCAAAGTTCTTCCTAAATAGGTAATTTGCTCCATCTCATGTTTGTATTTGACAAGGAACCTTGTGATTTGATAGTATTTCCTGTTTATACCACTTCTGTGTTGATGATACTGATTTGCTATCCAAATTTGGAGGTCTTTATTTCCAGCTTATCAGTCATGTTTTGTAGGCATTCTCTGGCTTTTGCTAATAGTGTCCTGTTATACCTGAAATCTAGATCGATAAGCAGAGAAGTATCTTTCGATGGAATTCCAACATCTGCCTCAATCATGGCTGTTCTCATAACAAAATCCACAGCCAGAAGGAATGAAAACTCCTTATGTCAAACTTTTCAAACATTAGGGTTGATGTTGGAAATCCAATTTTGCTCCGTCAATCCTTATGCAGCAATTGAAATTCAGGTAGAGACTCCAGAAAATATTGATGTGTTATTGAGAACTATCATAGCTCCTGATAATGTTCCTTCATGGCACTCCACACCAACTGTTAAAAGCATTTTTGATGGTAAAGAAATTCTTCATCAGCAGTCACTAGAATTCAGTGCTCTTTGAATTACTCAGTCTGGAGATTGTTTTCACAGCATGCAAAAGCCAAGTACCATAACATTTTAGTTGCCAAAGAAAATTCATTGAGGAAAATGAATAACTTCTCTGTAGACACATTATGTTCAGAGTGCACCAAAAGTTTGTCGAGAGCAGAAATATGCAGAATCTTGCCTCCTACGTTTTGGGAAATTACTTGCGTGTATGTATTGTCTCGTGGTTTGTGTTGTTATTAGGATCTTTGTGGTTGGAACTAAATTGGGTATTTGAAAAGAAAACAATACCTAGTTTATATGATTGTATTTTACATCCATTTTTGCCTTCAGCTTTATCCATTATAGGTAAGGTGATGTTCAATGTGCTTTGATTGGTGCCCCCTCCAAGTGCATCTTAAGAAATACAACTGCAACCTACTTCTCACCAGTGGAATAAACCAAGCATGATGTCTCATTCTTAAAAAGAAGCTTTGAAGCAAACAGTTTTGCTGCATCAAAAGAAAGGAAAGCTCTTTGTGATTCAGTGTGATCTGCATCAAGTGCTCATCATATATGGGGTGTAGATATCACCTCTGCCTTCCTGCACACAGGCAGTGACATCATTTTAACAGTCGCTCTCTCTCCTGGAAACTTCAATGCATTTCTGAAGGAAGAAAGTAAATACAGTATATGAGCCATTGTGGTGCAGTGGTTAGAGTGCAGTACTGCAGGCTAGTTCTGTTGACTGCCGAATGACTGCAATTTGGCAGTTCAAATCTCACCAGGCTCAAGGTTGACTCAGCCTTCCATCCTTTGGAGGTCGATAAAAGGAGGACTCAGATTGTTGGGGGCAATATGCTGAGTCTGTATACGGCTGTAAAGCAGTATACACATCTAAGTGATATGAATATTAGTTTTTACAGAAACAGATCAACAGCAATGCAGAGGTCTGGCTTATATGAAAATGAATGCATGTATACCCCTGTATGAGAAGATTTCTCTCTTGCAATTAGTAGTATTCAACATGCAAACACATGGTGGCATCATTTGTGAGGAAATGGGATGATCAGGTTCATATGATTAATTAAGCTTGTTTATTTCAGGGATCATAACGTGAAGCAAAGCATTATTTTTTCTTTCCATTCTAGATTCCAATTGAACTTTGCTGTTTGCTGATGGCAAATATATCATCTGAAAATGACACCTGAAAAATGATGTTTCTATTTCATGTCATTGACAGATAGGAGGATAGCATAATTTATTTAAAATGATTGTTACCCAATCAAAGATTTTTGGATTGCAATTGAAATGATGCTTCCACTGCCAAAAAATTTAAACAATTGGTACAAAATGGGGTGACCCAGGCAGTCATGGATGTATCCTGGTATACTAAATAGGTATTAAGTTCACACACACATACACACACACACAATCAGAATTAAATAATCAGAAAAAAAGAAAAGAAAAACGCAATTTTGTTTGTACTTGGATACTGTTTTTGTATTTTGTGATTGAGGTGGGGGGGGAAAAGAAATTTTGATTTTGGATTTTGCTGCTTTATCCTATGGTTTTCTTTCTTTCCCTCCCTTATTTTACCATTATTTTCACTTTACTTTATATTTTATATTTTGCTAAACTATTTAAAATGTTGAAACTATAAATAATTGGGTTTGGACAACATGTGTCAAACTAGTACATGTTATGTATTTTATGCAGAACAAAAATATGGACAGGAACAGGATTTTTTTTAAAAAAATAGAGCTGACTGGAAATTACAGTGAATACAAACAACATGCTTGCTCCAAGTGAATGTAATACTTTTCCTAATTTATGATATTAAAAATTACAATTCAGAAGCACATCTTTGAGGACCTTTAGGTGGCCTCATACAGTACTAGAAACATAGTTCTCTTTTTTTTATTATTGAATATTGCACTGATTAATTTGTAGGGTACAAAATATTCCAAAGTATGTCATTGTTAATAATGAGTAACATCAAGTATCATCCTCCAGTTTAATGCTATATGGTATTAAAGTACCTAGTGCATTTTAAGCATTTGGGGGTGGGTGGGGGTTGGGCAGGTTTGGTAAAGGCCCTGTCACACTGCCCAACAGATGCAAAACGTTTGTAAAAAGGACACAGCAGACGAGAAAAATGTTCCATCCATTGTTATCCGCTCTCAAAAGGGGCAAAAATTTGCATAACCAGAGCGGATAACACGGAAAGGAACGGACGGAGGGAGGACGCAGAGCGGATGGAAAGCGGATGCGGAACAGAAGCATCCTTTTGCATCCTCTAGGCATCCTCTAGACATCCTTAATATCCGAGATAGGTCCCCTCTGCGAACGTTTTTTCCGTTTAAAATGCTTTCTTTGCGTGCTGCATCCGCTTTCATCCTTTCTCCGTGCTACTAACGCTGCGCGTCTGTTCCGCATCTGTTCCGCTTCCTCCCTGCGTCCATTTACCGCTGGAGTGGATTCGAGTTGCGCGGATGCCTAGCGGATATAGCGGATGCGTAACGGATGACAATGGATGGAGAACGGATGTCCCCTGTATGCCTAGCGGATGCAGAACGGACGTGTTTGATACATTTTCCGCTCAAAAGTTTTGAGCAGCTCAAAAACTTTTGAGCGGATGAAATGTCAATAGACGGATGCTGGACGGATAGAGAGGAAGCAAAACGGAGGCAGTGAGTACAGAACGGAAGCATCGCGTTAACCAACGGATGGTAAGTGTTTTTCTCCATTTTACATTCTCTTTCCATCCGTTGCTGCAGTGTGACAGGGGCTTAAACTAGGAAATATCCTGGATGTGGTTATTTTAATTAAATTATTAAATGACATGTTATTCTTTATACAATCTTCTGGTTATGAATGAAGGCAAATATATGTGTCCCAGGATAATGTTGCAGGATCCAATCTGGGTGGGTCACCGGGACCAGAGGATTTGTTTTCCAAGCTTGAGGACTTGTGCTGGAGCCCATCTTCAGGGAACTTTTCTCTAGTCTTCTAGTCACGGTGGTCAACTCAGATTGGACCTTCCAGTTATGTTTGGATTTATGATAAATGTTGATTATTCTACTAAAAGTTTCTTACCTGCCTTAGCATTTTACTTTCAAAAATCAAAAATCATTCTGGTTGCAACATCAAATTTAAACAGATACCTAATCTAAACAGATATTGTAGAATAGTAATCACACCATGATTCCCCAATGTTGAGAATGATGCAATCCAGAATTGTTGATCCAAACATCAGCATATTCTACCCTAAATGTTTCTTAACTGCCTGAGGGTTCATTTGAGAACTCCTGAAGAAGGCAGTTATGTTCCAAAGTTTTGATTTTCCTCCTTTAGCTGATGTAATAAATGCATATTGTTTAATTGATTGCTTAACTTAGAAAGGTATTTGCGGCCCAAATGTAAACAGCATTATTTCTCTGTCTTGAAACATAAAAAAATACTTCTGCAATTTTTGGACTCAAAAGAATTGGCATTGCTTTTCTTTAAAATGGAACCATAAAATGCAGAGATTGAAACAAATAACTAGCACAATCTTACAGATGAATTTGCGTGCATGATTGTTATCCCACAGGCAACTACCTTGAAGGAAGATTTGTTGAACACAGTGGTATAACTTGCTAATTACTAGTAAAAACACATTGATATTTAATGAAAGATTACCAGTTAATTGAAATGCAATGATTTGTTTTTAATTAGAAATGCAATTAGTGTGAAGTAAGATCTCTGTCAATTAAAGAGAGAGAGAAGGATATAGTTTTTATATTTATTTTGCCTCTTGATGAAGGATATTGCTCCTCTAGTTCTGGGAACTTTTCTCAATCCCCTTGTAAGATTAAGACAAATATTTTGAAGGCCATTCATAGAATCATAGCCATGCCCACCAACTAAGACATGCCTACAGAACCAGTTGTTAAAATTTTGAATCCCACCCCTGGACTTACGGAAAGATACAAAAGTTCAGCACTTGCAGAGGAACTGGGCACCTGGCCATGAAGTAAACTGGGAAGTTTAGAAACCACGAAATAGACTGTTCAGCAACAGACAAGAGACATGTTGTTGAATAAATGGGGATACTTAGAGATTTCTGCCTCCTGTGAATGTGGAGACCTGCAGACTACCACACACATGTACACCTGTTCCTTGTTCCCCACTCAATGTACTTTTGAGGACCTTATGACTATATAAAAGAATGCAATCAATGTGGCACACTTCTGGGTGCCTAAATTAAGCTTTTATATATTTTAGATTTCATGTTTTACATTTGTACTTATATTTATGCCTAAAATTTTAATAATAAAGCTTCTGACATGAATAAATAAATTCATTGTTTCTGGTCCTATCCTCCGGGGCAACAGAAAATAAATTTACACCCTCCTGTGTTAAGTAACTGAAGTCTTCTTACCATACTTTCCCTCCATCTTCTCTTCTGCAGGCTAAACATGCTTCCTTAAACATTTTTCATATCACCTGGATTTCAGTTCCCTCAGCATCTCAGCTACTCTTCTCTTCAGACTCTAGTTTGTTAATGTCCTTTTTAGATTGCAGTGCCAAGTACTGGCCATAGTGTTACAAATGGGATCTGATAAAAAAAAAATACAACATATGATCTTTCCTTTACTGTAAGCTCTTGTTAATATATCTCAAAATACCATTTGTCTATTGTCTTGCTGTTGACTCATGTTCATCTTGCAATCTGCTGGAAAACGCAGCTTCTTTCACATGTAGTACTGGCTAAGCTAGTTCAATCTTTGTGTTTTTCATCTGGTATGAAACAATATTTTGAGGCAGTGGGAAGGACAGCCAAAAATATATTGTAAAATTCAAGAATGCTCTTGAAAAAACACTGTACTAGCATAATTCTGTTTGCTTTGCTTACTGAACTCAACCTTTTCTTATAAATGTTCTGTCTCATTCATGGTAAAGCACTATTCTACCTTAATTCGAGCCAAGGGATTTTCCCAGTTAGCCCAGGATTTTCAAGAGAAAAAGGTTATTCTATAACAAACCTCTGGTGGAAAGACTGTGTCAATTTTTCATTATTGTTTAATACTTTTTTTTGACACTGCCAATTTAATTTTTTTAGTGGTTTTTAAAAAATCATATGTTCATTTGTTGAGACTGGACAATTACAATCAATATTTTATTGTATCTTCATTTATGTATACATTAGAACCCCCAGTTTTAATGAATGGCTTTATTTTTTTGGCACCACTGAGCTGCATTTTGGCATGACATCTTCTATTTTCATCCCTTTTCTGCATTGTTAATATGATAAATACTTTAAAAGAGCTTAGTAATTCTCTTTGCCCCTTCCAAGATGTCAATTTCCATTGTTCTTGTTAGCCATCTTATGATTATTTTACTTGAGCTTTAAATGTAATGCAAATCCAACAATAGTTTTATTTAAACTAGATTTAGAATTTTGAAAGTTGTGTGAATCCAAAAGAAATATATTTTGGCTAGAGCCTATTTTGCTGAAAAAATATTTAATCCTTCTTCTTGTTTGCAATCAGAAAGGTGTGACCAGAGCATGTGCTTCCTCGTCTACTTTCCCCCCTTTTTCACTGCATCCAGAAAATTTCCATTCCAAAGATACTCTAAACCAAAGAATCTAATTCATGGATGGGTTCTACCAGACAGCTACCACCTGTGCTGATGGTCATAAAAGGTAATGTACCCAAAGTCTTAGGTTAATCTTCCTCAATTCAATGGATTCCAGAAACTAGAATCTTTACCCTGCTCTTCTTTCACAAGCTTGTCGCCATCCCCATATTATCTTCAGTGTTGTCATGGAAGTCTATTTAAATTGCTGGCACCTATATTTTTCTCCTTGCCAAGAGCTTGTTTCCTTTGAGAAAAATATCTACTACTTTGATCAAGGTCCCTTGAGGTGGAGGGACTTCTTGTCAATGAAGTTGCCAAGAAGCATATTAGCTCTGCTTGGTAGAAAATCTATGTTTCATTTGTCGCTGATGAGAAGAAATAAAACACTCCTTAAATGCCACTGATCTATTTTTGTTTTCTAACCAAGATGAGCATTTATGAATATTTGAAACCTGAAGGCAACTGATTGCTTTGTATTCATGACCCAAATCACAAAAGCATTTAAAGGGTCAACAATCCAAACATGTGAGAAAACCACTGTGATTTTTCTTTAATTCCAGCTTTCAAATGCTGGTTTAAAATATCCTGATAAAACATGAAATAGAAGTGTGCCATGAGGTTTAAAATGAACAAATATGAGCAGGATTTTAAAAAAGCACTGATAGAATTGAAATGTTTTGAAAGCATAAGCAGATATTCACTTTGCCTCCACTATCATAGTTATTCATCCCAAATACACCATCATAGTTATGAGAACTTGATGCCTGAAGATAAAATTTCATAGGTAAAGTGCCATCATCAAGGAGGTCAGTCTTGCTTCCAACAAATTCAGCAGGGCTACCTTGGAATTGCATGAAGAGCACAGTTCCCAAGGCCTACAAATGTCCCATGTGCCAACAATTTCACATGGCCTAAACTGATCTATCCATATGTATAAAAGTGAAATACCACTCACGCATCATCACAAAATCTCCAGAACCATAAAGCCTACAAACTTGAAATTTGGCATGTATGTTCTTCTTGGCTTCTAGGTTCTCACTAAGAAAGGATTTTTTGAAATGACCAATAGATCATTCGTATTTCACATATTATTAACACACTTTGATGCTGAGGAGTTCGACTCCCTCTCCCCACCTGAAAAGAAATCTGTTCCAAATGCAAAACACAAGAAAAGGAGAGGAGTTTCAGTTTCAGTTTTAGTTTCACAGCACCAAACAGCTTTAGTACAGAACACTTGAACTAAGCCACACACAATATTCTTGCTGTCTCCTTCTTGCTCACATAGCAAATACTGTTTCAGTTTCCAAACAGCCCTCAACTCTCTCACACACTGACAGAACACTAGCCATATGAATACCGATGAATGCTGGCAAGCAGAGGCAGAATTTTTTCCTTTATTTTCCTCCCCCAAAACTAAGCCCAACCACAAAGTGTCATAGCGAAGCATGGGTATTGAGCTAATATTATATAAAACAATGATTACATCATTGTGATCTTGCCCAGAACACATATAAAGATTCCTAAGGCTATTTGGAGAAGATCATAGTATAAAAGTCCCCAAGCTCTCCAAAGATTTCTAGCTAGCCTTGTTTTTCAAAAACCATCACTTAGTAGTTTATAAAAAAAGAAGGGGGAGAGAAAAATCTAGTAATATTTCACAAAAATACCTCACAGCATAAATATATTGTCCTGTTTTTTATTTAAAGCCTAATTTCCCTAATGTCTCTCTTTATCTGGATAACTTTGGTCAGTCACTTTTTCTCAGCCCAACTCTTCATTAATGTTGTTATAGGGAAAAATAGATGTTTGTCATCTTGAATTAATTACAGGTAGGTATGTTTGTCACTGTGAGTTATTAAAAAATGATAAAGGTGGTATATAATAAATAAATGACACTAAAAACACGACTTACAACCAGTCCTCACACTTATGAACATTGCAGTATCTCCACAGTCACATGATCAAAATTTGTGCTCTTGGCAATGACATATATTTTCAGTAGTTGCACCCTTCCAAAGTCATATAAGTGTCATTTGTGATCTTCCCAGTTGGCTGTCAATAAGCAAAATCAATGGAGTAGAAGGGGATAGTGGCAAATTGTACTCACTTAACAAGCATATAACTCACTTAACAACTGCAGTGATTTAACTATGGCAAAAAAATCCCATAAAATAAGCTGTGAGTTATTTAGCTTTCCTTAACAATGGAAATTAGCCCCCCCCCCCCCCCCGTGTAGTCATTAGTCACAAATCTCATCTTTAATCATAGTAAAAGCTCTATACTAGAGTTAAGTACAAACAGATTTCATAAAGCCCAAGGGGGACATGGCTGACTAAATCTTCTGAGGAAAGAAATTCCACACTGTGGGGCAACTATCCCAAAAGTCTGCTTTTAAGATCTCATTAGATGGCAGCTTAGTAAAGAAGAATGTGTTGTCCCCTCACTCACTCACATTCATACACGTAACTGTGATTTAGTGCAGCAGTCACTAACCAGTGGGCTATGGCCCACTGGTGGGCCATGGAAAAATTTTGGTGGGCCGCAGAAGAAATGCCCCCCCAAAAGCAATTAATCTGGGCCGTGCAGTTCTCGTGCCTCCCGGCTCTCTGAGGGACCCCAGAGTCAGGTCCCTGAGATGCATGTGCCAACCAGCTCTACAACTGGCGGTGGCAGCAATAGCAGTCCCCTCCCCCAGCGCCCACTGTTAGCTCTCCCCTTTAGTTCTCTAGCTTTGAATTGCTCTGCCTCTCTTTCCTCCCTCCCCATGCCCATGTGCAGGCAGGAAAGGAAAGGAAGATGGAGCCATGCGCAGTTGTCCACTCTCCCACCCCTCTCTGCCTCTCCCAACATCGAAGCCTCAGAGATGCAGGAAAAGCCACCACAACCATAGCATCTTGAGTTGCCTTAGCATGCTCGGTTAGTTCAGAATCACCTAACCCAGAGAAGGAAGTGGTGCTGGCGGAGGAGGAGGAGGCAGTAGTGGAGAAGCAAGCAACTCAGGGCACTACTGCTGTGGTGGTTTTGCCTGCATTTCCAAGGCTTCGATGTTGGGAGAGGCAGCAAGGGCTGGAAAAGGGGAGAGCTGTGCAAGACTCAGAGAACCGGGAGCAATTCAAAGATAGAAAACTAATGGAGAGAGCTGGCAGCGGGCACTGGGGGAGGGGACTGTTGTTGCCGCGGCTGCCATGTGTGGGAGTGTGCATTTCAGAGACCTGAGCCAGGACATATGGGAACTGCAAGTTGGAGGGTTTGATGACTTCAAAGAACTCCCAGAATACAGTAGATTGGTGTTTTGTAGGTCTCAGTGAAACAGTGAGCTTTGTTTTGTCTCCTTTCCTCCCCAGGTAATGTGATAGATGCTTTGGCAGTGAAGTGCTAAAGCAAGCGAAGTGCCCTCAGGGACACCTTTCCTTGCCTGTCTCCAGGTGAGGCTGGAAGAGCCCCTCCCCCAGCTTTTCCTCAACTGCAGATCTGAGCTTTTTAATCCTCCACCCGGGTTCGGAAAGGAGCTCCCACTTTATCCCCCTCCCCTTCCCAAATTAATCAATCAGGGAAGCAGTCCTTCTGCAGTCAGATGCTTGCTGAGAAACCCCGAGAGTGGCAGCTGAGGGGCGCTGCCGCCCAAGGAGAACAAAGCCCACTTTCTGCCTCTGCTTCTCTAAATGGCAGTTGCCCCAGGAACTCAGCTAAGACACACACACACCCATACACACCCTGCCCGCTCTTCTGTCTCTTTGGAAGGTGTCAGGTGGGGGGGAGCTTCCAGCCCAGAATGTTTTATTTTGTTATCATTAAGCATTTACAAATTTGTTATAATCAAAAAAGTGTCTGTGTGTGAATATATATATAAACATATGAGTGTGCTGTTTAGCTTCCTTCAGGTATTATCCCACGTCAATGTAGTGCTGTTAAAGTTGTAGCAACATTTCAGCAGAATCCCATCTGCCATCATCAGGCTTCTGTATGGATGTGGGTCTCACAGCTCCTGGTTTCAAATTTGAGGCTGGTCCATTCTGATTGGCTAGGAGCCTGGGTCTGTGTTCACTGGACTTGGAGTTTGATTGATTGGTGTTTCTGGTTTCTTCTGTCTGTTTTGTGGCTTTGATTGACTGGCAACACTCTGTTCCTTGTGTTGGAGGCTTTCAGTGCAGCTTGACTTTGTGTGAAAGGACGGCTGCTATTCATTAGCAAGCTAGGTTTCACCTGGGTGCCTGGTGGGGGGGGGTTTGAGTTGGAGCTATCAGAGGGAGTCTGTTTGTGCTCAGGTGTTTGTCTGTTTTGTGGTGTGGAGATCTTTCTATTTGACAGTGCAGGTTTCCAAATGATTGACAGTCTGCTGTAATCATCTCTTCTATTCATGCTTTCAGGTCTTTTTTCAATCTCTATGGCTTCTCTGATGATTCTGTGGTTGGGGTTTTCTATAGTGGCTAGGGTTTTAGTGCCATTGAAGTTGATGTTGTGACCTGTGGTTTTCATGTGTTGGACTACTGAGGAGTTGTGTTCCAGCTATTTTACTGTATTTTTGTGTTCATCTAGGCAGGTACTTATTCTCCTATTGGTCTGTCCAATGTATGTGGCCGGGCATGATGTACAGGGAATTTCATATATGCCTTGGTTTTCCAGGTCAATTTTCTCTTTGGGGTTTCTCAGGATGGCTGCTATTTTTTTGTCTGTTTTGAAGGCAGTCTTGATGTGATGCTTGTGTAGTATCTTACTGATTTTTTCTGTAGTACCTCTTATGTAGGGCAAGACAGCTGTTCCATAGGTCTGTTGGTATTCTAGGTCTCTGTTATGTCTTGGTGTGTTTTTGTGGATCAAGTTGGTGATTTTGTTTTTCGGGAAGCCATTGGCTGTCAATAATTCAGTCAGGGTGCATAGTTTAGTCTTTATATGTGTCTTATCTGCCAGGCGTTTGGTTCTGGTAATTAGTGTTTTCGCCATGGAATTTATCTGTGCTGGGTGGTGGTGGGATTGGGCGTTGAGGTAGCG
>BLBF01000031.1:21146358-21168524 GCA_015471245.1 Laticauda colubrina | reverse complement strand
TAAGATACTACACAGACATCACATCAAGACTGCCTTCAAAACAGACAAAAAAATAGCAGCCATCCTGAGGAACCCCAAAGACAAAATTGACCTGGAAAACCAAGGCATATACGAAATTCCCTGTACATCATGCCCGGCCACATACATTGGACAGACCAATAGAAGAATAAGTACCCGCCTGGATGAACACAAAAATGCAGTAAAAAAGCTGGAACACACCTCCTCACTAGTCCAACACATGAAAACCACAGGTCACAACATCAACTTCAATGGCACTAAAACCCTGGCCACTATCGAAAACCCCAGCCACAGAATCATCAGAGAAGCCATAGAGATTGAAAAAAAACCTGACAGCATGAATAGAAGAGATGATTACACCAGACTGTCAATCATTTGGAAGCCTGCACTCCCAAATAGAAAGATCTCCATGCCACAAGCCAGGCAAACACCTGGGCAAAAACAGACTCCCTCTGATAGCTCCAACCTAACCCCCCCACCAGGCACCCAGGTGAAACCCAGCTTGCTAATGAATAGCAGCTTGCTAATGAAGAGCAGCCGTCCCTTCACACGGAGCCAAGCTGCACTAAAAGCCTCCAACACAAGAACAGACTGTTGCCAGCCAATCAAAGCCACAAAACAGACAGAAGAAACCAGGAACACCAATCAATCAAACTCCAAGTCCAATGAACACAGGTCCAGGCTCCCAACCAATCAGAATGGACCAGCCTCAAATTTAAAACCAGGAGCTGTAAGACCCATATCCATACAGAAGCCTGATGATGGCAGATGAGATTCTGCTGAAACGTTGCTACAACTTTAACAGAACTACAATGACGTGGGATAATACCCGAAGGAAGCTGAACAGCACATATATATATATATATATATATATGCAAGTTCCGATCTCACACTGCTTGCACTGGCATTAAGCCGAAAGCACCAGCCTGAAGATGGTGAGTGGGACCTCGCCAAAACGTCACCAAAAAAATTATATTAAATATATTAGCTTTCAAGAAAATTTGTATTCGTGGTTCTCGGGATTTAAAAGTATGAGTTTGGTAGCCCCTGAAATCCAAATGGTTGGCAACCCCTGGTTTAGTGAGTTTATTAATATTCCTCAGCAATTTCCTTCATCAAAAACCCAGAACTGTTCCAATGAAATCCAGTTACAAGTAGACCAATGCAAGTCTACAGAGCAATGACCAAAGAGTCTAAAAGGCACTTGAAAGTTTCTCAATCAAAATTTAAATTCACAACACAAGAGAGTTCATGAGATAAGAAAAGTTCAGATTTTCCAGGGCATGATCCAAGTCCAGGCATGATGTCAATCCAAACTGAGGCAGGAATCACAATGATCAGAAAACATGCAGCTAGGAAACAGACAGGTTGTTTCCAACATTGCCTCTATCTGTCTACTGTACTAAATAGCCAGCTTCTGGTGTAGCTCATCAAGAAGGGTGAGTCTGTGATGACTGGGAATGTACCACAAATTTAACAAAAACCAAAATATAAATATTAAATGTTCTTTAATGCCTTCAACTTGGCTTCACTGTTCAATTGTTCACAGTTGAAGATTAAACACTTTCCAAAATAACATTCCAAATGAAAGCAATACAGTCCAAATTCAAATAGCAGATAATGAAGCAATAAAAAAATGAAAAACAAACTGCACTGAAGAAAGTTCCATGACAGAACAGGATAATTAATTACAAACTTCAAGAAGATAACCAAGTATAGTCCATTGGAAGAACCCCAACCAAAATAAACTTCATCCAGGAATAAAACACTCTTTGTTTCCAGTGTTTGGTAGTCTGCAGCTCCAAACTCTTATGCAGTTCTCACACCTGCATCCCATGAAGAGGATCAAGGCCTTCTCCTTCCTAGCAGACCATGTTTTTCCCTTATCCTCTCCTCCCTGCATGCCCTAGGATGAATAGGGGATGGGCCTAGGTCCTCCTCTGGAGCCACCCTTCCCCTCCCTTTTGGCTGTTCTTCCTCTCCTTCAGAGTCAATCTCCACCAGGGGCATGACAGAATCTTTCTTCTCATGAGTAATCTGGCTCAGTGGTTGCCAACTGGAGAAAAATTTGTTGATCAACAGAGAAATGTCACCCCCAAAGCACCCCCCCCAAGCAATTAATCCAGAGTGCGCAAAGCTGCACCACCCACATGGCCTGTGGGAACACAAGGCTTGCATTGCTTGCATTGTGAACAACAGGAGGTCGTGATGGGAGGGGAGAAAGGGCAGAAGGGGGAACTTGTCCCACTTTCCCCACTTTCCCCATGTACCTCAACTGACCACTGGGCTGTTTCTTCTTATGCTTTTGGCTGCATGCAAGGAAAGCAGCAAAAGTCGTTCTTTCTCTCCTCAAACTCTGCCAGAAATGAATCTTTGGGATCCAGTTTCAAGAGGCTGTGCTGGCAAAGACTCATTTCTGGTGGAGTTTGTGGAAGAGAAAGAAAGACTTCTACTACTTTCCTTGCATGAAACCAAGTCTCTCTCTCTCCTCACTCCCTGAGAACGGAGCAGTATCACAGTATCCTGTGATTCCAAATAAAGAACGATTGATCAATAGGAAAAAGGGGAATTTTCCTGAGGACTTTTCTTGGGATTTTCCCCAAAAAGAAGATGCTAGGAAAATCTCAAAAAAAGTCTGCAGCAAAATCCCCCATCCTGTTTCCTTACCGATTGATCATTCTTTATTTGTGATCGCAGAATATCTTCTGTCTCTCCCTCCTTTGAGAATGGAGCTGAAAAGTAGGTTAGGAATGTGGCTGCATTAGAGTGGTGTTTGTGTGTGTGTGTGTGAGAGAGAGACAGAGACTGAGACAGAGAGAGACAGAGAGAGAACATCACAGCCAGCCTTCTGAGGTTAGATCAGATCTCGATATTTCCCCGCTGAAACTGAAACTGAAAAGCAGGTAAGGACTGTGGCTACCTTGGAGGTGTGGGAGTATGTGAGGGACCTCTGTGTGTGTGCTTATGTGTGTGTGTGTGTGTGTCAGAGAGAGAGAGAGAACATCACAACCAGCCCTCCAAGGTTAGATCGGATCTCTCTCTCTCTCCCACCAATGTCAGCAAACCACCGCCAGTCAAAATTCATATTCGTGGTCCGCAAGATTTTAAGGCCCTGTCATACTGGCCGACAAATGCAAAATGTTTGTAAAAAGGACACAGCGGATGAGAAAAATGTTCCATCCGTTGTTATCCGCTCTCAAAAGGGGCAAAAATTTGCATAACCAGAGCGGACAACACGGAAAGGAACGGACGGGGGGGGGGGACGTAGGGCGGATGGAAAGCGGATGCTTCATGGAAGCCTAGGGGATGGAAGCAGTTGAGAGCGGATGGCAGATCCGCAAGGCTTCCAGGGGAGTGCAGCAAAGCGGACGCGGAAAGGAAAGAGCGGATGCAGAGCGGATGCCGAGCGGATGAAGTGGATGCACAGCGGAAGCCTAACGGATGCCTAGCGGAAGCCTAGCGGATGCCTAGCGGATGCCTAGCATTCACTGCGTATGCGGGGAGGATGCAATGCATCAGCCCCGCAGATATAAAGGGAAGCAGCTCCCAAGCAGGTCACCATTCTGAGGAAAGACCTGCTTCCAGACACAGCTCTCCAGCCAGCCAGCCAGCCAGCTAGCCAGCAACCCAACAACCATGGGGAAGAAATGGAAGCCTCTGCCATCTGCTGCCAGCCCTGGCAAGAGGGACAGGGACACCCTCCCACCCCCTGGCCCTCAGTCTGCTTCTACTGGGGCTTCTGTTGCCCGGCCTCAATCTTCTGGTGCTGGGGCTTCTGCTGATGTTGCTTCTGGTGGTGGTGCTTCTGCTGATGCTGCTTCTGGTGGTGGTGCTTCTGGTGGTGCTTAATCTGCTTGCACTGCTCCTGGTGCTGGTGCTTCTGCTGGTGCTTACCCTGCTGGTGCTGTTCCTCTTCCTGCTGGTCCTGCTGGTGCTTACTCTGCTGGCGCTGCTCCTGGTCCTGCTGGTCCTGCTGGTGCTCCTGCTCCTGCTCCTGGTCCTGCTGGTTCTGCTGGTGCTGCTGGTCCTGCTAGTGCTGGTGCTGCTGGTGCTGCTGGTCCTGCTTTTGCTGCTACTGTTGTTGCTGCTGATGATGATGATGGTGGTGTGGAGGAGCAGCCCCTATAACGTCGAAGCCCCTTTGATGAGGGCCCATATGGCCCTGCCAAAGGGAGGAAGAGGCAGACACATGAACGGGAGAGGAGGCAATACACCATAGAAGAGGAACATGAGGAGGAGGTGCTGGAGTGGCTGAGGGAGAACGAGTAATCTATGGCGGAAGAGATAAAGGCTCTATCGTGACACCAAAAGGAAGCGGCCTGCTTGGAGAGAGAAGGCGGAGAGCCTGGGCTACACTTCGGAGGTGCTCCTCGGCTGGTGGAAGCATATGCACACCTGGTACGGGAAGCTGTACCTCAAGAAATCTGGCCAGGCCACGGTCAAGCTGACGGACAGAGAGACCTACGTGATGGCCAAGTGCAGCTTCTTGGAGGGTGAGATCCACCACCGAGGAGCAGCCCCTCTCACAACCCCCTCTCTCAGACAGCCTGCTGAGAGCCAGTCCTCTTCTGGCAAAGAGTCAGCTCCTGTCTCCAGGCAGGTATCTGTGGAGCGTGCCATGACGGAGACCCCCCCGACAGCTGTACTACCCGTGGCAGAGCATGTGGAGGACCCCCTGACACAGTGGGAGAAAGGAGACGGCACTTCTACCACAGCCCAACCCGCATCCACCCTCAGCTCCACCTCCACAGAAAGGCAGAGGGGCAAACCGGAGGGGCAGAGCCACACTGTCCTGCTGGAGATAAGAGACACCATCAGGAGCAGCATAGATCTCCTCTCTCAGCTGGTACACACTGACATCCCATCGTCCAAACCCAAGCCCTTTCTCACCTATGTGAACCAGACCCTCATGTACATGGTGGAACCCCAGTACCAGGTGGTGAAGGAGAGGATCACCGATCTTCTTCACAACCCTCCAGACCAAGATGAATCACAGCACTGCTGCACTATCCTCCAGGCCCAGGTGAACCTGCTCGGACCCAGTCCAGGCCTGCTCCTCCACCCCAGGTGATGTCAAAGCCCTTCCAAGGCTTTCCACAGGCCCTACCCTACCAAGGCTATGGCTACCAGGAGGTCCAGCAGCACAGGCAACCCTTCCCAGTCCAGGCACAGGTACATTGGACACCACCAGTGCCACTGATGCCACCCATACCACCCATGCCACCGATGCCACCCACGCCACCAATGCCACCGACGCCAGCCCTCACCCAGCTGCAGACCAGACAACCCCACTACACTGCTCCTTCCTCCACTCCACAGCCAAGCCCGGCCTCAGTACATCTCTCATCGGTATTGGGGATGACACCCCATGTCATGGAGGAAGGGGCTCTCAACATCATGGGGCTGAGCCAGCTGTCTGAGAGCTTCCTCCACACACCGTCCCCTGTTGTCCTCTCAGGGCCAGGCACCCCAGTGGCACTTCAGACCAGCACTCCAGCAGCAGCCACCTCACAGCACCTGGACCCTTCACCCCTGAGACTGGGCATGCCTCCGTGTGACCAAGATGAGTGCCAGAGACTGGGTGGCTACCTGTTGACTTTATTTTAGCTTTGGACACTTGACTTGGGTAATTTTTCTTTTTCAGCTTGTTATTAATAAAGATAATCTTTGCTTCACACACTTGCTTCATTTATTTTATTCAATAAAGTCTTGGTGGAAACTTTTAGAAATGGTTTAAGCTTTTACATGCTTGTGGGATGGGTAAGGATAGCTGTGGGATGGGCAGGGATACCTATGGGATGGGTAATAGCTGTGGGATGGGTGGAGATACCTTTGGGATGGGTAGAGATACCTTTGGGATGGGTAATAGCTGTGGGATGGGCAGGGATACCTTTCGGATGGGTAATAGCTGTGGGATGGGCAGGGATACCTTTGGGATGGGTAATAGCTGTGGGATGGGCAGAGATACCTTAGGGATGGGTAATAGCTGTGGGATGGGCAGAGATACCTTTGGGATGGGTAATAGCTGTGGGATGGGCAGGGTTACCTTTGGGATAGGTAATAGCTGTGGGATAGATAAACCTCCAGTGGAAGCATAGTGGGACTGCATGGTCCACCCTCCCAGGTGCCACAACTATGGCCCTCTATTATCAATAATAATATAATCATTCATCCACACATGTCAACACAAACACAACTCTTTATTAAATGCCCTGTTCATTGTAGGCCCACCCAACATACCTGGCCCAATCTCATCGGTGTGATGAGACAGGCTGAAGGAAGCATCCATTAATCATCTATCATCCTGTCTTGCCACTCCACTGCTCCAGCTGGGGAGTTGCACCAGTGTTTCAGGAAGTTGCACTGCTTCTTCCCTTCATGTGCGGCTCTGTTGGGGCCTTGCACATCCTCAGTGTCTATCAGGTTTTGCCCTTGCCTCCATTCCCCAGGCTCCATGTCCCCATTGCCTTGTTGGACGTCCACGAGCCTGTTCTGCAAGACTGGGTAGCAGGTGCGCATGAGATTGTGCAGGATGGAGCAAGCTTCCACAATCCTCCTCACGGTCTGTGGGCGATGCTGCATGGTGGTGAGAAGTACCTGGAACCTTTTGGCCATGATGCCAAAGGCGTTCTCCACCACCCACCTTGCCCTGGACAGCCTGTAGTTGAAGATCCTCTCTTCACGGGTGAGGCATCTGGAACTGTAGGGCTTCATGAGGTAGGGAGAAGGCGTCATCATCCCCACGATGAAGTAGGGCACATCTTGTGTGTCGATGGGCAGGGCGTCTGGATCTGGGAAGCCCATGATGAGGTTGTGTTCCAGCCCCTCCTTGAGGTGACTGGCATTGTATACCTGGGCATCTGAACATGAGCCGTTGCCTTAAACATCGATGTACATGAACTTGTAGTCAGCATCGACCATGGCAAAGAGGATGATGCTGAAGAAGCCCTTGTAGTTGAAATAAGTGGACACCGACTTGGGTGGTGCTTTGCAGGCCACGTGCTTGCCATCAATGACTCCAACGGTGTGGGGCCAACTCCAACTTCTGATACCACTGCTCTGCAACTTTCTTCCATCCTTCTTCAGTGGAGGGGCACTGGAGGAGCTCTTCCCAGTATTCTTCGATGATGGCCTGCAGCACTTCTCTGACCACAATGCTGATGGTGTTGTGTGGCACCCTCCAGCCATACTGCATGCTCCTGTAAGTGCTCCTTGAGGCCAGGTGGCGCAGAGTCAGTGCCACCTTGAGCCCAGGGTCCAGGCTGGGCTGGAAGTTGGTGCTCTGCTTGGTCAACCTGGGTGTCAGCCACTCCACAACTTTGTCAAACATGGCTGGAGGCATCCTCAAGAAGTTCTGGAATGCACGAGGGTCTTCGTTCCTCAGCTCCACCATTAGCTTGTTGTACAGTCTGTAATCTGCTCTTCTCCCGATCCATCTTCGGACCCAGACACTTCTTGGCTACCCCTTTTCTTCCCGTAGAACAATTGAAAGAGCCTATAGATGGCTTCGCACTGCTGCAGAATGATAGTGCCTACCATAAGGAGTGTGTTACGATCCGTGGTGGACATCAATGGATGCTGTGGAAGAGCAAGAGCCAGATGAAGGCTGCAGAGGTATGCATCGCAGGGCTGCTGGACTGAAAGTGAGATCCGGGTGAGTTGCTCCCCCTTTTTATAGCCAATATAGGTTTTCCACTTTGTGTCCTTTTGCATCCTCTCGGCATCCTCTAGACATCCTTAATATCCGAGGTAGGTCCCCTCTGCAAACTTTTTTCCGTTTTAAATGCTTTCTTTGCGAGCTGCATCCACTTTCATCCTTTCTCCGTCTGTGCTACTAATGCTTTATGTCCGTTCCACGTCCATTTCGCTTCCTCCCTGTGTCCCTTTACCGCTGGAGCAGATTTGAGTTGCGTGGATGTGCAGTGGATGCCTAGCGGATATAGCAGATGTGTAATGGATGACAACGGATTTAGAACGGATGTTCCCCATATGCATTGTGTATGCCGAATGGACGCATTGGATACATTTTCTGCTCAAAAAGTTTTGAGCAGCTCAAAACTTTTTGAGCGGATGGAACCTCAGTAGACGGATGCTGGACGGTTAGAGAGGATAAAAAACGGAGGCAGTGAGTACAGAACGGATGAATCATGTTAACCAACGGATGGCAAGTGTTTCTCTCCATTTTACATCCTCTTTCCATCCGTTGGTGCAGTGTGACATGGGCTTAAAATTATGAGTTTGGTGGTCCCTGAGGTCCAAAAGTTTGGTGACACCTGATCTGGATTACCTCTGCTCCTGCCTTTTCTCTGACTTATGTGTTCTTAGTACAGTTCCTTTTCGTCATCACTGACCAGCTACAGCTGCCTGCTTCCCCCACCTGGAGCCTCAGGATTGTTCTGTTGTAGCTGCACTTCAACCAACTGCTCTGAGCCTTCATTCAACTCCACTCTTGACATGCCAGAAACTGGCTCATCTTCTCTTGAAATTACTTCTAGATCTGGGAAAGCATCCAGGGAAGTCATCAGCCAAGTTTCTAAATGAAATTGAAGCTAGTCAATCTAGTGTGGTAGATAGATAAATATGAAGAATATTTAGATAATCAGGTCTTGTGATGCTTTTAAGGTGACAATCAGCACCTTGAATCACACCTGGAAATTTAGATGAAGGATCACCTGGGAAAATTTTAATATCCATCATGACCAGGGCTACCACATTCTTGACCAACTGAAGCTTTTAAAATGTTTGAAAGTTTTAATGGGCAGCCCCCATCTAGAATATAATCCAATCAGGATATGAGTGATTATGAACAGGGCCACCCATTATAGAAATGGCTGCAACTAATGCACAACATGTAATTGTATGAAAGGCCTCTTAACATAACTGCCATTGATCCTTGAACAGACTTTATAAATCTAGGTGGACTTGGATAGTCTCTCCCTCGATAGGCTCTGAATGTCTTCTGGAGATCTGATGTACTCTTACATTAGAATATTCTAATCTTGACTCCAAACTGGTAAGCAGGCCAACACTCCATCTCTTCAAATATTCCAAATCTTCAAGCAGGTTGTCTAACTTTTTTTCAAACTCTCCATCAAATCTTAGTAAACAACACCACTTCACTACACTTACCAAATGATTTGGTCATGATATCCCCCCAAAAAACTATTTGGATCCAATTATTATCTTCTCCCCTGAATTTTCCCTCACCAACACTTAAGCAGACAGTGAAAAATCAGCATTAGAAAGCAAACAGATACAACAGCAAAATAATAATGATGATGATGATGATAAATTGAATGAAAATTTAGAAGATAACATGCATATATTTACAAGGCATGCTCTAAAATTTATGCGCCTGTGTTCAGCACCAAAGATTGTACTGATTCAAACTAGGTTTTATGAAGCTTAGTGGGGGCAATGAATGACAATCTAGGTTTGAATTGTATCTTTGCAAGAAATCAGTTAAGTGTTAAAATATATTTTTGAAAATTTTCATTTATTACTGTTTCATTCTATTCTATTTCTAAAAAGGGCGGAAATTAAAGCCCATGTCACACTACCCAACGGATGCAAAAAGGACACAGCAGATGAGCAAAATGTTCCATCCATTGTTATCCGCTCTCAAAAGGGGCTAAAATTTGCATAACCGGAGCGGATAACACGGACGCGGGGAGGATGCAGGGCAGATGCAAAGCGGATGCGGAACGGAAGCCTAGCGGCTGGAAATGGATGGGAGCAGATGGCACATCCGCAGGGCTTCCAGGGAGCCTCAGCGAAGTGGACGCAGAATGGATACAGCGGATGCAGAACGGACGCTGAGCGGATGAAGCGGATTCACAGCGGATGCACAGCAGATGCACAGCAGATGCACACCGGAAGCCTAACGGATGCCTGGTGTTAATTACGCATGCGGGGAAGTTGCATTGCGTCAGCCCCGCGGATATAACAGAAGCAGCTCGGAAGCAGATCGCCATTCAGAGGAAAGACCTGCTGCCAGACGGACTGGCTGCCTTGCCTGCCCTGCCTGCATGTCTGCCTGCCAGCCTTGCTGCCAGCCTTGCTGCCAGCCTTGCTGCCAGCCTCCATGCCAGCCTCCATGCCAGCCTCCATGCCAGCCTTGCTGCCAGCCTGCCTGCCAGCCTTGCTGCCTGCCTCCCTGCCAGCCTTTGTGCCTGCCTCCCTGCCAGCCTTCCTGCCAGCCTTGGTGCCTGCCTCCCTGCCAGCCTTCCTGCAAGCCTTGGTTCATGCCAGCCTCCCTGCCAGCCAGCAACCCCACAACCATGCAGAAGCACAGAAAGCCTCAGCCATCTGCTGTCAGCCCTTGCAAGAGGGACAGGGCTACCATCCCGCCCCCTGGCTCTCACTCTGGTTCTTCTGATTCTTCTGCAGCACGGGCTCGCTCTTCTGGGGCTGGGGCTTCTGCCGCTTCTGTTTCTGGAGGAGCTGATGACAAGCACTCCAGCACCAGCCACCTCCACAGCACCTGCACCCTTCACCCATGAGACTGAGCGACCAAGAGAAGTGCCAGAGACTCTTTTTTGTTTTATAGCTTGTTGTTAATAAAGTCTAGTTTTGATTCACACACTTGCTTCATTTCTTTTTTTTAATAAAGTCTTGCTTGAAACATTTAGAAATGGTTTAAACCTTTGCATGCTTGTGGGATGGGTTAAGATAGCAGTGGGATGGGTTGAGATAGCAGTGGGATGGGCAGGGATACCTTTGGGATGGGTAATAGCAGTGGGATAGATAAATCTCCAGTGCAAGCATAGTGGGACTGTATGGTCCACCCTCCCAGGTGCCACACCTACGGCCCTTTATTATCAATAATAATGTAATAATTATCCACACATGTCAACATAAACACAACTCTTTATTAAACGCCCTGTTCATTGTTGGCGAACCAAACATACATGGCCCAATCTCATCCGTGTGATGAGACAAGCTGAAGGAAGCATTCATTAAGCATCTACCATCCTGTCTTGCCACTCCACTGCATCAGCTGTGGAGTTGCACCATTGTCTCAGGAGATTGCGCTGCTTCTTCACTTCATGTGAGGCTCTGTTGGTGCCTTGCACATCCTCAGTGTTGATCAGGTTTCGCCCTTGCCTCCATTCCCCAGGCTCCATGTCCCCATTGCCTTGCTGGAGGTCCACGAGCCTGTTCTGCAAGACTGGGTAGCAGGTGTGCATGAGATTGTGCAGGATGGAGCAAGCTTCCACAATCCTCCTCACGGTGTATGGGCGATGCTGCATGGTGATGAGAAGTACCTGGAACCTGTTGGCCAGGATGCCAAAGGCGTTCTCCACCACCCGCCTTGCCCTGGACAGCCTGTAGTTGAAGATCCTCTCTTCACGGGTGAGGAGTCTGGAGGTGTAGGGCTTCATGAGGTAGGTTGTGAGGGAGAAGGCGTCATCCCCCACGATGAAGTAGGGCACATCTTGTGTGTCGTTGGGCAGGGGTTCTGGATCTGGGAAGCCCACCATGAGGTTGCCTTCCAGCTCCTCCTTGAGGTGACTGGCATTCTATACCTGGGCATCCGAAGATGAGCCGTTGCCTGAAGCATCGATGTACATGAACTTGTAGTCAGCATCGACCATGGCGAAGAGGATGATGCTGAAGAAGCCCTTGGAGTTGAAATAAGTGGATCCCGACTTGGCTGGAGCTTTGCAGGCCACGTGCTTGCCATCTATGGCTCCAACGGTGTGTGGTAAGTTCCACTTCTGACACCACTGCTCTGCAACTTTCTTCCATCCTTCTTCAGTGGAGGGGCACTGGAGGAGCTCCTCCTTGTATTCTTCGATGATGGCCTGTACCACTTCTCTGACCACAATGCTGATGGTGTTGGATGGCACCCTCCAGCCGTACTGCATGCTCCTGTAGGAGGTCCCTGAGGCCAAGTGGCACAGAGTGAGTGCCACCTTGAGCCCAGGTTCCAGGCTGGGATGGAAGCTGGTGTTTGCCTTGGTCAACCTGGGTGTCAGCCACTCCACAACTTCGTCAAACATGGCTGGAGGCATCCTCATGAAGTTTTGGAATGCACAAGTGTCTTCGTTCCTGAGCTCCACCATCAGTTTGTTGTACAGTCCGTCCTCTGCTCTTCTGGCGAACCATCTTCGGATCCAGACTCTCTTTGGGTGGCTCCTTTTCTTCTCGCAGTAGAGTTCACAGAGCGTTCAGATGGCTTCGGACTGTTGCAGAATGATGGTGGCTGCCAAAACGACTTTATTACAATCCACAGTGGACATGACTGGATGCTGTGGAAGAGGAAGAGCCAGATGAAGGCTGCAGAGGTCTGCACCACTGGGCTGCTGTTCTGAAAGTGAGATGCAGGCGAGTTGCTCCCCCTTTTTATAGGCAGTATAGGTTTTCCACTAGGCATCATCTAGGCATCCTCTAGGCATTCTCTAGACATCCTTAATATCCGAGATAGGTCCCCTCTGCGAACGTTTTTTCCATTTTAAACGCTTTGTTTCTGTTCTGCATCTGCTAGGCATCCGTTCTGCATCCGTTCTGCATCCGTTCCGCTTCCTCACTGCGTCCGGGCAGATGGAGTTGCACGGATGCATAGCGGACGCCTAGTGGACATAGCGGGTGCGTAACAGATGCGTAACGGATGCCTAGCGGATGCGTAGCAGATGCAGAATGGACGAACTGGATATATTTTCCACACAAAAGTTTTGGGCAGCCCAAAACTTTTGGAGTGGATGAAACGTCCATAAATGGATGCTGGACGGATAGAGAGGAAACCAAACGGAGGCAGTGAGTACATCGCGTTTTCGAACGAATGGTAAGATTTTTTGTTCGTTTTACATCCTCTTTGCATCCGTTGGTTCAGTGTGACATGGGCTATATCTGGCTTTATGTTGGTCTATGAACATTATAAAGATTTGATTTGATCTGATGTCTTGCTGGTTGGGGTGGAGCATCAATGATATTCATCCACAATCTAGCAGACTTCAAAGCTGCATGTACCATTTATACTTCAGCTCCTGCCTCCATCTATTTCCTCAAGCTTCCAACAGTGTCTTCCAAAGTAGCTGACATCTCCTGGTTGAATGACAGACCTGCCTTTATTATTTTAGAAATAATTCATGAGGGGGTAATTGCAAGGGAAGGTTTTGCTATAATAATACATTCCAGCATCTCATTCAACCATAATGCCGCCTCATGCTGGAAATAGATAATAAAGCCCTCAACAATAAAGTAGAGGCATCATAAGTTGTGTTTGTCCCAAGAGCAACCCCCAGCATGTAGAAAGATTGAAATCCAGCTCCCAAGTTTGAACATTTACTTTGTGTGCCAATGACTCAATCAACCAGAAATTGCAGAAATGCCCATACTGTGCTTTGGAGCATCTGAACTCATAATGAAATCTGTTTGATATGAGGGGACCTGCTGTTCTGAGACTATTACTGTGATATCAACTCTTCTGGAGGAATTTCAACATTTGCAGCTGTTTTCCCTTTGCACAGGAAGTTATTTAAAATTGTTCCTTAATAGATCACTAATTGTAGGTCCAGAAATTTAGATATTCCTTTAACGCTCATTTAAGTTTTGGCTCATTTTGGAGATTTATTTGTTTGTGGAACAGGCATATTAGAAATCCTTCATAATTTACTTCTGAATACAAACTGCTGTGCTGATGCCTTCATTTGTTTCCATGAATTAAGTTTCCCACATAGTGCCAATCTACATATACATAAATAAAGAAACGCAAGAAATAATAATATACTGAGCAGGAAATATTTTCTTCACAGGAACTATTTGATTCAAGAATAGAGAATAATTAGAATGTTCTAAGGGGGGAAAGAGACAGAGATAATGGGGGGGGGGTTTACTTTTTTTAACAGCTTGAATGCACAGTTTTGCTTTTTAAATATCACTGTGAGATGAACTTTTTAACAGAAGGAGGTGAAAGAAGATGGAAGTCCCTGTCAATGGTGCTTGCTGATGTTCTTTGGTTGGGCCCATTTGGGGTTCTCTTTGGTTTCCTGAAATGAGGCTTCCACTGGAGCTGGGGTAAATGGCTGATTTTGGAGCGAGCTGCTCTGATGAAGCCAGTTGGCTCTTCTAGCCTGTAAAATCAATTCAGTACATTGTTGCAAAAATCTAGGAAATCTAGGAATAGATTTCTTGGCAGAAGGATTTCTGCTCTTAGAGGCCAAGTCCAGCTGTCTCTTTGGGGCTGGAACTGCAAATCCAGTTCAGTGAAGACTTTCACAGGTTTCTGCTATTTTGACAGCTTTTCAAGTCCAGTCAATGAAGAGTATGATTTCAGATGCCTCAAAAATACTCTCTCTGGAATAAGCAATAAGTTATGTGTGTGTGAGCTTCCAGATCTCAGTGGATAAGCTGAGATCTGAGTGACTTCAGTTATTGATGGAAAGAAGGAAGGGCCAAAGAAAGGGCTTCCTTCTCCTTTTGTTGTAGATTTCTGTTCTAAGGCAAAAGAAAATTATCCAATTAGGTCTATCTTTGAAAAATAGGGAACCAAAATAGGTAGTCAAGACATAAAAGATATATAGATCAGCACCTCTGTCTCTGTCTGTCTGTCTTTCTAATCTATCTATCTATCTATCTATCTATCTATCTATCTATCTATCTATCTATCTATCTATCTATCTATCTAATTTATCTATCTCTGGGTAGGGGAGATTGGCCCAGATGAGAGGTGGGTTAATGATTTTCTTCCTGACTTGAATAAAAGAACTGCCAAGTCTGAACAGATTTTTCAGATTCCTATTATTAATAAAAGTAAATTCCAAGAAATCACTGATGATTCATTGAAAATATATGAATATTGCTTTGAATAACCAAAAGGAGTGGTTCAGATAATATTCATGGCAAGATGGATAGATATATTTAATAATCCAATAGCAAATGGAACCATAAAATCAAAAGATAGAAGAGTATAGCCATTTGTCCTTAGAAAGCAGAATAGGTAATACATTTCTATAATATCATTCTCTTGTCTTGACAAATATTGTCCAGCTTATTTTCTTTCTTTTTTAAAATGACTTATTCTACCTCTCTCTGTTTCTCTCACACACAGACACAAAATGAAGTTGGTTCAAGAGAGATAAATCACTGTAAAGTATTGAATTGGTGTGTATTTCTGTGTGTATTTATATGTGTGCATACTCACATAGTTATATGCATATATATACATTCTCCTCCAAATATAATTATAGATTACTGAAAGGTGAGAAGAAGAAACTGAGCTCAAGGCAACTATTATGAAAGAAAATTGGAATCATAGGACTGAAAATGCATAATAATGAACAAAGAAGCACCTTCCCTTTTCCCTTCCATTAGGTTTATATTTTCTGCCCAAACTCAAAACATGAATCATGACCTTAAGCCCATGTCACACTGCACCAATGGATGCAAAGAGGATGTAAAATGGACAAAAAAGCTTGCCATCCGTTGGAAAACGCGATGAATCCGTTGTGCACTCACTGCGTACGTCTTTCATACTCTCTATCCATCCAGCATCCGTCTACTGTTATTTCATCGGCTCAAAAAGTTGTGAGTTGCACAAAACTTTTTGAGTGGATGAAGTATCCAACGCGTCCGTTCTACATCCGCTACACAAATGGGGAACATCTGTTATACATCTGTCATCATCCGTTACGCATCCGCTATATCCGCTAGGCATCTGCTGCGCATCCGCATAACTCAAATCCTCTCCAGTGGAAAACGGACAGAGGGAGGAAGCGAAACGGACATAGAACAGACACACAGCATTAGTAGCACGGACGTAGAAAGGATGAAAGCGGATGCAGCTTGGATATAAAGCATTAAAATGGAAAAAACATTCATGTAGGGGACATATCTCGGATATTTAGGATGTCTGGAGGATGTTTGGAGGATGTGGAAGGACACCTAGTGGAAAACCGATATTTCTTATAAAAAGGGGGAGGAAGTCACCTGGATCTCACTTTCAGTCCAGGAGCTGTGGGGTACAGACCTCTTCACCCTTGCTCTTCCTCTTCAACATCATCCATTGATCTCCATCATAGATCATCACACACTCCTTTTGGTAGCTGCCATCATTCAACACCAGAACCAAGCCCTCTTCAGGCTCTTTCACATTTTCTATGGGAAGAAAAGGAGGTGTCCAAGAAGTGTCTGGGTCCGACGATGGATCGGGAGAAGAGTGGAGTTTGGACTGTATGACAAGCTGATGGTGGAGCTGAGGAATGTTTGATGAAGTTGTGGAGCGTCTGAGACCAAGGTTCACCAAGGAGAGCACCAACTTCCGTCCCAGCCTGGACCCTGGGCTGAAGGTGGCACTGACTCTGTGCCACCTGGCCTCCAGGACCACATAGAGAAACATGCAGTACGCCTGGAGAGTACCACACAACACCATCAGCATTGTGGTCAGAGAAGTGGTGCAGGCCATCATTGAAGAATAAGTGGAGGAACTCCTCCAGTGCCCCGCCACTGAAGAAGGCTGGAGGAAAGTTGCAGAACAGTGGTATCAGAGGTGGAACTTCCTCCACACCGTTGGAGCCATAGATGGGAAGCGCGTGGCCTACAAAGCTCCAGTCAAGTCAGGGTCCACTTATATCAACTACAAGGGCTTCTTCAGTATCATCCTCTTTGCCATGGTTGATGCTGACCACAAGTTCATGTACACCGATGCTTCAGGCAACGGGTCAGCTTCAGATGCCCAGATATACAACACCAGTGACCTCATGAATGGGCTGGAATGCAACCTCATCATGGGTTTCCCAGATCCAGACCCCCTATCCAACAACACACAAGATGTGCCCTACTTCATCGTGGGTGATGACGCCTTCTCCCTAAGAACCTACCTCATGAAGCCCTACAGTTCCAGATACCTCACCCATGAAGAGAGGATCTTCAACTAAACGCTGTCCAGGACAAGACGGGTGGTGGAGAATGCCTTTGGCATCCTGGCCAACAGGTTTCAGGTACTTCTCAACACCATGCAGCATCACCCACAGACCGTGAGGAGCATCATGGAAGCTTGCTGCATCCTGCACAATCTCAGAGCTTCACATGAAGGGAAGAAGCAGTGCAACCTCCTGAAACACTGGTGCAACTCCCCAGCTGGAGCAGTGGAGTGGCAAGACAGGATGGTAGATGCTTAATGGATGCTTCCTTGAGCCTGTCTCATAACACTGATGAGATTGTGCCATGTATGTTGAGTGGCCCTAATGACCTATGAATAGGTCATTAATAAAGAGTTTTGTTTATGTTAAAATGTGTGGATCAATGATTAAATTATTATTGATAATAAAGGGCCTTAGGTGTGGCACCTGGGAGGTGTGGACCATACAGTCCCACTATGCTTGCACTGGAGGCTTATCCATCCCACAGCTATTACCCATCCCACAGCTATTACCCATCCCACAGGTATCCCTGCCCATCCCACAGCTATTACCCATCCCACAGGTATCCCTGCCCATCCCACAAGCATGCAAAGGCTTAACCATTTTCTAAAAGTTTCCACCAACACTTTATTAAGTAAAATAAATGACCCAAGTTTGTGAAGCAAAGATAACCTTTATTAATAACAGTTAAGTAAAGTCTAGGACTTTATTTAAAAAGCAAAAGGAACCAATTAAAGTGTCCCAAGCAATGATGAAGTCAACAGGTAACAACTCAATCTCTGGCAATGTTCTCAGTCACTCTGAGGCATGTCCATGGTCTCAGGTGTAAAGGGTCCAGGGACTGTGGAGGTGGCAGTGGCTGGAGAGCTGGTCTGAGGCACCATTGGGGTGCCTGGCCCTGAGAGGATGACAGGAGATGGTGTGTTCAGGAAGCTCTCAGAAAGCTGGCTCAGCCCAGTGAGGTTGAGAGGCCCTTCATCCAGTACCTGGGATGTCAGGCACAGGACCGATGACAGATGTTCTGAGGCCGGGCTTGGCTGTGGGGTGGAGGAAGGAGTGTAGTGGGGATGTCTGGTGTGCAGCTTGTTGAGGTGAGGCATCTGTGGCATGTGAGGAAACATATGTGGCATCTGTGGCATCTGTGGCGTCTGTGGCATCTGTGGCATCAGTGGCATTTGAGGCATCGGTGGCATCTGAGACATCGGTGACATTAGTGGCATCAGCGGCATCTGTGGCACCGGTGGTATCTGTGGCGTCGGTGGCATCTGTGGCATTGGTGGCATCTGTGGCATTGGTGGCATCTGTGGCATTGGTGGTATCTGCGGTGTCTGTGGAATCGGTGGTATTGGTGGCATCGGTGGCACCTGTGGCATGCGATTTACCTGTGCCTGGACTTGGAAGGGCTGCCTGTGCTGCTAGAACTCCTGGTATCTGTAGCCTTGGTAGGAGAGGGGCTGTTGAAAGCCTTGGAAGGACTGTGACATCGCCTGGGGTGGAGGAGCAGACCTGGAGTGGGTGGGAGCAGGTTCAGCTGGGCCTGGAGGGTGGTGCAGCACCGCTGTGATCCTCTCCTTTATCACCTGGTACTGGGGCTAGGGCATGTCCATGAGGGTCTGGGTCATGTCGGTGAGGAAGGGCTTGCAGTTTGAGGATGGAATCTTGAAGTGTACCAGCTGAGAGAGGAGATCTGCGCTGGTCTTGATCGTGTCCCTGATCTCCAGCAGGACAGTGTGGCTCTTTCCCTCCGGTCTGCCTCTCTGCCTGCTTTCTGTGGAGGTGGAGCTGGGTGTGGGTGTGGGTTGGTCCCTGATGGTCGCTGCTTCTTCTTGCTCCATGTCTGTGAGAGAATCCTTCACATCCTCTGGCATCGTGTCTGCAGTTGTCATGGGGGGTCTCTGTCGCGGGGCACTCTGTGGTCACCTGCCTGGACATGGTCGCTGTCTCCTTGCCAGAAGAGGACCAGCTGATTGTGGGCTGCCTGAGAGTGAGGGTAGACAGAGGGGCTGCTCCTCGGTGGTGGACCACACCCTCCAGGAAGCTGCATTTTGCCATGACGTAGCTCTCCCGGTCGGTGAGCTTGACTGTGGCCTGGCCAGACTTCTTCAGGTGCAGCTTCCCATACCAGGTGTGCATATGCTTCCACCACCCGAGGAGGACATCAGCAGTGTAGCCCAGGCTCTGTGCCTTCTGTCTCCAAGCCGCCTGCTTCCTCTTGGTGTCTCGAAAGAGCCTGTGGCCCTTCCTCCACATATACTCATTTTCCCTCAGCCACTCCAGCACCTCCTCCTCATGCTCCTCTGCGATGGAGTACTGCTTCCTCTCTCCCTTCTCTTTGCCTTGCCTCTTCCTCCCTCTGGCAGGGCCTTCATCATCAGGGCTTTCAGGGCTTTGGGGCTGGTCCACCACAGCAGCAGCAGGAGAAGCAGCACAAGCACCAGCAGCAGGAGAAACACCACCACCAGCAGCAGCAGGAGAAGCACCATCAGCAGAAGAAGCAGCAGCAGCAGCAGAGTCAGCGCCAGGGGGTGGGATGGTGGATCTATCCCTCTTGCCAGGGCTGGCAGAAGATGGCACAGGCTTCCTCTTCTTCCCCATGGTCTCTGATGAAGATGTGTCTGGCAGCAGGTCTTTCCTCTGAATTCTGGCCTTGTGTGAGCTGCCACATTTTATATCCGTGGGGCTGATGCAATGCATCCTCCCCACTTGCACAGTTAATGCTCTGCATCCGCTCTGCATCCGCTCTGCATCTGCTACGCATCTGCATCATCCACTACGTATCCGCTCTGCATCCACTACGCATCCACTCTGCATCCGCTTCATCCGCTACACATCCACTCTTTCGGCTACGTGTCTGCTTTTCTATGCTCCCTCAGAAGCCCTGCGGATGTGCCATCCGCTTCCATCTGCTTTCATCCACTAGGCTTCTGTTGAGCATCCGTCCTCCTCCCGTCCGTTCTTTTCCGTTCTGTTTATGCAAATTTGTGCCCCTTTTGAGAGCGGATAAGAATGGATGGAGCCACCCCCAGATTTTTGGCCGTCCGCTGTGTCCTTTTACATGCGTTTTGCGTCCATCAGGTGATGTGACCTAGCCTTTAAGAGTTGCAAACCAAAGAATTTTTGCAACATTCTGAAATCTGCCACATTTCAAGATATAAGCTTATCATTTATATCATTAGACATAAACATATTTATAACTTTAGCAAATTCTCACAACATTTATATCCTACTAGATAACCTGTGACCTATTGAGCCATTCTTTCAGAGATATTTCCTTACCTAAAAAGAAAAGCAGGATGACCACAGATGGGCAAAACAGTCAGTAAGAGAGGGAGTAAATACCGATTTCCTGTTGGTTTCCCCACTGAGTTTTCTTGTAAGAAATTGTCAGTGAGCACAGGAAAATCACTCATCCTCTTCTGCTGACCAATGGAACTGTCTACAACTTTGCTGCTGGGAAAATGAAACAAAGGAAGCTGCAAACCATGAGGAAAATGGCACCCTGCTTCCTACCCAAAAATAAGCCTGAGGGACCCTTCTCATTAACTACCAATGCCTTTCAGGCAGTCCTACCTTGCTAAATTAATTGTTCCCTTGTTCTTTGCTAATATTAACAGATTTCAAATTTTGGCCTTGATTTGCATTCACTCAATTTCTGCTTACCCACTGAAAATTGGTTATTTGGGTGCATGAATCAGGGAAATATGGGAAAAGAAAGCAGGGATATGGACCACCCAGTTTGCCTTGTGCCATACAACTTGGAACAGCCATAGCTTTGCCAAATTTAATCCCATGAGAGTAATGGATTCCAGATTTTGGATGCATTTTTAAGTTATCCCATTTGAGGTACATTATTTCAACAATTATTGTCTCTTTGGGTGGCAATTTCTTAATGGGACCCTTCTGCTCAATTTATTGTTACAATTGAGAGTTTTAATAATATATAGAAATGGTAATAACAATAGCACTTATATACCACTTCATAGTTCTTTTACAGCCCTGTAAATACAACTGATACAAAGAAATACAATTTCAATATTCCTGCCAATACATTTAAAGCACATTCCTTATACCAACATACCAACAACCAGAGTTATTTAGAGGTCAGTCTGGTTACAGATTCAATTTGTGATACTACCACTATCTGCTTTTATGCTGAAGGAAGAGAAAAAATAAAATGTAATTATTCAACTCAGATATCCATGCCTAAATAATCCATATAGAACTTTCCTTTATTCAAAACCTTTGATGTCAAGTAGAAAAGCAAGAATTTGCCACATGAAAAGAGACCCATTTTCCCTCCTTTCCCTTAAGATCTACTGATCTTAGAAGGGTGTCAACATCAATTTTCCTCGAATGCATTGAATTGATAAGACACAGGTCAGGAAAAGAAATCGAGCAAATCACCTTATTAGATCATATCTAATACCCATATAGGTATGGGTATGATTATCTGCAGAATCTTGCATGAAGTGAGATTTAGAGAAAACCTAGGTGATGAATGATGCATTTTCACTTGTGGTGTCATCACTGGAAATACCAAAAATGCAGTAAATTTTGATAAATATATCAAAAGTAAGTTATGTCAAAAGTAAGTAAGTTATTTGCAGTAAGTTATGTTCCCCCTAGCTATTTACTAGCATAATGCTATTATTCAGTAGTGCCTGTGGTGGGAGAATGGATAGAGTTATTGAGGCACATCAAGTGAAGGGGATACTGACACATGAACAAAAGAGACAAGGGTTTGATTATAATAAAATAATATGCCTCAATTGATATCTGTATGTTTTGACACAACCCCATCCCTTCACTCCTACAGATGTTACTGACTTTATTACTGTCTTCGCTTTTCTGGCTATGTTATAGTATTTAGCATGTTACTCATTTTTTTATTTTAATATTTCAACTCTTGTTTTTAATCAAGAAACCTTTAATGAAAATCAAACATGCATGTGTGTGCCCTAGCACACCACACAACTCTGTTAACATTTTAAAATGCAATAAACAGCAAACAGCAATGAATAAAACAGATGTATTATAGCTCTAAATGTCATGATCTATAAAGTTAGAAAAAGTCACATTTTCTTTTCCATTGCTGAATTTGTTGGTTTCTCCCAAGGTAAATATAAGAAGAAAGTTCAAAGCTAATGGTGTGTGTGTGTGTGTGTGTGTGTGTGTGTATAAGGATATGTGTGTGTGTGTGTGTGTGTGTTTGTGTCTATAAGCTGTATGTACACGCACTCACACACACACAAACATTATTATAAATAGTAACTGTGTAATGGTTGT
>BLBF01000031.1:21123629-21141358 GCA_015471245.1 Laticauda colubrina | reverse complement strand
ATATATATATATATATATATATATATATATATATATATATATATATAATATTATATATTATATATCATACTACAGGGGAAAATTTGTTTAATGAGAAAATATAATATGAAATTGAAACAGGACAGACAGAAGTATAAATATAATGATTTGAATTGAGATATCAGACAATTAAAAATAAAGCTGAGAAAATCAAAGGAGGGGAAAAACTATGTAGAAAATGTTAAACAGTAATAAGACATGGAATAGAACACAAAGATAAACATGAAATTATAGTTTGTGTCTGTATCAGGAAGTGACAACCCATGATCATGCTATTCTCAAAAAAAGATGTTTTATTTGTACATATTTTTTTTGTGAAAACCCAAATAAAATTTATATTAACATAAGCTCAACTTTATTCATGGTTGTTGTTTTTTTTGATCTTCATAAAAAGTAGGAATGTACCGGCTTGTGTCTGTCATCCATAACTATGCTGTCACCTCACTAGCTGGATTCACTTCTACTTAGGGCTATTCTATTTAAATAGCTCCTGCATCTTGCTCAATTTTATTTTCAAGATAAAACCACAGCATATTTTACCCATATTTTCAGCATATCTCTTTTTAAAGGGATCCTATATGACTTAGGCAATCACAGGAAAACACTAGGAAAAACAAGTTATAAGAGGAATCTCTATGGTATATGAGTTGTCCTCCTCCCTCTCTTTCTTTCACTCCCTCTCTCTCTCATCTATCTATTTATCTTTGTTTCTCTCTCTCCCTCTATCACCTAGAGATCTAAATGCATCTCAGTCCCATTTTAAATAACTAGTCCTTCTTCCAAAATTTCAGTAAAAACATATACATTTTAGCAATTACATGTTTATCATTTTGATATAATGTATTAATGAGGATTGAAATGATAACAGCTCAGTTTAATTTCAGGTGGATATGGGAAGATAAAGGGCAGACTAAGATGACCAATTCTTCCTTGATCCTCCTTTCCATCTTCCAGTACACATAGAGAGAGAGCTGCCAAGTAGAGCATTTTCAAGGAAATGCTATGTGATAAATCATATTCATTTATTTTCTTCATGAAGGAATTGTGAAAGAAAACACTGGCTATGTGAAAAGAAAAACAGAATTGGGTGAGTGACTGTGTGGATATGTGTGCGTGTGGGAGAGAACTTTTATTTCCAATATAAACTAATAAAGCACAATAATTGTGTGTTCCAAAAGAGTTCCTCAATTCCTTCCACATGATGCTGTATAAACATATTGATTGGCTTGGCTGTGTCGCACTGAAGTAATTTCTAGATCATTAAATGTGAGAAACAAGCTTCATTTTGCCAATGATTCAGCTGCATGTTATATGTAGCTAGATTTATTCCTTGGATGTTTATAAGTGATTTTAATATTTTACTGAAGTTGTAATAAGGGAATACAAAGACTCAGGTTCTGATATACGAGTGCTGTTTAAGCCACGCAATGTATGAACAGTAAGAATTACTCAGCTAATCCAGTTCATTCATTTACAAATAATGGCTCATTGGTCATTTGTATGAAGATGCCTTTGTGAGAAAACTATTTCATTATACAAATTCAAGGAAGTCATAAAAGAAAGATTTAAATGATAAAAATTAGAGAACTGTATAAATTCTCCTCACTAGCAATAAAATAAAAAGAGAAAGAGGTTTTTTCCTTCATATTTCAAACAAAACAGCCTCATTTGAAATGTTTTGCTGGAATATTTTGAGTTGCCTATATTCCAACAGAACAAAATAAAAAACAAGTAGAGCTTTCTGAATTCCATCTGAACAAAACTTGAAATGATTTGCCTGAGTTCCTACACATTTTAGGTTAAGAATCAGAAGTCCTGCAATTGAAAAGAGTCATTTTTGCTCAACACAGAAATTTAAATTAGGGTCCACTTCAAATAATTGTCCATGGTTTCTGCAATTTACTACAACAAAAGTTCACCTATTCTCTGGATAATTGGTTCCACTGTTAAACTGCCTGTATTGTTACAAAGGTTTTCTTTTTCCCAAATGTTAAATTCCTGCAACTCATTTTATACCTTTCATTCCAGAATCAAAAGTCTTGATTTTCTTTTGCCTGGCTTTCTTTCAGGCGTTTGAAGAATATTATCATATCCCCCACCAGTTATTTTCAATTTGATATCAAAGGCAAATTTGACATGTCTTCCTCTTCATCCAAGTCATTCGTAAAAAAAATAAGGGTAGAGAGGCTATGACCAAACCAGAGTTCACTTATTAATATTTCACCTTTATGAGGAACCACTGATAAGAACTCTCTTGGTAGAGTTTTCAATCTATATATTTAATCATTATGCCATAACTTTATGCTTAACTGGCTTTGCTGATAAGAATTATTCATAGATTGCCTCTGTGAATCTTTAAGCTTCAGTCCTGCCCCTCTAATTTTCTCTTCATAACTGTCTTATAATAAAATGCCCCTGGATTCTTTAAAAAGGTGATGTATAGTAACAAAGAAAATAGGATGTTTGACATCTTATCAACTGAGGGAAACAGTTGTAGTAAAAGGAAACATCTTCATGTCTAATTCAGTAAAATAAGAGAATATTTTGTTTTTGTTTTTATCGTAATTTTATTATAGATTTTAATCAGAAATAGTACAAACTAACACAAAAAGAAAATAACTGAAGAATGAAAAGAAAGAAGATGGAGAAAAAAAGGAAAAGATGAAAAAATAGAAATTGGGGGGAAAAAAAGACCATAGTAAAAAGAAGAGAGTTTCCACTTTCATCACAAGTATAATCAATTTTAGTTCTTCTCATATTTCATCTTATGTATAAACAAATTCATAAATCATCATCATTCCAGTTTTGATGGCAACAAAACTTCATTAAGGATCACCAGAATTAACAACATCTATTATAACCTTGATCAAATAAGCTAACTTTATATAGTCCCTGTGCTCAATCACTCAAACCCTGGTTATCTCATGCTTGGACTATTGCAATGCATTCTAAATGGGACAACACTCAAAAAGAATTCAGAAGCTACAGCTTGTGCAGTTCTTGGGGCCCTAGAGTGGCCCAAGTAACAGCATTGATCTGCAAGCTGCACAGAGTGCCAGTATCCTTCAACATGCAATTGAAGATGGTGGTTATCACCTTTAAAGTCTATATGGCATGGGTTCAAGATATCTGAGGATATCTCACAACAATGGGACAGGCTTGTGCCATCTCTTCTGGTAGAAGACGCATGCTGCATGCCCCATTGGTCAAGGAATTCTGGGTGGTGGGGTGCAGGAAAAGAGCCTTTTCTGCCATGGCTCCTGCCCTTTGAAACATCTTAACTCCCTGAAGTGAGATCCACTCCCACCCTTCTGACATTATTTATGGGCCTGATGGCTGACTTTACCAGTTGACTTGGGGACCCAATGGGAGTGTATCACACTGGAGGTAATTGAAAGATTAAGAGACAACCCCACCTTCCACCATGTGCATCCTGCTTCTTTCCTCCCCACCTTTTTAATTATAATTTATTACCATTATTAGGGATATGTATAGTTCATGGTTTTATTGGCTTTTAATATCTGTAAGTCAGAGATGCTACAAAATGAGATGGATGGCAAACAAATGTAATAAATAAATCAATATTCCTTCCTTTTACATTTAGCAATCTTAATCTTTGATCTCTTCAAACAATATCATAGACCTTGATTTCTTGTTTTCTTTTTTTCTTCTCACAAACTTCTTCAGAACTTTTAACCAGTCTTTCTTTGAAAATTAAACACAGGAAAAATATCAAACTCTCTCTCTCTCAATTTATTGTTCGTATGTTTCTTTTGATTATTAAGACTTTAGCCAGTTTCATTTGCATGTTCAGTGTGACAGCTTTTTCTGTATTAATCTTGATTTAGTCTGATAGAATCCTCTTTCATAATATCATTTAGACACATTCTTTAGACATTATTAAGATGAACTTCTGGGTCTAATGTTCAAAAATATCTTCAGTAATGTTAAAATATTTTGCCTCATTTTGTAATTTTAAGTCACATGTAAGTCTTATCCTTTAATTGTAATGTTTAGTTCTTGCTAGTTCCCCCAGCACTCATTTTTAAAATCTTATCACAGTGTTTTAAAAAAGAATCAAAATGAAAGCATTATTCTATAATTAGTCTTTATAATTTGTTATAATTAATTCCAAAATCTTATTTTAATTTTATCTAACCCACTAGTCTATTTGTTTGTTTTATAAAAACAAACTTTTAACTCCCCCTTTGCTTTTTATTAAAAAAAAAAAAAGATTTCTGCTGTTTTAGATCTCCAGGAGATCTCTAATGACAAAACTCTATATCTGATATTCTGGGAATCTTTTCCTTCAAATTTTAAATCAGTTGGATATGTCATAGTAATTAATGTAAAGAAACTTGTGGAGAGTACATTTCCTAATTAACCACACTTTTAACAAAGGGATGAATTTTAATTTGTTATCTACATATTATCTTTGAATGTGCCCTTCACTTATCTGCAACCAAAATAGGCCGCATGGGGACTCCTGGGAGGGGAGGGAGAGGTGGGTGGGGCCAGCCAGGAGTGGGATTTGGGGATTCTTTGAACTGCACAGAATCCTAGCTAGGGGGCCTCCCAAACCCCTACGAACCCCCAGCAGCCCACCCCTAATTAAAAGCAAATGTTTTTAGGGATTGTTATGAAATAATGCTCTACCTCAGAAGCTCAGTTTGCATTGAATCCCACAAAGAATGTCTCCATGTGCTGGGAGGGAAATGAAAGAGAAGTGTTTAGGTAGATTTTTCTGCAGGAAAAGATGGGTTACAATCAGCTGTTACAAATACAATGTTCAGTGCTGAAGGGCTACATAAGTATGGTCTTTTAGTATATTGTTGCAATCAAAAGCTTATTATCAAAATAAATCATCTTCTGTCTTCAGCATTGGAAAAGATTTTGGGAGGACAAGGGTGGTGAGGATAATAATAATAATAATATGATGGTGATGATGATGATGATGATGATGATGATGATGATGATGATGATAGCAGCAAAGTAGGTATCCTTCTCTTTACTTCTTCATTGGAGTCTGTCTTGTAAAACCTTGAGTTAGGGCCAATTCTGCTAGCTTGGTATCATCTATTCAGTCAGAGAGGCTTTTGCACACATGAAGAAATTCTGATAGGCAAAAATGAACTGGCATGATTGCTTTGCTGCTAACAAGCAAAAGAGATGCTTTGTTTCAGAATCTTGCTCCAAGGGGGTGCTTCACACAAATCTTTACTGAAGCCAAGTGAACGTTTTGCAACTTAATTTTATTTATTTATTTGTTAGTTTACTTATTTAACTATCCCTATGCCATGTATGCAGAGCCAAATAAGAAGCTACTGGAATTTCAAACATTTATTTTTGTTTTTGTTTGGAGTGTTTTTCCTCTGACAGATTCAGATTTGTGTGATTTCCTCAGGCAGCTGCCTCACCAATGTTTGCTTGCTGGATTTCCATTATCGTTATTCTTTCATGTGCTGCATCATGTATTTCTCTACTGGCTTTCACTGCTCCTCTGAGTTTAGAAAGGAGAACTACCTGGTGCTCGTACAAAATTGTTTAATGTATAATCTACATCCACATTCAATGGATTTTTCACTCCCAGACTTCTAATCACTATCTTCACCCAAATCTGGCACAGAGAAAGCCTTCAGTTGATGATACAATGCTACTCAACATATCCAGCTCTTGCAGCATGCAATAATATCAGGAATAGGCAAATAGTCATTCTTAAGAAACATGTGTCAAAATTTGACTGGGGGCAGTGAGAAAAATGAGATAAGAGAGAACTGGAAAAAATGTGTTTCAGACATTCTTTGGTGGTTGTTAGGCTTTTTACTACTAAAGAAAAATCATTTTGTACAGCAAACTATTTTAAATATTTACAGTATTTGTATAACACTGACTCCACATGCGTTTTATAAAAGCAGGCATAAATCTGATAATCATTACAAACACAAACAGCATATAAAGGCAAAATCAAACCAATTCTGGCATTTCCCTTTACCATTTCTCATGTTTATTGTCCTCAATACTAAACATAAAATTGATCACTGAAAACTCTGTGGAAAATCTCTGTTTGGATTGCCTTCCTGAACATTATCAGGGAAAGCCCCATCTGTATCTCTGTGGCTGTGAAATGCCAGAGTTGAAGCATAATTTTAAGAAAAGCCACACTTTTTGTGACTTTCCTATACTTGGGATTGTCTCTCAACATCTCAGCTTGAGACAAGTGAACCAGGTGGATCTCTTCTACATGAAGGTGCACAGGTGAGAAGACATAAATGGATTTACTGATAAAAGTAGCAATTTGAATTGTCTTCATAAGCCCATCTTCCAGCATGCAAGAAAAACAGATTTCATAATAGGAATCCATACCATTCCATTAGTTGACTCAGGTAGACAATACTTCCCTGTCCTTCAAAGAATGGTGGTTAATAAATTCCAAACAGACCAGAAGAGCAGATGATTCGAAATACTCTTTTTTATGACTCTGTAATCTCTTGTATCAGGTGGAGTCAAAGCAACTGAATAGAGTCAGGTGTTTAATGGCCAGATGCCCTTCCTGATGCCTACATGAAGTCTGCAGAAGATTTTTTTTCACTTTGTGCCCTGATAGACAAACTTCAGTCATTGCCTAGGATTGAACTTTCAGCCTCCTGAATATGAGGTGAGTGTCTTCATCTCTAGGCCACTGTACCCCTCAGAGCTTGACAGACTCTAACACCCTCTAATTTCAGTTCACCTACGAACAGCTCAGAGGTGAAGACTACTTACGTGAATGTAGGTAACATGAGAAAAGTTCACAATTGTCATAGTGACCTTGAACTGAGTATAGAGATTTTCAATATTTATACTCAAACGGTTATTTAAAAGTAGGGTTGCTTTCTTAGTTAACCAATAAATCCTTCACCTTCAAATGATGAAGATCAAATAGAACCTTCCATATATCCCAAACTAGTGTCTCCAGATTACAGCCTTCAACTTACAACTTTTCATTCAGTTATCATTCAAAATTACAACAGCACTGAAAAAAGTGACTTATAATCATTTTTCACACTTTTGACCCTTTTATCATCCCCATGGTCACATGTTTTGTATTTGAATGATTGACAGCTGACTCAAATTTATGATGGTTGCAATGTCCGGGAGTCTTGTGATCCCCTTTTGCAACCTTCCAACAAGAAGAGTCAATGGGGAAACCAGATCATTTAACAACCATGTAACTAATTTAACCACTGCAGTGATTCACTTAACAAATGTGACAAGAAAGGCCATGTGATGGGGCAAAACTCACACTACAAATTTCTCCATAACAACATATATTTTTGGCTCGATTGTGGTCATAAATCGAAGACTACCTATATTGTATAAGGAAAGAGAGCAAATTGATAAACAGCATGTTATCAAAATTATTTTCTCATTCAAAAGACTTTCTAAAGCTCTGCAGCTGAAAGTAACTCATGGTTGAGCTTGATAAAATCATAGCTAGGAAATATCAATGGACCTTGAATGTATTTGATACATCACATAAAAATCAGCTACATTCTTAAACCTTTTCCTTTCATGGAGGAATACACCCATGGAATAAATCTTATCAGACATTGGTATGGGAGGGAAGTTAAAATAGTAAGCATCTAGCTCAGCATCAGTTCAGATTTCTCTTCAGGATATCAATTAGACTGCTTCACACTTTTGTGTAAAGCAGATGATTGATTTTTTTTTCTTTTTGTCCGGGTATCTGTCCTTTTACTGTATATATACTTGGATAAGGACTGATTCTGAAGAAAATTGCTACTTCAGAGTTGGTACCATTATTTTAGAATCCTATCTTATTGACGCAGTATATGAGTGAGCATTATCCATCTTTATCCATGGATTTTTAAAAATCTCTCCCCGGCATGTTAGTCTGTTCTTCATTCCCAATGTCCAAAGTTGTATAGCTTCATTGTGCATTGTTGTTTGTTTTTGGCTGATCAAGTTGTGTCTTTGAAAAAGAAAATATTTACTGAAATTTTATTTAATGGAACATCATACATAAATTGCCAAATCAACAGTGGTTTAATTTGCACATGAGAGAGAGAGAAAAAAGGAGAAGAAGAAATTCAACTGGTTAAATCAATTAATTTCACCTGTGATATCACCTGTGATATATTTCCCTGTTTTAGTCATAAATTCATCCTGTCTGATTTGTCCATTTTTTCTAACAATTTGTAAAGATACACATTCAAAATTATATGTACACTTTTTCCTTCTTATATACATTTTATATACATTATACACATTTTTACTTTAGATATGCATTCCTGAGTGAAAATATTGTGTTAATAACTGCATTGTAAAATGATCTTCACTCAAAATGCTGTTGGCTTGGTAAAATTTCAGATGCAGATGTTGCTATTTTAAAATTAATCCAAAAGTGAAGTGGGGGGGAGGGGGTAAGCAGTTCTAAAACATGATTTCTGTTTATCCCAACTTTCAATAATAAATTTAAAAAAACATTTTCCAAGACTATGAATAAAGTGGCATGTCCTCTATAGAAGAGCTTCTGTTGTAAACAACAGCCAGAGCTTTTCTTAAGCATTATTTCCTTTTGACAGTTTTTCGCCATTCTGTCCATACATATAGTGTCACTTCAGAACTCTGCTATATCACTGTAAACTAGCATTTTGCTTTCTATGCCTGAGACTGAGATTATGTTAGAGGAAAGAGGCATTTTTTGGTGGGGGAAATGACACCAACAAAATAAGCTCTATCATTTAATTTCACATTTCATAACTGGCATCAACTTTCAATTGATTTCAGAGATAAGTTATTGGAGCTTTTGTTCTACGATTGACTAATGGGATTAAAAAGTTGACCTTAAAACAAACTTTCTATTTGATAAATAAGCCAACATAACAAACATCATTTCAATTGATTCCAGTTTACTGAAGTGCTTCACAAGGATATTTTTATATAAGAAGGCAGGTGGCAGAATAACACCACGTTCAGCAGAAACCATTCTCTCTTTGGTTTATAGAATAGAATAGAATAGAATAGAATAGAATAGAATAGATAGAATAGAATAGAATAGAATAGAATAGAATAGAATAGAATTCTTTATTGGCCAAATGTGATTGGACACACAGGGAAATTGTCTTCGTGCATATGCTCTCAGTGTACATAAATGAAAAGATATTCATCAAGAGTTAAGAATCATCAGGTGAAACACTTAACAATAGTCATAGGGTACAATAAGCAATCAAATCATCCTAGGAAACAGTCAATATAAGTAGTAAGGATACAAGTGACAAAGTTACAGTCATACATTCACAAGTGGGAGGGGATGGGTGATAAGTAGTGATGAGAAGATTAATAGTAATAGTATTGTAGACTTTGTAAATAGTTGGACAGTGTTGAAGGAATTATTTGTTTAGCAGAGTGATGGCATTTGGGAAAAAAATGTCCTTGTGTCTAGTTGTAGACTGATAATTTACCTGATCAATGGCCCATTACTTACTGTTTTTCTCTTATTAAGGCTGAGGACCAGGGATGGGATTCAATTTTTTTAACAACCAGTTCTGTGGGCATGGCTTAGTTGATGGGTGTGGTTTGATAGTCATGTGATTGGGGGGGTATGGCCAACTCAATGTCACTCATGTCAAGGAGTGCTTCTTCTTGCCTGACCTCTCATGACAGTGGGGATGCTGCAATGGTTATAAGTGTGAAAAATGGTCATAAGTCACTTTTTTCAGTGCCATTGTAACTTTAAATGGTCACTAAATGAACTGTTGTAAGTCAAGGATTACCTGTACAAAAATATAAAAAGCTTCTTTGCTTGCAAAAAGCTGCCCTAAATACCAATCATTAGATTAAAAATACCTTCAAGCCGGAATTACAAATCAGGCAGGGTGCCAGAGCACCTTGAGGAATTAAAATACTTAAAATGCAATGATAACTATCAAGCAGCCAACTCTTGCTCATAAAAAGTGAAACCCTTTAGCAGAGAGGTCATTTAAGCTCTCCAGAAAGAGCACACCCAGGAGAAGCAATCCTTAGATCCATTTGTACCAATGAAAGACCAGCTGGTCTCACTCTTCTCACAAGATATCCTAAGGAATTCATCCAGATTTAAGGAAAGGTCACATGCCCCCAGAAAGGAAGTAAAAAAGTCAGTGCCAAGCTTGCGTTCTGCCTCTTGAAAGTACATCCCAAAAGGACAGTGCCAGATATCACTAAAGCAGTGAATGAAAACCCCCTCCTTAGATAGAAAAAGAAACCATGAGGCAGGAAAAAAAATTAAACACAATACAAATAATTAAATCACAACAGTAGCTGTTGCTTGTTAAACCAATTATCAGAAAAAATAGACACAGGAACTAGCAGATTTCTCAAACCAGTTTCTTTTCAGGAACAGAGATTAATCTTTTTCCTTCGAAAAATGATGATTAGGGAAAAATCTTCCCATCAATAAACACAGGATTAAATGTCACCAAGGACAGAATTAAATTTAACCAAAACCAGTTTTAGATCAAAACTCAGAAAGGGTATGTAAATTCATGTTTGAATGTCAATCTTTCTAGCTAGCCAAAAAAAAGTATTTCCAGGGGAGTGTTTCCTCCCAACAGCAATGTAAAAAGCTTAAAACAACTCTTCCCCTTTAAGAAAGTATTGGAAAAAAAAATCTCTTTTGGAGACAATAAGTCTAGGCATACTGCCAAGAATGTAATAAGGGTGGAAAAAAACAAAAGGAGATTTCTTCTAACTACCGGTTCTCCAACTTGCTTAGAAAGTTAACAAGGGGTTCTATAGAACTGGTCAGAACCAGCAGAATCCCACCCCTGCTGACAATTATGTAAGTTATCTGCAATAAATTGCAGGTTTCCTTCTCACTCTTCCCTTCAGCTTGAAGCCCCACATTTATGTGGAATTCCTGTTTTGGTAGTGAACAAGAAAACTGTATAATCCACCTGGAAAAAATTGGTGGTCATCTTAAGAAAAGAGATGCTGGAAAAATACATCACAGTTTTTTCCTCAATCACAGGAGGATGAAGCACTGAGACATTTGCACTACAATCAAGTTCACTAGCTCTAAAATGCGGGTGTCAAACTTGCGGCATTACATTGTCACCATGTGACATTTTGTGATGTTTTCCACATTTGCAGAGCTGGGGTGGGCATGGCTTGTGCATGACACATCCAGTCTGTGGGCCACCATTTGACTCCCCTGCTCTAAAACTATTTAAACAAGGACTTCTGGTTCAGGCTTCTTTGGCGAAGGATCAAAATCTGCGATCATGCACAGTTTTGATTCGTGCTCGCTGCTGGAGCACCCCAAGCCACCCGGATTCAGGGCTGAAGCCACCCCATAGAGGTGGTGAAGAAGGGGGAGCCATCAGCTGGGTTGTGGAGAGCTGCATCTCTTCTCCTCGGCTGGCCATTACTCACTTTCCCAAAGGCAGTTGCAAGGGTGGTCAGAAATGGCCACCTCAAAGAGGAACCTGACCAGACAAGATTGTGCAGGAGGAATTTTAAAGGAGAAAGCATGATTGACTGGGTTGGATGGATTTATTTATTTATTTATTTATTTATCTATTTAAGGTACCTGGAACCTGAATTTTAAAGATTAATACTATTCCTAAAAAAATATCTTAAGCAGCGAAAGAGAAAGGGAAAGGGAAAGGATGGAACTGGCTTTTTTCCTCTCACATTGACAGTTTTATTTGGCTTGGAATGTTAAGAAGAAGAGATTCAAATAAGAAATTGATACTAATCCACTTTGACATTAATAGGGTATTTTTAGCTGAAAATAAAGTGTCAAAGGAATAAAGATTCTTGGACAATTTAAAATTTTTCTTAAAAAAAGAAAGAAAGCAGAGGAGGGAAAAAGGAAACAAGAGGTGGAATCTGGAAAATGGAAGAGACCACCTGGAACTTTAAAAAATTGATAGTGGAATTTTAACAAGGCTTGCAAAAAATATATTGAAGCCGAAACTTTGTTACAAGATAAAAAAAGCCCCTGGAGAGAGAAAGTGAGAAAAGAAGCAAGAAACAGTCTTGGATTATTGGATGATTCCTGGAATTTTTGATGGTGGATCCTAATAGAACAAAATAAAATCAATTGGGGGTTGTTTATTTTTTTTTTAAATGGCATCACTCCTTGAAGAGTTAAAAATGAGACTTAAAGAACAAAAAGAAGAAGCACAAGGCAGAAGAGGATCTTTGGCTTCGTATTTCAATTTGTAGAAATGGAGATTTTGAACTATGAAAAACAACAAGAAATGCTGGCGGAACAAGAACAGTGGGATAAAGAAGAAGCCATCTTTAATGACCAAGCAACTTGAAAGCCCATGTCACACTGCACCAACAGATGGAAAGAGGATGTAAAATGGAGAAAAATGCTTGCCATTCGTTGGTTAATGTGATCCATGCGTTCTGTACTCACTTCGTGCGTGATTCAAACGTTCTATCCATCCAGCATCCGTCTACTGAGATTTCATCCGCTCAAAAAGTTTTGAGCTGCACAAAACTTTTTGAGCGAATGAATTTTCCGCAGCATCCATTCTACATCCATGACAGATATGGAGAACAAACGTTCTACATCTGTTACACGTCCGCTGTATCCACTTGGCATCCGCTGCACATCCACGCAACTTGCATCTGCTCCAGCGGAAAATGGAAAGAGGGAGGAAGCGAAATGGACGTGCAAAGTAGCACGGACATAGAAAGGATGTAAGCGGATACAGCTCGCATTTAAAACATTAAAACGGAAAAAACGTTCATATAGGGGACATATCTCGGATATTTAGGATGTCTGTAGGATGTCTAGAGGATGCAGAAGGACACCTAGTGGAAAACCTATATTTCCTATAAAAAGGGGGAGGAAATCACCTGGATCTCAATTTCAGTCCAGCAGCCCTGGAGTGCAGACCTCTTCAGCCTTGATCTTGCTCTTGCTCTTCCACAGCATCCAGTCATCTCCACCATGGATTGTCGCACACTCCTTTTGGTAGCCGCCATCATTCTACAACAGTGTGAAGCCCTCTACACGCTCTTTCACCTGTTCTACGCAAGGAAAAGGAGGCGTCCAAGAAGTGTGTGGGTCCGAAGATGGATCTGGAGAAGAGCAGAGTATGGACTGTACAACAAGCTGATGGTGGAGCTGAGGAACGAAGACCCTCGTGCATTCCAGCACTTCATGAGGATGCCACCAGCCATGTTTGACGAAGTTGTGGAACGGCTGAGACCCAGGTTGACCAAGGCAAACACCAACTTCCGGCCCAGCCTGGACCCTGGACTGAAGGTGGCACTGACTCTGTGCCACCTGGCCTCCGGGACCATGTACAGGAACATGCAGTACGCCTGGAGGGTGCCACACAACAGCATCAGCATTGTGGTCAGAAAAGTGGTGCAGGCCATCATCGAAGAATACCTGGAGGAGCTCCTCCAGTGCCCCTCCACTGAAGAAGGCTGGAAGAAAGTTTCAGAGCAGTGGTATCAGAAGTGGAACTTCCCCCACACTGTTGCAGCCATAGATGGCAAGCACGTGGCCTGCAAAGCTCCAGCCAACTCAGGGTCCACTTATCACAACTACAAGGGCTTCTTTGCCATGGTCGATGCTGACTACAAGTTCATGTACATCGATGGTTCAGGCAACGGGTCAGCTTCAGATGCCCAGGTATACAACGCCAGTGACCTCAAGGAGGAGCTGGAATGCAACCTCATCATGGGCTTCCCAGATCCAGACCCCCTGCCCAATGACACACAAGAGGTTCCCTACTTCATCGTGGGGGATGATGCCTTCACCCTCAGAACCTACCTCATGAAGCCCTACAGTTCCAGATAACTCACCCGTGAAGAGAGGATCTTCAACTACAAGCTGCCCAGGGAAAGGCGGGTGGTGGAGAACGCCTTTGGCATCCTGGCCAACAGGTTCCAGGTACTTCTCACCACCATGCAGCATCGCCCAGAGACGGTGAGGAACATCGTGGAAGCTTGCTGCATCCTGCACAATCTCATGTGCACCCGCTACCCAGTGTTGCAGAACAGACTTGTTGACCACCAATGGGGGCAATGGGGACATGGAGCCTGGTGAATGGAGGCAAGGAGTAAACCTGACAGACACTGTGGATGTGCCAGGCCCCAACAGAGCTTCACGTGAAGGGAAGAAGCAGCGCAACCTCCTGAAACACTGGTGCAACTCCCCAGCTAGAGCAGTGAAGTGGCAAGACAGGATGGTAGATGCTTAATGGATGCTTCCTTCAGCCTGTCTCATCACACTAATGAGATTGTGCCATGTATGTTGAGTGGCCCTACAATGAACAGGACATTTAATAAAGAGTTGTGTTTGTGTTGAAATGTGTTGATCAATGATTAAATTGTTACTGATAATAAAGGGCCATAGGTGTGGCACCTGGGAGGGTGGACCATACAGTCCCACTATGATTGCACTGGAGGCTTATCTATCCCACAGCTATTATCCATCCCACAACTATTACCCATCCCACAGCTATTACCCATACCACAGGTATCCCTGCCCATTCCACAGCTATCCTTACCCATCCCACAAGCATGCAAAGGCTTAAACCAAAACTTTTTCTCAAAATTTCCACCAAGATTTATTTACTAAACAAACTGAACCAAGTGTGTGAAGCAAAGTTAACCTTTATTAATAACAAACTGTAAAAGCAAAATGACCCAAGTTAAGTGTCCCAAGCAAAGATAAAGTCAACAGGTAACAACTCAGTCTCTGGCAATGTTCTCAGTCACTCTGAGGCGTGCCCATGGTCTCAGAGGTGAATGGTCCAGGTGCTGTGGAGGTGGCAGTGGCTGGAGTGCTGGTCTGAGGCACCATTGGGGTGCCTGGCCTGAGAGGACAACAGGGGATGGTGTGTGGAGGAAGCTCTCAGAGAGCTGTCTCAGTCCTGTGATGTTGAGAGGCCCTTCCTCCATGACATGGGATGTCAGTCCCAAGACTGATGACAGATGTTCTGAGGCCAGGCTTGGCTGTGAGGTGGGGGAAGGAGGAGTGTAGTGGGGCTGTCTGGTCTGCAGGTGAGTGAGGTGAGGCGTTGGTGGCATCTGTGGTGTGCGATGTACCTGTGCCTGGACTGGGAAGGGCTGCCTGTGATGCTGAAACTCCTGGTAGCCATAGCCTTGGTAGGTGAGGGGCTGTTGAAAGTCTTAGAAGGGCTGTGACATCACCTGGGGTGGAGGAGCAGACCTGGACTGGGTCAGAGCAGGTTCAGCTGGGCCTGGAGGGTGATGCAGAAGACCGGTGATCCTCTCCTTGATCACCTCGTACTGGGATTCAGGCATTTCCACGAGGGTCTGGTTCATGTAGGTGAGGAAGGGCTTTCTGTTAGAGGATGGTATGTCGAAGTGTACCAGTTGAGAGAGGAGATCTACACTGCTCTTGATGGCGTCCCTGATCTCCAAGAGGACAGTGTGGCTCTGCCCCTCTGGTCTGGCTCTCTGCCTGCTTTCTGTGGAGGTGGAGCTGGGTGTGGGTGTGGGTTCGTCTCTGGTGTCAGCGGCCTCTCCTTGCTCCCACTGCATCAGGGGGTCCTCCACGTGCTCCACCATGAGGATTGCAGCTGTCGGGGGGGTCTCCGTCATGGGGTGCTCCACAGATACCTGATTGGACACAGGAGCTGACTCTTGGCCAGAAGAGGACTGGCTCTCTGTGGGCTGCCTGAGAGAGAGGGTTGACAGAGGGGCTGCTCCTCGGTGGTGAATCTCACCCTCCAAGAAGCTGCACTTGGCCATCACATAGGTCTCTCGGTCCGTCAGCTTGACCGCCACCTGGCCAGACTTCTTCAGGTGCAGCTTCATGTACCAGGTGTGTATGTTCTTCCACCACCCCAGGAGGACATCCGAAGTGTAGCCCAGGCTCTCCGCCTTCTCTCTCCAAGCCGCCTGCTTCCGCTTGGTGTCTTGATAGAGCCTGTGTCCCTTCCTCCAAAGGTACTCGTTCTCCCTCAGCCATTCGAGCACCTCCTCCTCATGTTCCTCTGCAATGAAGTACTGTCTCCTCTCCCCCTTTTCTCGCGAATGCCTCTTCCACCCTCTGGCAGGGCCTTCTGGGCCCTCATCAGCAGGGCTTTGAGGTTCTAGGGGCTGGTCCACCACACCACCATCACCACCACCACCACCAGCAGCAACAGGACCAGCAGCACCAGCAGCACCAGCAGCACCAGCAGAGTAATCACCAGCAGAAGCACCAGCACCAGGAGCAGCACCAGCAGAAGCATCAGCACCAGCAGAGTCAGAACCAGCAGCAGACGCCCCAGCAGAAGCAGAGTCAGTGCCAGGGGGTGGGATGGTGGTCCTGTCCTTCTTGCCAGGGCTGTCAGGAGTAGGCACAAGCTTCCTCTTCTTCCCCATGGTGAATATTTGTCTGGCAGCAGGTCTTTCCTCTGAATGGTGACCTGCTTGCGAGCTGCTTCCCTTTATATCCGCGGGGCTGACGCAATGCATCCTCCCCACATGCACAGTGAATGCTTTGCATCCGCTAGGCATCCACTATGCATCCAGTAGGCATCTGTGATGCATCCGCTGTATCTGCCTAGCATCCGCTCTGCATCCGCTCCTTCCTCTGCACGTCTGCTTCGCTGTTCTCCCCCGGAAACCCTGTGGATGTGTCATCTGCTTCCATCCATTTCCATCCGCTAGGCTTCCCTTGAGCATCCGCTTAACATCATCGGTACGTCCTCCCCCCATCCGTTCCTTTCCGTTGTTGTCCGCTATCTTTATGCAAATTTGGGGCACTTTTGAAAGCAGATAATAACAGATGGAAAATTTGCTCGTCCGCTGTGTCCTTTTTACATAGGTTTTGCATCCATCAGCCGATGTTACCTAGCCTTAAGTGGAGTAAAAAAGGGAAAGAGGTTAAAGGGAGTTAAAAACTTTAGCATTGAAGCAACAACTAAAAAAAAAGAGTAAATTGAAAAGCAATTATAATATCAGGAAGAAGCAGAAGGGAGGATCACAGAAGGGAGAATCAGATAGAAAAGGGAACAAAAAGGGGACGGAGAAGAAGAGAGGGAAGAGGGAAAGGAGAAGAAGCTATAAAGGACAGAAACTACTGTTAATAACTATTGTTTTGTTTTTTATTTAAAAACAGTAATAGAAATGTAAAAGATTGTTGTTAATATTAATGGCAGAGCTGTACTTAGAATAATTATTCCATTTACTATTGTTATGCAGATACACACACACACACACACATATATATGATTGACAGTTTGGAAGCCTGCACTCTCAAATAGAAAGATCTCCACACCACAAAACAGACAAACACCTGAGCACAAACAGACTCCCTCTGATGCCTCCAACTCAGCTTGCTAATGAAGAGCAGCGGTCCTTTCACATGGAGCCAAGTTGCACTGAAAGCCTCCAACACAAGAACAGAGTGTTGCCATCCAATCAAAGCCACAAAACAGACAGAAGAAACCAGAAACACCAATCAATCAAACTCCAAGTCCAATGAACACAGACCCAGGCTCCTAGCCAATCAGAATGGACCAGCCTCAAATTTGAAACCAGGAACTAACTCTGTACAGAAGCCTGAGGATGGCAGATGAGATTCTGCTGAAACGTTGCTACAACTTTAACAGAACTACAATGACGTGGGATAATACCCGAAGGAAGCTAAACAGCATATATATATATATATATATATATATATATATATATATATATATATACTTTTTTCTTTTAAG
>BLBF01000031.1:21035370-21088629 GCA_015471245.1 Laticauda colubrina | reverse complement strand
AGCTGGAACACACCTCCTCACTAGTCCAACACATGAAAACCACAGGTCACAACATCAACTTCAATGGCACTAAAACCCTAGCCACTATAGAAAACCCCAGCCACAGAATCATCAGAGAAGCCATCGAGATTGAAAAAAGACCTGACAGCATGAATAGAAGAGATGATTCCACCAGACTTTCAATCATTTGGAAGCCTGCACTCTCAAATAGAAAGATCTCCATGCCACAAGCCAGGCAAACACCTGGGCAAAAACAGACTCCCTCTGATAGCTCCAACCTAACCCCCCCACCAGGCACCCAGGTGAAACCCAGCTTGCTAATGAATAGCAGCTTGCTAATGAAGAGCAGCCGTCCCTTCACACAGAGCCAAGCTGCACTGAAAGCCTCCAACACAAGAACAGAGTGTTGCCAGCCAATCAAAGCCACAAAACAGACAGAAGAAACCAGAAACACCAATCAATCAAACTCCAAGTCCAATGAACACAGGTCCAGGCTCCCAACCAATCAGAATGGACCAGCCTCAAATTTAAAACCAGGAGCTGTAAGACACATATCCATACAGAAGCCTGATGATGGCAGATGAGATTCTGCTGAAACGTTGCTGCTACTTTAACAGAACTACAATGACGTTGGATAATATCCGAAGGAAGCTAAACAGCACACATGTAAGTACCCGCGAAATCCTAAGAAAACATATATATATATATGTCCATACAGAAGCCTGATGATGGCAGATGAGATTCTGCTGAAACGTTGCTACAACTTTAACAGAACTACAATGACGTGGGATAATACCCGAAGGAAGCTAAACAGCACACACACACACACACACACACACACACACACACACACGTATGTATGTATGTATGTATGTATGTATGTATGTATGTATATATACAGTTAGTTTCTGGAGAAGTACACATTTTCTTGGTATAAGTTTCTTGTGGTGATTCTAGAAATGTATCAGTTGGACATGTGAAAGTGTTTGTATATTCATATCACATCATTTTGCTAACTAAGAACTTAAATAATTTTAAATGCATGTTAGATAGATTGTAATAGATGCAACAAAAACTATAGTTCTGACAATTAATATCTCAACAATCAAGGTAGTGGTAATAATCTTTGCAAAACATTTATTAAAATTGGAAAAATGGATTATATAATTTTAAGATGTAAATATATTGGTGTTACAATGAATGAAGTCGGGAAGGATTAGTTAAATGTGTGTGATAAAACATGAGATGATTGGATCAAGAATGGATGGATGGTGAATGAACATAAATTGAATCCAAAAATGAATGACAAGCATGAAAGAAGTGAGTTGAAATGGTTTAATCATATAGAGTGAAGGAATGAGGAACAATTCAGACAACAAACATATGAGGAAAAAGTGAACAAGTTGAGAAAGAAGAAGATAAAGAAAGTTGTGACTGCATGGAATTCATAAGACCTACAAAAGAGACATGGTGGGAGGAATATAAAGCTCAACATCATCTAAAACCAATTGAGTCTTGGAATTGCTAGACTGCTGTGTTCAATGTCAGTAACCAGGCAGACATTATCTTCTGTTTGTGTTGATGAAGAGAAGAAGCCTTGAAACAACTTTCCCTTCTTTCAGGAATAGTGTCTTAAATCATCATACTGCCATTGCTTGCTATGTGTGGGTATACAATGGATTGGGGTTTATATATATTTGCATATCTTTGCCACTGGCACATTTATATCAATGTTTCTTTGCAGGCATACACATGCGGTGGTTGTGTTGGCATGGTCTCTTATCTTCAATCTGAAAAGTTTGTCTTAATCTCTTTGGACACACCACTGCCACACTATTATCATCTGTGCTCCACTTAAACTTTAAAAATAATTGTCACTTATTAAATATCTCCCCATTACATTATTGCTAGTCATGCAGAAAATTACTCTATTTCAGGAAATGAAACCATCAAATATAATCACTTTTCTTCCATAGAAGGGTAGATAATTAAATTCATCACAAAACAAAACATTGGAAGTAAAGTTCATTGTTTGCCAATGTGAACTGAACCTATCATTTAGCAAACAAGACAGAGATCTGAGTCTTTGCAAAAATGGTTTCTGCACCTCAGCCATTCCTCAATGATAATCAATCTGTATATTTGTACTACCAGTAAAATGCCAATTTGTCCCTTGCTTTAAAAAAAATCTTACTATGGAAGATTAAGTACTTGATGACTCTGATATTAAGAAAATACTGGGGGAAAATATTTTCAGCATTTTTCTATCAGAGAAAACTATAGACAAAAGATAAAGGAGACTTTCCTTGATTACTTGAGTAAAACTTGAGATACAGTAATTTCTTTCCACAAATATACTACAGATGCTGGTAGGCAGAGAGCTCCAGGATGATTAACAGAAGGTAACTGACTAGCTCAGTTATCAGATTTGGATCCTTCACTTAACAGCTGGAGAATACATGAAAGAAGAACTGGATAGATTCTCTGTAGAGATATGTTCCTTTAAAATGCAGCCATAGTTTGAGGGAGAACTAACCTTAAGACAGTTTGAGTGACAGTTAAAATTGCCCATACCCCATTAATCTGATTATTTAAAGCAGAGGTTGTAAATCCATATTCCCTATTCCCATTTTTGAAGACAGAAATATTTTTGGGACCAGTATAGAGGTTTCTTTTAATTCTAGGTAGCCTACAAACCTGGAAACTCCTGGTATCTGACTTCCAATTATTAATTAGATCCAACACAATCCCTTAAAATTAAAATAGACCAGTTGTTTCAACTTCATTCTCTTGATATCATTCTTCAGTCTTCAGAGACCAAAGGTAATCAGGAGATATGTGAGCTGTCAATCTCTAATTCAATAAGATTTTATGCATAAGGTCCACCCAAACTTAAATTATGTTAGTCCCATCCAATAGCTGCCAACTCTGAAGATGGTATTCTGCCCTAGAGTTGTAAGTCTTCAGATACTTTTTTTCAGGGTCTTCACAAGGTTTGGAGAAAAGATATTTTGGGTAACATTTTATCAAATGTGTCTTTGAGGTTGTCCTATCGGGAATCATAAGCAATGTAATCATTGTCTGAAGTTGAAAAACAAAAGTCAGATGAAAATACTTCGACTTGTATGCAGCATACTAACAAGTTATCTATTTTCCAATTTAAAATGAACTGCCTCAAGCTGTTGATCATCAAAACTTTATTTTCTTGGCATCAAATATAGAATTTGATGGATCAATTCTGATTAACAGTGGCAAGATATAAGCCAGAATTGATTTTTTTGGTTCATTTTTCTTATTACAAGAATTTGATCACTTTTTATCTATCTATTTGCAGGTAGAAGGATATTAAAGGAGCCTGGTGGTATACAATTAATTCAAAATTACTAAAATGTCACAATTCCATTCTATTTTATTATTAAGGATAAAAATAACATCATATCTTGAACACATACTGAAGTATAGAGAAAAGCAAAATGTTTGCAGGAGCTGCATCTATTAAGGATAACATATTAGATGAAAAATAGGCTACACTAGGGATATCGTAGTTGTTGACATCCATGCTTATAATGAAACTTTCATTTTGTCTCCACCTCTCTGCAGCTTCAAATTAGGGTTCTCCAACCTTCTGGGAAAGGAAAGTCATAAACACTGCAGCAAACTGAAGTGTTTTCATTAGTGAATGAAAGTAGTTAGATAAAACTTAGCAATAAGCATCATTGGATCATTATATTGTCTAGCTTAGAATTCTCTTCACTGACTGACATCATTTCTGTGTGGCAAAAAAGACACATTCTGAGTTCTCTTAAGGGATTTTCCTCAATTAAAGCTTACATCATCTATCGGTAAATCATCTATCTATCACTCCACTTTTTAGGAACGTGTTTTCATTTTCGTAAGTTGCAAATGTGCAGCCACTGTTGATCTTTTTTGCAGGTAATATCATTCAATAATTGTTGGCGCTTTTAAAAGAAAACTGGTTCATGGAATTAAATAAGATGATGTATGATTTGCAGGGTTAGGCAGTATAAATCTATTTGCTATAATTCATTATTGCAAATATGTAGTACATTGCTTGTAGGCTAGAGAGTAAATACTGTTCTACCAACCCTGATAAATGCATTCATATACAGCATATATTATTACAGTTTCTAGCAATTAGGGTTTAACTCAAGCTTACAATAGAAATGGACATTAAATCCAACTAAATCTCAGCTCCTAAACAAAACAAGATAATTCTCAGTAGCATTTTTACAGTAGTCCAGCAGACTTGTCCCAATGCCCTTTACTCTAATCCTAGATGCCACAAAACTCGGTTTCTAAACAATTTCCTTGAAGTAATATTGTTTGATGACTTGCCCATCCCCAACTTAATAGGCAGTATCAACAGTAACAGTAGTTTGGATTATTAGATCTCAGGGACCAATATGTCTCAGATTAATTTTTGAAATCAAGCCATTCCCTCCTGATAGCTCTAGTTGCAGCATTCAATCAAGGGGAATTCCTGAGTTTGATTAAGTGTCCATGACATAACTTTGCTTCATTGCCCTCCAACTTTTATTCTTAAAAATCGACTTCCATAGAAAGCTTCAGTCAGAACATTTTCCAGAGATCTACATGTTATACCCATATTGAACCAAATTGCCTAGTTAGACTCCATTGGGGTTCTCTTTAGATTATAAATAGATACACTATCAGCTATGTTCATGCAGAGAGAGAGAGAGAGAAGAGAAGTCACATATATAGTATATATGTGTATATACGTATATGTGTAGTTAGTTACTGTACATGTGTCTTTTTTTTACAGCACAAGAGTATGTTTACAGATCGTGAAGATATTTTTTACTATAATGTGTGTCTATTACCACTGGAGAATTAATCTTGATAAAATATCTATGAACTGATAAGACGAGGTTGAAATAAATCAGTTTAAGAATACTTTATTTTTATTTATGTATTTGTTTTCTGTCTTTATTATTTTTACAAATAAGGCAACAAACATCCAACACACATTCCTCCTCCTATTTTCCCCACAACAAGAACCTGTGAAGTGAAGTGAAATGAGGTGATCTGAGAGAGTGTGACCGGCCCCAGGTCACCCAGTTGACTTTCATGGCTAGGGCAAGACTAGAATTCACAGTCTCCCACTTTCTAGCGTGGTTCCTTAACTATAAGAGCAAACTGGCTCTCTGATTGGTGTATCTCTATTGTGGCACAATCAAGAATATACTGTCAAGATTTAATAAGCCTGCATCCAAACAAAACTCTGGCAGAACTGATCATAACAATATCTTAATTCTAAGACTGTGATAAGTCATGAAAGATCATATAGATGCATGATCTATATCATCTTTCATTCAGGCACTGAAAGATGCATCTTTCATTCAGTCATGAAATGTCCTTAGTTTTTGAGTGTACAGCCATTTCCTCTGTTCTTAAAATACATTACTATGTCTGACTAAAAAACTGCAGACCACTATGAGACCACCATAATCCAAGGGAAATTCTGTCCCTTTGCTATCATTTTAATATTTCAACCAGATATATTTGCAACCAAGCTATAGTAATTTAGTTGATACTATGTTTAGGTATAAAGATAGGTTTAGTTACTCATTTGTATTATTAGGCTTTTTTTAAATTAATACTTGACCTTCAAAAGAGGAACCAAACTGTTTTATTTAAAAGGGTGTCTGGAATGATAAAGTTGGGAACAATCATTTATCAAAAAGCTACTAACAAATAACTCTGCTTCATATTCTGAAAATATCTGCAGTCCCAAACCTTCATTACAGGCACAGGATGGGTATTATAACTTTCTTCAATGCTTCTTATCTAATCTGTTTAAGAAAAAAAAAAAAAAAGCAGGATGTCCCTTAATCAATTGAGCTATTTTTTAAAGCATTTTGAATCCAGATCTGTAGCTCTTGAATTTAACTGTAGAAGAAAATGGAGAGACAATGACTGAATAAAGAAATATCATTCTTCCTGTATGGCAAGATTACTGGATAAATAAAAAAGAAGAGAAATTAGGCGCGCAATTCACATATACAAAATGATGGAAGTGTTCCCACCCCCAATAGTTCAGATGAAACTTCCAATTAGAAGTTGTTAAAATGATCATGTGGGCATCTTCAGGTGATGATGAGGCCTCTGTCCATTGACCTTGGCATACTTTGATAACGGGTTGCAGTTGCGCAGAGAAAAGAAAGCTAAGTGAGAAATAGAAACCTAACTCTATTGTATGCTTCCCCGCCATTTACACAACAGAAGAATGTAACACCTCCAGCTCACTTCCCAGACTTATCCCTACCTCCCCTTCCCCCCGTTACTTATGGCAGCCGAAAGATGCAAAGCGATAGTAGATCTTGAAGGCTGACATTCGGCCCTCCTAGAAAAAAGGAAAACCATCACTCCTAAAAGAGAGAGAGGAGAAAATATAAAGACAATTATTAATCATAAAACAATCACAAAAGAATACAATCCTAAGGCTTATCAGGATACTTGGAACGAAATGCCTTGACCAACTTAGGGGCTTTAACGTCGGTTTCGTTAACCCATTCGGCTTGTGAAGAAGGGAAATGTTTCCAGGCTACGAGATACTGGAGTCGACCCCTCCATTTGCGAGAGTCCAGAATTTCTTTAACTTCAAAATGTTGTTCGCCTTCAATCAGTATTGGTATGGGAAGGTCAGCCTGGACGGGTCTTAAGTAAGAAGTACGTTCAGGTTTTAGCAAACTAACATGGAAAACCGGATGAATTCGTTGAAGAGTTTTGGGTAAGTTCAGCTGGACTGTTACAGGATTTATAATCTGTTCAATCGTGAAAGGACCAACATACTTAGGACCAAGCTTCTTTGACTTTTGAGTGGTCTGCAGGTATCTGGTGGACAGGAAAACTTTGTTGCCCACTTTATATTCTTTCTGTGGAGATCTTTTCTTGTCTGCAAACTTCTTATGAGCTTGATGGGCCTCATCTAGTGCTTTGCGTGTCACTGGCCAGTTAAGTTGGAGTTGAGTTATCCATTCATCCAATGAATGGATGTTAGGCTTTTCACGAGGGATTTCAGGTATGGGTATGAAATCTTGTCCCGAAGCCACTTTAAATGGAGTAAATCCAGTACTACTGTGTACGGAGTTGTTATATCTCACTTCGGCAAATGGTAGTAAGTTGGACCAGTTATCTTGTTGATAATTTATGTAACATCTAAGATACTGTTCTAACACTGTGTTAGTCCTCTCACAGGCCCCATTGGTTTGGGGTGGGTGGGCGGAGCTTAATATCTGGGCGGAACCTATAAACTTCAGGAACTCTTTCCAAAAATTTGAGGTAAATTGGACCCCTCTGTCAGAGATTATGCATTCCGGAACGCCATGTAACCTATAGATATGTGAAATAAACAATTTAGCCAGTGTCTTAGCAGATGGAATCTTGGAACAAGGTATGCAATGTACTTGTTTGGAAAACAAATCGGTTACTACCCAGATGACCGTGTTTCCACCACTTTCGGGTAATTCTACTATAAAGTCCATAGATATTTCCTTCCAGGGGGCCGTTGGTCTAGCTACATTTTGTAACAATCCTACTGGCTTACCAGGAGGTCTCTTTGCCGAAGCACAAATTGGACAGCTAGCTACATAAGCTTCAATGTCCTTCTTTAAAGTGGGCCACCAGAATTACCACTTAACCAGATGTAAGGTCTTCACAAATCCGAAGTGGCCAGCTGCTTTAGAATCATGAGCCTGTTGTAGTATTTGGCCCCTCAGCACCTGTGGTACATACAACTTGGCCCCCACCCAAGCCAAACCATCTCTAACTGTATAGTCACTTGAATGAGCCAGGAACCATTCGTCCAGTTTTAAAGCTTCTTTTAATTGTTCGGTTAGGTCATTCGATAAATCCACTTCTTGGTTCTTCTTTTGGGCTCTGGTGATCACTGGGGCGGCTAGATGTTTGGTTGAGACAATTGGGCTTATCACCTCCTGGTGCATACTATTATTATATTGGGGTAGTCTAGAGAGAGCATCCGCCATGAAGTTCTTCCCTCCTGGAATGTACTTCAGTGAGAAATTGAACCACTTGAAGTACTGGGCCCAGCGAACTTGTTTAGGGGACAGCTTCCAGGGCGTTTTTAAGGCTTCCAAATTCTTATGATCAGTCCATACCTCAAATGGGTGTTTTGCTCCTTCCAGGAAATGTCTCCAGGTCAGTAAGACCCAATGAACTGCAAAAGCTTCTTTCTCCCAGACAGCCCATCTTCTCTCTGTTTCAGACAGCTTACGGGAGGTATACGCATAAGGCTGTAAGGTCCCTTTCTCATTGATTTGAAGTAACACCGCTCCAATAGCCACATCACTTGCATCAGTTGAATCACGAAAGGAGTTTCCATATCCAGGTGCTTCAGCACTGATTCTGCAGCAAACAGTCGTTTTAGCTTTTCAAAAGCTGCTTGGCACTCCATGGACCACTCCAGCGGCTTTCCTGGCCTTGGCTTCACCTCCCCTTTTGTTTTTAAGAGATTTGTGATGGGCATTGCTATCTTAGCAAACGTCGGGATGAATTGCCGGTAAAATTTTGCAAATCCCAAGAAGCTTTGAAGTTGTTTTCTGGTGCGTGATGGAGCCCATTCCAAAACAGCACGCACCTTCTCTGGATCCATTTCTATGCCTTCAGATGAAATGCGATATCCCAAATAGTCAATTTTGTCTTGGTGGAATTCACACTTTGACAATTTAGCATACAACTTAGCGGCACACAGTTTCTGTAGAACCGACCGCACTAGTTTCACATGTTCATCCAGAGTTTCCGTGTAGATAAGGATATCATCAAGATAAACCAAAACCCCCCTGTATAAATGTTCATGTAACACTTGATTGATCATTTGCATGAATACAGCTGGGGCCCCTTGTAAACCAAAAGGAAGAATGTTGAATTGGAAGCAACCCATCGGGCAATTAAAAGCGGTCTTCCACTCATCCCCTTCCTTAATTCGAATTCAGTAGTACGCTTCTCTCAAATCCAACTTCGTGAAAATCTTCCCCTTCGCTAAATGGGCCAACATGTCCTTCATCAAAGGAAGGGGATACACGTTTTCCACAGAAATAGCGTTCAAATTTTTGTAATCCACCACCAAGCATTTGGAACCATCTTTCTTTTCACGGAACAACACTGGGGCCGCTACCCGGGGTCTAGCAGGTTGAATGAAACCACGTTCCAGATTTTTATCTATAAACAATCTTAGCTCTTCCAATTCCCGTGGGGTCATTGAGTACAACTTTGGTTTTGGGAGCTTCACCACAGGCAAAATTTCAATAGCACAGTCTGTTGGCCGGTGAGGCGGAAGCTCATCCGAGGCCTTCTCACTGAACACTTCTTTTAAATCCCAATACTCTTTGGGAATTTTCTCCTCCCCTTTCACGGGTTCAGTACCTGTGGAAGCTATTTCAATTAGGTCCTCAGGCTTCGGCTGGGATCTGCCCTCTTTTCCCAGTCGCTGCTTGGTGCATATGCACAACAACCCCTTTCTCCAGTTAACCTGGGGGTTCCATTTCAGGAGGCAGGGCAATCCCAGTATTAATGGTTGCTCCATCCCAGGGACCAGAATAAAACACAGGGTCTCATCATGCTCTCCCATGATCATTTCTATAGGTTCCATGACAAAACGTGCAGGGCAACCTCCAGCCACTGATCCATCTAGTTGGCAAAAGGAAATGGGCATCTTCAAAGGTTTTAGTTTTAGGCCCATTTTCTTCACTACTTCCATGTTGATTATACACCTTGTGCACCCAGAATCTAACAGGGCTAGCATTTCCCCTTCAACCCCTGAATTGGGTACCCTCAACTTCACCGGAATGGTCATAGGACCCATGCTTGGACTTACCAGGAAGTTGTCTTCCAAGTCGAAATCATCCTCCTCAGGGGTCACTGGGGTTTCTGATTCCTCTCCTGCAGGAGGGGTGACCTCTGCCGTCTCTTTTGACTTTAGTGCTGCTTCACGAGGCTTCGCTGGGGACTTTTCGGGTTTCTTCCCTTCTTTTGGCACCCCCTTTGGTCCCAGCTTGACTCTGCAGTTCACAGCCCGGTGACCTTCCTTTCCGCATTGAAAGCAGGCTTGGGACTTGCCGCCACTCCTCCCCTCTGAGTTTTGGGAACCTCTTGAGAACGTGGGGGGGGAGGCTTGCTCCACCCAGAATCTCCCCGCCATTTGCTTTGGGTTAAATCAATCTCCACCTCTTCTGCCAGCAAGTACCACATCTGCAAGTCATTGGGGTCTCTTCTAGCAATGCATCTCTGGTACACATCTTCATATAAACCATCTTTAAACGCTTCTATCAGGGCTTCCTGAGGCCAGCCTCGGATATGACCAGTTAACTGTCTAAATTCTTGGGTGTAGTCAGCCACAGACCTCCGCCCCTGATTTATGGCCTTCATCTTAATCCAGGCCTTGCGCTCTGCCAGTGGGTCCTCAAACCTAGCCTGCACCGCAGTCATGAACAGGTTATAGTTCAGCAACTGGGGAGCATTATCATTATGCAAGGTGACAATCCACTCTGCAGCTATTCCCTCCAGAGCCCTGGTAACACATCTCACTTTGGCTGCCTCTGAGGGAAAATCCTCCCCGTATTCTTCCATATAGCTCCAAACTTGGGCTAGAAAAATCCCAAGGCTTTGGGATCTCCCCCGTATCTTACTTCTAACGGAGGCAGCCTAGGAGCTCTACGCCTTCTAGGAATCACACCTCCCGCTGAGGGCCCCGGGGCTGCTGCTGGATCGGGTTGATTTATGGGAGAGGGAGCTGCTCTGCTTCTTCTGGCTGGGGCTACTTCCCCTCCCCTTTCATACCTTTGTGCAGCTTGGAGTTGTTCAAAGGCTTCATCGAAGAGTTTCCTGGCTTGATTCAGTGAGAGTTCTTTATTTTCCTTCTCTTGCCATGGCTCCTCTTTTCCACGCCGGCGGGTAGTTGTGACTCCAGGGGGAGGGGTCCTTCTCCGGATCTTTCCAACCAACCCCCACTGACCATCTGGGCTTCACAGCTGGATCCTCTTCCAGACTGAGCTCTGCTAGGAATTGAGCTTCCTGTATCAGTAGATAATCTTGCCCTCCAATGGCTCCCACGTCCTCCTGATCACTAGTTGAAGTTGACATGATGTCCAGGCCCCATCGGAAGAAAATTGGGTATTCTCTCTGGGTGGGCTGGTAGAGGAGATTCAGAATAATGTCAGGCAGAGCTCCATTCAAAATCCAGGAAAGAAATACTTGGACTCTTTAGTTTAGAGAAAAGATATCTTTTACTGAAAGTGAAGTGGTAGCAACCAAAGAATTCTGAATCTGAGAAATTAGGCGTGCAATTCACATATACAAATTGATGGAAGTTTTCGCACCCCCAATAGTTCAGATGAAACTTCCAATTAAAAGTTGTGAATATGATCATGTGGGCATCTTCAGGTGATGATGAGGCCTGTCCGTTGACCTTGGCATACTTTGATAACGGGTTGCAGTTGCGCAGAGAAAAGAAAGCTTAAGCGAGAAATAGAAACCTAACTCTATTGTATGCTTCCCCCCCCATTTACACAACAGAAGAATGTAACACCTCCAGCTCACTTCCCAGACTTATCCCTACCTTCCCTTCCCCCCGTTACTTATGGCAGCCGAAAGATGCAAAGCGATAGTCGAAGATCTTGAAGGCTGACAAGAACAATGATTTGAGAAAGATAGATTGATTTGGATTAAATAGGATTGAAGTGGAGAGGGAAGATTTTCTAAAGCTCATTGCAAAAGGAGAGATAAAGAAAACAGATTTCACTAAGAACTTCAGTGACACCAGAGGTATGGAATCTGATTTAATTGAGAAGTAATTAATAATAAGTCAGTTTGTTTTATGAGTTTGTTTTTTTGAGGTGGGAGAAGAGTATTTAATTTTCCAGACCTGTTCTGAACCTGGTCAAATGAGTTTACTCCACTACTACAATCTTCCCAATTTTTGCGTGGAGGTGTCTAAAATCAGTAGAAAAGAATTCAATTGTGGATGGTTCACAAATTATCAACTACCCCCTTTTTTCTACATCTGTAAATCTTTCCTGATTAAGAATGTCCTTCCTTACATCAAACTCCAATTTTTTTCTATTATATCTTTTTTTTACATCATGTACTATATGTGTAATATAGTAGATAGAAAGCGTATAAGCTTATTAAAAATTGTAATTATCATCTAGCAAAGAAGAAGCATTTAGAAGGCATATTCTTAATTAATATTGTCATTACATTGGGACTATACTTTTCTTAGCTAAGAAAATTTTTAGGAACTAACCGCGGTCTTAAATTAAATAAAGCTAAACCCTGAGTAGCACCAATTTCCTGTAACCTTATTAAATTTAACTCTAATGTACCTATTTTTAACCACAAATATTTGAGCAGACTTGATTAGCTGAAATTGGTTTATTTAATTCAATCTGGATTTATCTAATAGGATCATCATGGACCAAGGTGATAAAGCAATAACACTTTTTTCCAACTATTAGAATTATTTCTATCCTAGGAGATGCATTACTGGAATTATATTTTAATACTTTTATATATACATTAAGTTTAGCACTTTAAATAAATTGGTCTTTAACCAATATATCATTCACACACCTACTTCTTGACAGAGCAGCAAAGATGATGGAATGGAGTAACTATTGGCAATACATCCTTCACCTCATTTTATAGGAAGATTTCAGAAAGTAATGACCAAAACATTGTTGCTTCATTCCTTGGAAAATATTTATCACATTAAAATGTATGTAATTTGATGATCTGAAGTTAGAATTGGGCAAAATGAAAATATGTAAGTGGAAAGTTGATTCATATTAAATCAAATTCTGAGAGCGAGAGGTTGAAGGATTATTTAGTGAATGGAAAAACTGAAAGTTGTTTGGTATCTTAAGGTCCAGTCACATTGGTCAACGGATGCAAAACGTTTGTAAAAAGGACAAGCAGACGACAAAATGTTCCATCCGTTGTTATCCACTCTCAAAAGTGCCCCGAATTTGCATAACCAGAGTGGACAACAATGGAAAGGAATGGACGGGGGGAGGATATAGCCAGGATGGAAAGCGGATGCTCCACGGAAGCCTAGCGGATGGAAGCGGATGGAAACGGATGGCACATCCGCAGGGCTTCTGGGGGAGAACAGCGAAGTGGACGCACAACAGAAGGAACGGATGCCGAATGGATGCCAAGCGGATGAAGCGGATGCATCACAGAAGCCTAGTGGATGCCTAGCGGATGCCTAGCAGATGCAAAGCATTCACTGCGCATGCGGGGAGGATGCATTGCGTCAGCCCCGTGGATATAAAGGGATGCAGCTTGCAAGCAGGTCACTATTCAGAGTAAAGACCTGCTGCCAGACACATCTCCAGCCAACAACCATGGGGAAGAAGAGAAAGCCTCCGCCATCTGCTGCCAGCCCTGGCAAGAGGGACAGGGCCACCATCCCACCCCCTGGCCCTGACTCAGCTTCTGCTGGGGCTTCTGCTGCTCAGGCTGACTCTTCTGGTGCTGGAGCTTCTGCTGGTGCTGCTCCTGGTGCTGGGGCTTCTGCTGGGGCTAACTCTGCTGGCGGTGGTGCTTCTGCAGGTGCTTACTCTGCTGGTGCAGCTCCTGGTGCTGGGGCTTCTGCTGGTACTTACTCTGCTGGTGATGCTCCTGGTGCTGGTGCTTCTGCTGGTGCTTACTCTGCTGGCACTGCTCCTGGTGCTGGTGCTTCTGCTGGTGCTTACTCTGCTGGCGCTGCTCCTGGTCCTGCTGGTCCTGGTGGTCCTGCTGGTGCTCCTGGTACTCCTGGTCCTGCTGGTGCTACTGGTGCTCCTGGTCCTGCTAGTGCTCATGGTCCTGCTGGTGCTTACTCTGCTGCTGCTGATCCTGGTGCTGCTGGTGCTGCTGGTGCTTACTCTGCTGCTGCTGATCTTGGTCCTGCTGGTTCTGCTGGCACTGCTGGTGCTGCTGGTCCTGCTGATCCTGCTTTTGCTGCTACTGTTGTTGTTGCTGCTGCTGGTGGTGGTGGTGGTGTGGAGGAGCAGCCCCTACAACTTCAAAGTCCCCCTGATGAGGGCCCAGATGGCCCTGCAAGAGGGAGGAAGAGGCATATGCGTGAATGGGAGAGAAGGCAATACTCCATTGAAGAGGAACATGAGGATGAGGTGCTGGAATGGCTGAGGGAGAACGAGTATCTATGGCGGAAGAGACACAGGCTCTATCGAGACACCAAAAGGAAGCAGGCTGCTTGGAGAGAGAAGACGGAGAGCCTGGACTACACTTCAGAGTGCTCCACAGCTGGTGGAAGCACAGGCACACCTGGTACGGGAAGCTGCACCTCAAGAAATCTGGCCAGGTCACGGTCAAGCTGATGGACCAAGAGACCTAGGTGATGGCCAAGTGCAGCTTCTTGGAGGGTGAGATCCGCCACCGAGCAGCAGCCCCTCTGACAACCCTCTCTCTCAGGCAGCCTGCTGAGAACCAGTCCTCTTCTGGCCAAGAGTCAGCTCCTGTGTCCAGGCAGGTTTCTGTGGAGCATGCCATGACGGAGATGCCCCCGACAGCTGCACTCCCCGTGGTGGAATGTGTGGAGGACCCCCTGATGCAGTGGGAGCAAGGAGAGGGCACTTCCACCAGAGAACAAGCCACATCCACCCCCAGCTCCACCCCCACAGAAAGCAGGCAGAGAGGCAGACCGGAGGGGCAGAGCCACACTGTCCTGCTGGAGATCAGGGACACCATCAGAAGCAGCGTAGATCTCCTCTCTCAGCTGGTACACACCAATGTCCCATCCTTCAACCACAAGCCCTTACTTACCAAAATCAACCAGACCCTCATGAACATGTTGGAATCACAGTACCAGGTGATAAAGGACAGGATCATCGGTCTTCTTCACAACCCTCCAGACCCAGCTGAACCTGCTCCCACCCAGTCCAGGTCTGCTCCTCCACCCCAGGTGATGTCACTCCCTTCCAAGGCTTTCCACAGGCCCTCACCTAGCAAGGCTATGGCTACCAGGAGCTCCAGCAGCATAGGCAGCCCTTCCCAGTCCAGGTACAGGTACATTGAATGCCACCGGTGCCACCGATGCCACTGATGCCACCCATGCCACCCATACCACCGATGACACCCATGCCACAGATGCCACCGATGCCACCGATGCCACAGATGCCACCCACGCCTCACCTCGCTCAGCTGCAGACCAGACATCCCCACTATACTGCTCCTTCCTCCACCCCACAGCCAAGCCTGGCCTCAGAACATCTGTCATCGGTATTGGGACTGACAACCCATGTCCTGGAGGAAGGTGATCTCAACATCACAGGACTGAGACAGCTCTCTGAGAGCTTCCTCCACACACCGTCCCCTGTTGTCCTCTCAGGGCCAGGCACCCCAATGATGCCTCAGACCAGCACTCCAGCAGCAGCCACCTCCACAACAACTGGACCCTTCACCCCTGAGACTGGGCACACCTCAGAGTGACTAAGAAGAGTGCCAGAGACTGGGTGGATACCTGTTGACTTTAGCTTTGCGTGGGACACTTGGGTCATTTTGCTTTTACAGCTTGTTATTAATAAAGATTATCTTTGCTTCACACACTTGCTTCATTTATTTTAGTAAATAAAGTCTTGGTGGAAACTTTTAGAAATGGTTTCAGTCTTTGCATGCTTGTGGGATGGGTTAAGATAACAGTGGGATTGGCAGGGATACCTGTTGGATGGGTAACAGCTTTGGGATGGGTAGGGATACCTTTGGGATGGGTAATAGCTGTGGGATGGGTTAGGATACCTTTGGGATGGGTAATAGCTGTGGGATGGGCAGGGATACCTGTGGAATGGGTAATAGCTGTGGGATAGATAAACCTCCAGTGCAAGCATAGTGGGACTCTATGGTCCATCCTCCCAGGTGCCACACCTATGGCCCTTTATTATCAATAATAATGTAATCAATCATCCACACGTCAACACAAACACAACTCTTTATTAAATGCCGTGTTCATTGTAGGGCCACTCAACATCCATGGCACAATCTCATCAGTGTTATGCGATAGGCTCAAGGAATCATCCATGAAGCATCTATCATCCTTTCTTGCCACTCCACTGCTGCAGCTGGGGAGATGCACCAGTGTTTCAGGAAGTTGCGCTGCTTCTTCCCTTCATGTGAAGCTCTGTTGGGGCCTGGCACATCCACAGTGTCTATCAGGTTTCGCTCTTGCCTCCATTCACTAGACTCCATGTCCGCATTGCCTTGTTGTAGGTCCACGAGCCTGTTCTGCAACACTGGGTAGCGGGTGCGCATGAGATTGTGCAGGATGCAGCAAGCTTCCACGATGTTCCTCAGGGTCTCTGGGAGATGCTGCATGGTGGTGAGAAGTACCTGGAACCTGTTGGCCAGGATGCCAAAGGTGTTCTCCACCACCCGCCTTGCCCTGGACAGGCTGTAGTTGAAGATCCTCTCTTCACGGGTGAGGCATCTGGAGGTGTAGGGCTTCATGAGGTACGTTGTGAGGGAGAAGGCATCATCCCCCACAATGAAATAGGGCACATCTTGCGTGTCGTTGGGCAGGGGGTCTGGATCTGGGAAGCCCATGATGAGGTTGCTTTCTAGCCCCTCCTTAAGGTGACTGGCATTGTATACCTGGGCATCTGAAGCTGACCCGTTGCTTGAAGCATCGATGTACATGAACTTGTAGTCAGCATCGACCATGGCGAAGAGGATGATGCTGAAGAAGCCCTTGGAGTTGAAATAAATGGACCCTGACTTGGCTGGAGCTTTACAGGCCACGTGCTTGCCATCTATGGTTCCAATGGTGTGGGGGAAGTTCCACTTCTCATACCACTGCTCTTCAACTTTCTTCCATCCTTCTTCAGTGGAGGGGCACTGGACGAGCTCCTCCAGGTATTCTTTAATGATGGCCTGCACCACTTTTCTGACAACAATGCTGATGGTGTTGTGTGGCACCCTCCAGCCGTACTGCATGCTCCTGTACGTGGTCCCTGAGGCCAGGAGGCACAGAGTCAGTGCCACCTTCAATCCAGGGTACAGGCTAGGCCGGAAGTTGGTGCTCTGCTTGGTCAATCTGGGTCTCAGCTTCTCCACAACTTTGTCGAACATGGCTGGAGGCATTCTCATGAAGTTCTGAAATGCACGAGTGTCTTCGTTCCTCATCTCTACCATCAGCTTGTTATACAGTCCGTACTTGGCTCTTCTCGCGATCCATCTTCAGACCCAGACACTTCTTGGACGCCTCCTTTTCCTTGCGTAGAACACGTGAAAGAGCCTATAGATGGCTTCGCACTGTTGTAGAACGACGGTGGCTACCAAAAGGAGTGTGTAATGATCCATGGTGGAGATGACTGGATTCTGTGGAAGAGCAAGAGCCAGATGAAGGCTGAAGAGGTCTGCACCGCAGGGCTGCTGGACTGAAAGTGAGATCCAGGTGAGTTCCTCCCCCTTTTTATAGGAAATATAGGTTTTCCACTCAGTGTCCTTTTGCATCCTCTAGGCATCCTGCATACATCCTAAATATCCGAGATAGGTCCCCTCTGCGAACGTTTTTTCCATTTTAATACTTTGTATGCAATCTTAATCCTCTTTCATCCTTTCTCCGTCCGTGCTAATTACGGTTTGTGTCCATTCCGCATCCGTTTTGCTTCCTCCCTGTGTCCGTTTTCCACTGGAGCGGATTTGAGTTGTGCGGATGTGCAGCGGATGCCTAGTGGATATAGCGGATGCGTAACGGTTGACGACGGACGTAGAACGGATGTTCCCCATATGCGTAGTGGATGTAGAATGGACGTGTTGGATACTTTTTCTGCTCAAAAAGTTTTGTGCAACTCAAAACTTTTTGACCGGATGAAATGTCAGTCGACGGATGCTGGACGGATAGAGTATGAAAAACGGATGCAGTGAGTACAGAACGGATGCATCACGTTAACCAACGGATGGCAAGTTGGTTTTACATCCTCTTTCCATCCGTTGGTGCTGTGTGACAGGGGCTTTAGAAGGGACAAAAATATACTGGTACTAGAAACAGCAGTATTAGTTAGAATTACATTATAATACAGTGTAACACTGTCCTGGGAAACAATCAAAAGTGGGGAAATGGCAATTGCCCTTCCCCAGGAAATTGATTGTATTTTTAATAGTAACCTGAAAACTAAGCATATGGAAATTAAATGGCTATCATAAGAATTCCTTGTAATGAAGAATCTCATTTTTTAAATGTCCACCTAATATGGTATAACTCAGTGCAAATATATATAATATACAACAAAATGTAATCCTTATAATGTTTGTCAAAGTAAGCTTTTGAAAATGGAAAGGAAACCTTTATTCAACATTAAGCTCTTTGAGCACACAGTTTGGATGCTGAGGTGTTTGATGGGATGAATATAATCTTTGCTCTTGTCCAATTTGTTCTCTTGAGATTTCATGTGTCACCTGATTTTCTATCTTGTACTTTTCTTGTATTAGTCTTGTGCTATCCCTTGTAGAAGATTTCTCTGCCAAGAAATACAAGCTCTGATATGTGTGCCCAAGGAATTCTTGTTTACTTGGATAATATTTCTCAAGAGGATTTATGAAGTTTTCCTTCCTTGTTTTAAATAGCTGTCAGAAGAATGATGTTTTCTATTATGGGAAAAGGGAATGAAGACCATAAAATCTGTAAGAGAAGCTCTGGCTTTTCTTTCTACTATTACTACATACTAATTTTGTACAATAGCCTTGATATTCATTTTCTGAATATGGAATCCAGTTTAGACCAAAAAAATTCCACCATCCACACCCATAAAATAGGTACTAACCAGGGATGGGATCTGACCTAGATAACTACCGTTTCTGTCATTCTGCGTCAAGTTGTGCAAGTTGCACGAGTGCAATTTACAACCTGCTGAGTTGCCCGGACAGCTGAGCAGCACTGCATGCAAGTGTGCAGTGGTTGAAAAAGCACCTTTTTTCCTGCTTTTTCAACCACAGCTGTCTCGTGCAAAGCAGCTGCAGTTGAAAACACAGGAAATAAAGGTCAGGTAAGAGTCTGGGCAGGCAGACAGGCAGGCCAAAACAGTAGCACATATAGAACCAGTTCTATGTCTGCTCTCTGTTTGCTGCTTTTCATAGCAACCGGTTCTATAGAAGTGGACAGAACCAGTAGCATCCCACCCCTGGTACTAACTTATCAATCTTGTTAACATTGAAGAACTTTTTCCACCATGTATTCAAAATGGACTGTGATTAATATGCATATGTATATAAAATATTATTGTATTTTATCTTATCTTAGTTTAGCTTAGTTCTTATCTTTTCTTTCTTATCTTGCCTTATCTTCTTAAATCTTACCTTATCTAATTTACCTTAACTTAATAGGACTGAAGAAGCTGTATGTGTAAAGTAATACTCAATGGTAAAGGCAAATAAGAGAGAAAAAAAACATTGATGAAAATGTTGGGAACTGATTATATGCTGGAAAAGAGTATGAAAAACCCATGGCTAGGCAAGGCAGAGGAGGGCCAATGGTATAGATTAGTCTAGGAAAAGATGAGGCTACCTGTGCCCTACATAAAACCATTCAATATGATAACTAGGATAAAAAAATGTTATCTTAATAGAATTTATAGATAATGTGCCAGTATGTATGCATGAATGTATTTGAATGTATGAATGTTTTTACTAGAGTTTCAGTGTCACTAAATTTTTATGGCATCAGTTATATAACACATTTGACAATATACCATTAGGGCTCCATCCTTAGGAGAAGGGTAAAGCAAAATGCTTTCCTAAACAATCAAGTCTTTTTTTTAAAAAATAAAGTTTTATTTGAGCTTTACACACAAAATACAAGTAAAACATCTTTTTTGAAAATAGCATGGTCCTGGACTGAACTTCTTTATACAGACATAAACTCAATTTCGTGCTCATTTTTGTGTTCTATTCCGTATCTTATACTATTCTACATTTTCTATATAGTTTTTCCCCTCTTTTAATTTTCTCAAATTTATTTTGATTATCTTATCTCAATTCAAATCATTATATTTATACTTTTGTCTGTTCTGTTTCAATTTCATATTATCTTTTCTCATTAAACAAATTTTCTCCTGTAGTTACTAATTGGAATATAACACCTTTATATCTTTTAATTATATCCATTCAACTCTTATTTAAACTTTAATATATACCTTAAGGTTATGACCTTCAATATAATACAAACTACATAACTTCCAATCGAATTCTGCTTGGTACATTCTTATAAACACACAATATTCTTTAAAAATAAAAGGATTATAAATATATGTAATTATAAACCCTCATTCCAATCCAATTCAGTTCTATCATTAATAATCATTAAAATCTTAACATCTTTAAAATTTCTTTTTAATTAAATAGCATACTTCCTTAAAGACACATACAATCTCCATAATTAATTTTTCCCTTCTTTCTCTTCACATATGTTTTGTAAATCATTAAATATTCATTTTGTTACATTTATTTATTGACAAGCATTCCACTAAGTTATGATAACTATTTTATCAAACATTTTAATCATACATTGTTTCATATTTTCTGAAATTATTTCTATTTCTAATATAACAATACTATCTTATGTACCTTTGCAGAATCCCTTTTTCCATTAGATTTTCACCCATTATCTCTAAATAGGCCCTGTTTCTCTATATTTTGTTTCTGTTCTTTATAACTACTTTTCCTTTCTTTCTTCCCTCTCTTCTCCCTCCCCTTTTTACCCCCTTGTCTCTCCACCTCTAATTCTCTCTTCTGCATTTCCCTCTTTAGCTTTCTGATTTTATACTTATTTTTCACTCTATTCTTTTTTTGGGTTGTTTTTCCCAATCTTAAACTTTCCATTCTCTTCCCCCCTTTTCCTTCCCCCTCCCCACCTAAGATTACTTGTTCATTAAAGATGGCTTCTTCTTTGTCCCAATCTTCTTGTTCTGCAGGAAAGAACAAGAAGATTGTTCTTCTTGTTGTTTCTCATAGTTACAAATCTCCATTTCTAAGAACTGAAATACAAAGCCAAAAGAAACTCTCCCTTCTTGTGCATCTTCTTTGTATTTTTAAAGTACCATTTTCTTCTAAAAGTGGAGCCATTTTAAACAGTTTTAAACAACCACCCAATTGATTTTAATCATTCAAATGCAATAACCAAGAATCCAGAGATCACTAAGTAATCCAAATAGTCCCAAGCTGTTTCTTCTTATGTCTTTTTTCACTTTCTCTTCCTGGGTTTTTACTATTTTGTTGTGATGTTTCAGTTAAGATATATCTTTTGGAAGTCTTGTTGAGATTTAGCTATAAGTTCTTTTTAATTCCAGGCAGTCTCCTCCCTTCCAGATCCTGCCCTTTTATTCTTTTTCTCTCCTTTCCTGTTTTCAAAAGCTTTTAATAATCCAGAAATCATTATTATCCCTTTGTCTTTTTATTTTCAGCATTAAATGCCTATTGATGTCAAAGTGGACTTTTTTTCCAATGTTTTGCTTAAATTGCTTAGCTGTCAGTATAGGAAGAGGAGAAAAAAAAAAAAACCAAAATCCTTTCCCTTTTCTCTCTCCTTGGCAGCTTAGAAATCTTCTTAGGGAATAATGCTATTGTTTTTTTTTTTATAGTTTCAATTCCAGGGTACCTTATTTGTTGATTTTGCTGTTTGACCCAGTCAACCAAAACTTTCTCTTCTTATCTTCCTCCTGCACATTCTTTTCTGATCGAGTTCTTCTTTGTGGTGGCCATTTTTGACCACTGCTACAAACGCCTTCAGGAAAGGGAGTAATGGCCAGCAGGGGAGGAGAGATGCGGCTCTTCTCAACCCTGAAGGCAGTCTCCCCCTTCTTCACCACCTCTATGGGGTGGCTTAGCCCTGAAACCAGCTGGGTCAGAATGCTCCAGCAGCGAGCACAGATCGAAACCGTGCAGAGACGTGGTTTTAGTCTGTCACCGAAGAAGCTCAAACTGGAGTCCAAAACAATCAAGTCTTTATGACCTTTTGCACATCCAGTGAGATAGAGGAGAACCAGATAGCCTTTTTTTTTTCTTTTTTGTTAGAACTGTGCACTTAACCAGGGGTGCAATTCAACCAGTATAGTTCAGCATCACAGCAGTAGTAACAATAGTCAATCCATACACTTGAAAGCAATGGGTAGTTTTTCCCCTTAAGTCCTGTCACACTGCACCAACGGATGAAAAGAGGATGTAAAACAGACAAAAAAGCTTGCCATCCGTTGGTTAATGCGATGTATCCGTTCTGTACTCACTGCCTCCGTTTTGCTTCCTTTCTATCCGTCCAGCATCCGTTTATGGACGTTTCATCTGCTCAGAAAGTTTTGAGCTGCTCAAAACTTTTGTGCAGAAAATGCATCCAATTCGTCCATTCTGCATCTGCTAGACATCCACTAGGCATCCGTTCTGCATCCGTTACGCATTCACTATATCCGCTAGGCATCTGTTCCGCATCCGCGCAACTCGCATCCACTCAGACACAGGGAGGAAGCGGAACGGATACCGAACGGATACAGAACGGATGCCTAGCGGATGCAGCATGGAAACAAAGCATTTAAAATGGAAAAAACGTTCGCAGAAGGGACCTATCTCGGATATTAAGGATTTCTAGAGGATGTCTAGAGGATGCCTAGAGGATGCAAAGGGACACCTATACTGCCAATAAAAAGGGGGAGCCATTCACCTGGATCTCACTTTCAGACCAGCTGACCAGCTGTGCAGACCTCTGCAGCCTTCATCTGACTCTTGCTCTTCCACAGTGTCCAGTCATGTCAACCGTGGATCGTAACACAGTCCTTTTGGCAGCCACCAACATTCTGCAACAGTGCGAAGCCATCTACAGGTTCTGTGAACTCTACTACAGGAAGAAAAGGAGGCGTCCAAGAAGCGTCTGGGTCCAAAGATGGATCGGGAGAAGAGCAGAGTACGGACTGTACAACAAGCTGAGGGTGGAGCTCAGGAATGAAGAAACTCAGGCATTCCAGAACTTCATGAGGATGCCTCCAGCCATGTATGATGAAGTTGTGCAGCGGCTGACACCCAGGTTGACCAAGGCAAACACCAACTTCCCACCCAGCCTGGAACATGGGCTCAAGGTGGCACTGACTCTGCGCCACTTGGCCTCAGGGACCACGTACACGAGCATGCAGTATGGCTGGAGGGTGTCACACAACACCATCAGCATGGTGGTCAGAGAAGTGGTGCAGGCCATCATCGAAGAATACCTGGAAGAGCTCCTCCAGTCCCCCTCCACTGAAGAAGGATGGAAGAAAGTTGCAGAACAGTGATATCAGAGGTTGAACTTCCCACACACCGTTGGAGCCATAGATGGCAAGCACATGGACTACAAAGCTCCAGCCAAGTCGGGCTCCACTTATTTCAACTACAAGGGCTTCTTCAGCATCGTCCTCTTTGTCATGGTCGATGCTGACTACAAGTTCATGTACACTGATGCTTCAGGCAACGGCTCATGTTCAGATGCCCAGGTATACAATGCCAGTGACCTTAAGGAGGGGCTGGAACGCAACCTCATCATGGGCTTCCCAGATCCAGACCCCCTGCCCAACGACCCCGCAAGATGTGCCCTACCTCATTGTGGGGGATGATGCCTTCTCCCTCAGAACCTACCTCATGAAGCCCTACACTTCCAGACTCCTCCCCCATGAAGAGAGGATCTTCAACTACAGGCTGTCCAGGGCAAGGCGTGTGGTGGAGAATGCCTTTCACATCCTGGCCAACAGGATCCAGGTACTTCTCACCACCATGCAGCATCGCCCAGAGACCGTGAGGAGGATCGTGGAAGCTTGCTGCATCCTGCACAATCTCATGAGCACCTGCTACCCAGTCTTGCAGAAGAGGCTCGTGGACCTCCAACAAGGCAATGGGGACATGGAGCCTGGGGAATGGAGGCAAGAGCAAAACCTGATAGACAATGAGGATGTGCAAGGCCCCAACAGAGCCTCACATGAAGGGAAGAAGCAGCACAACCTCCTGAAACACTGGTGCAACTCCCCAGCTGGAGCAGTGGAGTGGCAAGACAGTATGATAGATGATTAATGGGTGCTTCCTTCAGCCTGTCTCATCACACGGATGAGATTGGGCCATGTATGTTGGGTGGGCCTACAATGAACAGGGCGTTTAATAAAGAGTTGTGTTTGTGTTGACATGTGTGGATAATTATTACATTTTTATTGATAATAAGGGGCCATAGGTGTGGCACCTGGGAGGGTGAACCATACAGTCCCACGATGCTTACACTGGAGGTTTATCTATCCCCACAGCTATTACCCATTCCAAAGGTATCCCTGCCCATCCCACAGCTATTACCCATCCCACAAGCATGCAAAGGCTTAAACCAATTCTAAAAGTTTCCACCAAGACTTTATTAAAAAAAAGAAATGAAGCAAATGTGTGAATCAAAGATAAACTTTATTGAACAACAAGCTGTAAAAGAAAAATGTCCCAAGTCAAGTGTCCAAATAAAGTCCACAGGTAGCCAGCCAGCCAGTCTCTGGCACTCCTCTTGGTCACTCGGAGGTGTGCCCAATCTCAGGGGTGAAGGTTCCAGGTGCTGTGGAGGTGGGTGCTGCTGCAGTGCTGGTCTGAAGCACCACTGGGTTGGCTGGCCCCGAGAGGACAACAGTTGACGGTGTGTTGAGAAAGCTCTTGGATAGCTGGCTCAGACCCGTGATGCTGAGAGGTCCTTCCTCCGTGCCATGGGGTGTCAGCCCCGGTGATGAGAGATGTACTGAGGGCGGGCTTGGCTGTGGGGTGGAGGAAGGAGTAGTAAAGTGGGGCTGTCTGGTCTGTCTGGTCTGGGTGAGGGCTGGCATTGGGGACATCGGTGGCGTGGGTGGCATCACTGTCGTCAGTGGCATCATTGGCCTGGGTGGCATTGGTGGCATCAGTGGAACCGGTGGCAACAGTGTCACCCGATAACTCTGTGCCTGGACTGGGAAGGGTTGCTGCCTGTGCTGATGGACCTCCTGGTAGCTGTAGCCCTGGTAGGTGAGGGCCTGTGGAAAGCCTTGGAATGGGAGGGACATCACCTGGGGTGGAGGAGCAGACCTGGACTGGGTGGGAGCAGATTCCTCTGGATCTGGAGGGCTGTGAAGCAGCTCGGGGATCCGGTCCTTCACCACCTGGTACTGGGGTTCCTCCATGTTCCTGAGGGTCTGGTTGACATAGGTTAGGAAGGGCTTGTGGTTGGAGGATGAGGAGTCAGTGTGGACCAGTTGAGAGAGGAGATCTATCCTGGTCCGGATGGTGTCCCTGATCTCCAGCAGGACAGCTTGGCTCTGCCCCTCCTGCTGTCTGGCTCTCTGCCTTTCTGTGGAGGTGGAGCTGGGGGGGCCTGGATGCAGCTACGGCTTTGGTGGACGCGCCGTCTCCTTTCTCCCACCGCACCAGGGAGTCCTCCAAGTGCTCCACCATGGTTACAACACCTGTCCGCTGGTTCTCCGCCGTGGCACGCTCCACAGAAATCTGCCTGGAGACAGGGACTGAGTCTCGGCCGGAAGAGGACTGGCTCTCAGCAGGCTGCCGGAGAGAGAGAGTTGTGAGATGGGCTCCTGGTGCTCCTCGGTAGTGGATCTCACCCTCCAGGAAGCCGCACCTGGCCATGACGTAGGTCTCTCTGTCCGTCAGCTTAACCGTGGCCTGGCCAGATTTCTTCAGGTGCAGCTTCCCGTACTAGGTGTGCATGTGCTTCCACCAGCCGAGGAGCACCTCCGAAGTGTAGCCCATACTCTCCGCCTTCTCTCTCCAAGCAGCCTGCTTCCGCTTGGTGTCCCTGTACAGCCGGTGTCCCTTCTGCCACAGATAGTCATTCTCTCTCAGCCACTCCAGCACCTCATCCTCGTGTTCCTCCTCAATATAGCATTGCCTCCTCTCCCGTTGTCGCATACACCTCTTCCTCCCTTTGGCAGGACCAGATGGACCCTCATCAGAGGGGCTCCCAGGTAGTAGGGGCTGCTCCTCCACACCAACAGCAGCAGCAGCAGCAGCAGGATCATCATCATCATCATCATCATGATCATCCTCACCAGCAGGATCATAATCATCATCATCATCAGCAGCAGCAGCAGCAGCAGCAGGATCATCATCAGCAGCAGCAGCAGCACCAGCAGGATCAGCAGCAGCAGCAGCAGCAGCAGCACCAGCACCAGCAGCACCAGCAGGACCAGGAGAACAAGCAGGACCAGGAGCATGAACAGGACGAGCAGGACGAGCAAGACCAGGAGCATGAGCAGTACAAGTAGTACGAGCAAGTCCAGGAGCACGAGCAGGACCAGCAGGACCAGCAGGACCAGGAGCAGCTTCAGCAGAGTAAGCACCAACAGAAGCACCACCGCCAGGAGCAGCTTCAGCAGCTCCAGCACCAGAAGAGCGAGCCCGAGCAGCAGAAGCCCCAGCAGAAACAGAGTCAGGGACAGGGGGCAGGAGGGTTGCCCTGTCCCTCTTGCCAGGGATGGTGGCAGTTTGCTGAGGCTTTCACTTCTTCCCCATGGTTGTGGGGTTGCTGGCTGGCAGGGAGGCTGGCAGGCACCAAGGCTGGCAGGAAGGCTGACACCAAGCCTGGCAGGAAGGCTGGCAGGAAGGCAGGCAGGTAGGCAGGAACCAAGGCTGTCAGGCAGACTGGCTGGCAGGGAGGCTGGAAGGCAGGCTGGCAGCAAGGCTGGCAGCAAGGCTGGCAGGCAGGCAGAGAGCAAGGATGGCAGGGAGGCTGGACAGGAGGCTGGGAGGCAGGCTTGGAGGCAGGCTGGCAGGAAGGCTGGCAGGCAGGCATGCAGGCAGGGCAGGCAAGGACTCGATGTATCCGGCAGCAGGTCTTTCCTCTGAATGCTGTCCATGTGCGAGCTGCTTCCTTTTATATCCGTGGGGCTGACACAATGCATCCCCCCTGCATGCGCAATTAACGCTTGGCATCCGCTAGGCTTCCGCTGTGCATCCGCTAGGCTTCTGCTCTGCATCCGCTTCATCCGCTGTGCATCCGCTGTGCATCCGCTGTGCATCCGCTGTATCCGTTCCCCATCTGCTTTGCTGAGGTCCCCCGGAAGCCTAGCGGATGTGCCATCCGCTCCCATCTGCTTCCATCCACCCTGCATCCTCCCCGCGTCCATTCCTTTCCGTGTTATCCGGTCCGGTTATGCAAATGTTTGCCCCGTTTGAGAGCGGATAACAACGGATGGAACATTTTGCTCGTCCGTTGTGTCCTTTTTACTAATGTTTTGCATTCGTTGGGCAGTGTGACAGGGCCTTTAGGATGAGGGGCCAAATAGTTATAAAACAGTAGACATTATTATTTACTGTTCTCTTTCAGATTATGGTTGCATGTTCACATTTTTTTTTGAATAGTTTCCAATAGATCCTATCATCCAACCCATTCAATCCTTCATCTTCTTTCTCAATTACTGTGACTGTTATTTCCATTACAGGGTGGCTGACACAAAGATATTCTAATAATCTAAGGCTAAGATTTAAATCTAGCATAATCTTCTGAAATTTCCTGGCTCTCTCATATAACTGTTTCCTTGGAATTCTGATAATTGCAATCTTAATATTCTGGAGGGAACAAATTAAGAAGGCTTCCTTCGAGAAGTGGAGTCAGTTCTCTTTCTTTCTGGCTGTCTCTGCAGATAAATATATAAGTGGGTAAGCAGGTAGATATTGGATTAATTAATTTCAATTAGATTTTGGTCTACTGAATTTAAATCTTTTAAGTCCTTATCTAAAAACATCAGGGAATGAAGACCTTTACTAGCCAATTCGTAAATTACAATAAGGCATCAATTATCTAATCTGATTTAAGGAAGTTTCTCATTTTTCTGTAAGTTTCCACAGGTAAACATATGTACTCTCAAACATATAACCACTTTTGAGATAGTAAATATAGGAGACACAATTGTATATGTCTTGGAGTTTTTCACTTGATTCTCCTCCCCTAAATCTTAACAATGCGATCAAAGACTGTGTTTTCAGAGTGTAGTAAATTCAATGAAACTTATTCCAAATCCCTGTGAGTCCATTGAGATTTCCTTTCTGTAACTCAGGATTTCAACCTTTAAGGCTTTTTGAGATATATGCCCTAGATATTTCTTATAAATACACTATGTATTAGCAATTGAGAGTTGCAAGTTTGTTACTGAGAAGAATTTTGGTTTTTCAAAGTAATTGCTTCAAAGTGGATAAAGAAAGGGGTCAATGGGAGGTAGCAAAATGTATGTTTTTCTCCTTCAGATAGGAAGGGGAAGAAAGTTTTCACACGAAAGGAATAATAAAGCTGTAGTTCCATTACATAGGCTATACAATAAAATGGTCTAAATAGAAGTAATTTGATCTTATCCCAATTGCCTAAAAAAGGAAGAAAAAAAGTAAGCAGGCCTTTTAAAAGTTGCAATTAAGGCTTCCTAAGTATAAAATAACATTTCAAGCAACTTGAGCAAAATAGCAAGCCAAATATAGAAAACATACCAAGCCAATTTTGATAACAATTGTAATCATCATTGGAAGCAGAAGTGCGTTATTTCTTACATCCTATTTTTTGATTCTTTTTAATGGCCCTGCATCATGGTGGAGTTGGGGCAATTGAATGGAGCTCAAGCATTTACTGGCCAGATGCCTTTCCTGATGTGGTGTTCACAGTAGACAATTACTCATTGTGCCCAGAGAGAGAAATATCTGCCACTACCTAGGATCGAACTCACAGCTCTCACCTAACAACTCCACCTCTCAGCCACTGCACTGCTCATTTCTAACATCTTTCATATAAGCCCTCATATTTTCAGACTGGGGGTTGACTTATTCTCCAAAATCTCTTGAGGCAGGACTAGAAGTAACAGATTGAAACTTATCAAAGAGAGATCCAACTAGAACTAAAGAGAAATTATCTAACAGTGGGAACAATTAATTTGTGGACGGCTTGCCTCCAGAAGTTGTGATTGCTCCATTCCTGGAAGTTTTTAAGAAGAGACTGGACAGCTATTTGTTTGGAATGGTATAGGGTCTTTTGTTTGAGTAGAGGGTTGGAATAGAAGACCTCCAACGTCCTTTTCAACTCTGTTATACTGTTACTATTTTCACTAGAAAGATTCTTATGACATGGAACTTGCTTTGGAACAGTTTCTTGGTCAGTATACAGATGGTCAGGATTGAGACTTTGGAGAAAAATAAGGCTAAAGATGTCCTTCCAGGAAGAATGATGTTTTCAAACTGGTATAAGCCTGTGTGCATCATATTATACATAAGTCAAAAAGAGTAAGGTTAACTGTGCAGTCATTCCTACCATCCTGACATTTTTGATCTTTGTGGATAACTGATTGCTTTAATCATGGAACATGTTGATGCTAAAATTATATAAAAAGGGAAGCCTTTCCTCCATGAATTGATTAGATAATAGACTTTAGAAATAAAATTTAAAATACACTGATGGCAAATACTGATGATGCCTAATTTCCCTTATGAGAAGTCAACATAAACAACTTTCTTTGTCAAAAGGAGCCGCACGTTTGAAACTGCTTCGCTTTTCCTGCTTATTCATTAGGCTGACCACACCATACATTTAGCCATAAATATAGAAGCAAGCTTAGTCTTAGTCTTAGACTATGGTGCAATTGCATAGCCTGAACTGAGAACAGTCATGGTTTGGCAGATGCTTTCACTGGGAATCTTTCGTATTTTATTTTAATTGCCAGCCTCAATCTTTGCAAACTTTGTGTGAAGTTTGAACTGCTTCCGAGCCATCTGACATTTATCACTATTCAACTTGCCAGTGAACTGGGGAGGGAGGAAAGGGTTTGAAGGAATGCAGATGATCCAAGAATAGACCATGTGAGCCAAGAACCCACCAAGGTCACTGCTGCACGTGTCCAACAAAGAAATGAACCGTTCTCAAAACAAAAGACTAATTCATAATTGGGTAGCATGACCACTATGGGTGGGAAGGAGTGGAACCTAACGTTTAACGATGTATCTTTGCATGAGAAAACCTCAGAGATGATTTTATTTTTTGCTGCCAAAATGGTGTATCCAATAAAGTTTAACTTTTGGGATTTTAAAGTTCCTGAGAGTACCTACTTTTCTTGGGTCCGCTGATCAGACAGTTGACACTTCGATTTCCACCACAGCTTTTCTACCCGTGATAGTTCCTTATGGTACCCAATTGATAAATACAAAAATAAAATAAGAAGACAACAAAATAGGATATATCCTGTTATCAGGAATGGTCTTCAAAAATTTTAGCAAAGAATTATCTACCTGATTGCTGGGTGGGTGTGGCTATAGTGGGCGTGGCCTAGTTGGCCTTCTGCACCATGGCAGGGGGGCATTTTTGCCCTCCCCAGGCTCTGGAGGCTCTCTGGAAGCAAGAAACAGGCCCATTTCTGGCCTTCCCGAACTTCCAGGAAGCCCATTTTTCACCCTTCCCAATCTTCCATGCATGCCCTGCACTTACCTACATCCTAAACAGGATGTGTGGAGACTCCTGCAAGGGGAGGGAGGGGTGGGTGGGGCCAGCCAGGAGTGGGATTTGGGGGTTCTCCAAACTGCACAGAATCTTAGCTGGGGCTCTCCCCTGTGAACCCCCAGAAGCCCACCCCTGTCAGTGATCTACAGATTGAATGACAAAAGCTCTAGCTTACTTTGTGGGATATTTGCCTCTTAGGCAGCTCAGTGAAGACATATCAGCAGACTTTTCTTTCACCTCAACAGATATGAAACATTTTGTTTGAAAATTAAAACAATATCATGAACAACAGTTTGTTTATTGTTCAAATAAGTAAAAAAATGCAGATGCATACATTACATTACAAACATGCATCAAAAATGCATACAATAAGTCCTTGACTTATGACATTAAAATATTGATTTAAGAAAAAACAAATGTAAAATTATAACCTGATCTAGCAGGATTTTTCTCATGTTCTTACTGACAAAGAGAATGAGAAGCCAATATAATTATGTCAATATTTTGACATAATTCAATAATTTGAAGTATAAGTTGAGCAATATTTGGTATTCTGACTAGCAGTAATATTGGAATCATAGTTCTTATCTTCATACTATAATGTGGATTGAGAAATAACTTACTTCAGTGGTTCTTAACCTGTGGTCCATGCAACCTTGGAGGTCATGAATCCACGATGTCATCACAGGGGCTCTGTGAAGGCTTGAAGAAGTATTATAGTTTAAATTTTAAGTTAAATTTTGGGGATCTGTGGCTATGGTCCATGGCCACAAAAGAGGGTACATGGTGATGAAAAGATTTACTGGTTTTCAAATTTGCATGAATTATACAGGATAATTCTTTTCTCCAATAAACAATACCTTATAAGGTCTCTGTAATCAAGAAATTCACAAAAATCTTTTCCATTTTGAAGCATAAACAATTGATGCTGGGGATTGAAGAAGTGAATTCACATTTTTCCTTTAACTCACAAAGTGAACCGATTTGTTTCGTTACAGATATCGAACACAATGAAACAATGTAATCCTATCATGCCTGTTCAAATAAATTCCAGGGGGCTTATCTATAGTTCCTCACTGTGAAACATGAATACTGTCCAAATGAAGTTTTGGCAACTTTGTAAATTGGGAGGGATGCACTGTTTTCTCCAACTCTCAAGTGCCACAGATAATTAGACAATGATGATGGAATATCATTGGAAAGGCTGGATTGAACTCCTGTGTTTGGGGAGCTGAATGTCTCTCAATTTATAAACAGAGTGAATCTTATTTGCTAAATTTCAGCAAAATAACCTCTGTTCTTTACATAGTTGCATATGAGGAAGCCAGGGTCCTAATTCACTCTAAATTGTGTGTAAGTTGGTTATTTTTAGATTAATATAAGGCTACCTTTTTAACTTAAGCCTTTTGATATGAGAAATGTCACTTCACTGTGGGCAACTCAGCTTTATTAAACTACCTTTCATTATTATAATGAATGTTTATAACCAATTTAGAGTAAGGTTGAAATGTACATTTAATGTTTAAATAATAAAATACTTTGTATGTGTACATACATACATACATACATACATACATACATACATATACATATATCTAGTACACATGCACTCACACAAGACCAGTTCAGTGCAAAACAGATGTTATAGCATTACTTAATTGATTCTCTAAATATTTACGTCAGTGTTACAGACAGACAGTGTATACATGTACATACACACACAGACACACACAGAGACACACACACACACACACATACACCAGCTTATATGGACACACAATAAATGAGCATCCCTCTGCAACAATAATATAAATATCCAGAGAATCATTTAAGTAATGATATAGTGTCTGTTTTACACTGTATTGAGCCTTATGTAATGTTACTTTATGAGCTGTCTTTTTATTTTATTTTGGCAATTGCTTACAAGATAATAGGTATAAGTACAAAACTTAGTTATGAATACATGGATACATATAAGAAAAATAAAATAAAAAATAAAAGAAACAATAGAACAGGAATGGTAGGCATGTTGGTATGCTTATGCACACACCCTATAGACCTCTTAGGAAAGGGGTGAGGTCAATAGTAGACAGTCTAAGGTTAAAGTTTTTGGGGTTTGGGAAAGAAACCAGAGTCAGGTAGAGTATTCCAGACATTGACCACTCTGTTACTGAAGTCGTATTTCCTGCAATCAAGTTTGGTGTGATTAACCTTCAGTTTGTTTCTATTGTTTGCTCTTGTGTTGTTATGGTTGAAGCTGAAGGATTCATTGACAGTGTATGATTTTATATGTTATACTTAGATCGGACCGAAGGCAGTGTAATTCTAGGTTTTCTAGGTCTAAAATTTCAAGTCTGGTGGCATAAGGTATTCTGCAACAAGTAGAGGAGTGGAGAACTTTTCTTGTGAAATATTTTTGGATTTTTTCAAATGCGCTAATATCAGATACGTAATGTGGGTTCTAGACTGATGAGCTGTATTTGAGTATTGGTCTAGCAAATGTTTGTATGCTTTAGTTATTAGTGTAACATTACAAGATAAAAAGCTATGTAAGATTAGGTTAACAACTCTTAACACCTTTTTGGCTATGTAGTTACAGTGGGCTCTAGCACTTAGATCATTAGAGATGAGTCCTCCAAGATCCTTTCAAGAGTTTGGATCATCAACAAGGTCTTGACTATTCAGCCTGTATTTTAATTTCTGATTTTTTTTTGCCAATATGAAAGACAGAGCATTTATTTGTTGAGATTTGAAGTTGCCATTTGTTTGACCATTCTGCTACATAGTCGAGGTCTTTTTGAAGAGTAGCAGTATTGACTGTGGTGACAGTCAATTTGACAGCTTTACATCATCAGTGAAGAGAATGCAGTTGCTCTTGATATGATCACAGAGGTCATTTATGTAGAGTATGAAAAGAGTTGGTCCTAAAACATTGCCTTGGGGGACACTACTGTTGACAGGTACAGAATTTGATCAGACGTTCCCAATTTTGACCTTTTGTTGTCTGTTTGACAGGAATGCTTCTATCCAGTTATGCAGGTGTCCAGAGATACCCTAAGATTTTAGTTTTAGGAATAATTTGTCATGAACCACTGAATCAAAGGCTTTATAAAAGACAATGTAGATTGCGTCCATTGCTTTGCCCTGATTGAGTTATGTAGTCCAAATGTTTTTGCAGTGTAAGAGTTGCAGATTACATGATAGTTTTTTCCTGAAACCAAATGGTTTATTAGAGAGTAGGTTGTTTCTCTCTAATGGAGGATAACGGATTGGTTAATAATTGATTCCATGACTTTACAGGTGATGCAGCATAAGGAGATTGGTCTGTAATTTTCAACAAGGCTGAGGTCTCCCTTTTTGAAGATGGGGATGACCATGGCTTGTGACCATAGTTTTGGCAAGGAGCTGGTCCTGAAAAATTTTTCAAAGATTATGCTTAGAGGTTCGGCTATGGCAGTGGGTAGCTTTTTAAAGAAGTAGGCACATATTCCATCCGGCCAATAGATAGAGATGGTTTTAGATTGTGCGGTGCTTTTTCAACATTGTCTTCTGTAAAATCGATATGTATTAGATCATTGTAGTTGTCTGTGGTTTGACTAGGAAATACTGGGCATGATCCAGTGCTGCTTACAAATACTGAGCCAAAGAATGTGTCAAAGAGGTTGGCTTTAACAGTGTTGTTGTTGCATTAGCTCCTTTCAGAGGTGGGATGGACCTTGAGTCTTTTAGTTTGTTGTTTACAAAATTGTAGAAAGCGCGGGTGCAATTGGTTTGTAGAAGGTTTTTTTCTTGTTTAATGTGATAATTGGTGCATTCAGTCTTTATCTGGTGGCATAATTTTTTGTATCAGCTTTTGAAATTGGCAACATGACCAGACTTGTTTTTCCGCCAAAGTGATTTCTTTTTTAGATTGAAGCTTCCTTATTGTTATGGGTAATTTGTTTTTTCTGGTTTTGGGAGTTGTTATTGGTACATATAGTTTGATGACTCTTTTGACTTCAAGTAAAAATACTTTGTAATGGTCTACAGTATTGCATCCAGTGAATAGAAATCGCCAATCAACGGATGAGAGATCATTGTTTATTAGATCATTTTTGAAGTTATAAATGGGAATTCTGTCATGATGATTTTTGTGTGGACGCATGTTGAGACAAAAGTCAATCATGTTGTGGTCATTGTTTGAAAAGGGTTCTTTAATTTGTATTCTGTAAATTGAATTCAAACTATTGCAGAAGATGAGATCGAGGCAGTTGTTTAGTCTAGTGTTGTTGGTTACTAGTTGTTCCAGTCCCAGATTTGTTACAGCATTTTAGAAGGTTGCGTGTATGGGTTCAGTTGTACATTTATTTAGGGTCCAGTTAATATGAGGTAGATTGAAGTCACCAAGAAAGATAAAAGCATGTGGGCAGGATGCTGCCCATGTTAGTAGTATATTTCAGGGGTGGGATTCTACCAGTTTGCTCCTATTCTCTAGAACCAATTGTTAACATGCCAAGCAATTCGGAGAACCGGTAGTTAGAATAAATTACTGGCCTCATCCTGTAAGGAAGGCAGGAAGGAAACATTCTGGTGTTGCTTGCAGAAACTGCCTCTCTGTTAACCCTTATTATGTTCTTGGCAGGACTAGACTTCCTGTCTCAGGAATGTCTCTGGAGTTTTTTTTCCCCTCCTTTGCTGGTACTTTGCTTATGCAGAATGACCATTCAAAGTTACAATGGCACTGAAAAAAGTGACTTATGACCATTTCTCACACTTATGACTGTTGCAGCATCCCCACAGTCATGAGAGGCCAGGTGAGGAGATATGTACCTCGATGTGAGTGGTTTTGAGTTGACTACACTCAGCCAATAAGATGACCACCAAGCCATGCCTACCAACTAAGCCATGCCCACAGAACCTGTTAGGGATAACATTGTTCACCCTAACTGTTTTAGGTGAAATACTAACTATGAATCATAGTTAGTGTATGCAGCTTTAACTGTAAAATAGCAACTGTGGGTGTGGTTATGAAAACCATATAAAAGTAGCAAGGCTACAGCTTGCTCGCTCTCTCTCTGGCTTTGATGATCCCTGATTACTGCTTGGAAGCAAGACTGCATTGCTCGAACGGGAGAGACAACAACGGACTGATTTATGTGAACTGACAATTGGATATTCTACATGGACTTTGCTAACTGAATATCCCTGAATGGACTGACTACATGGTAAATGAATATAGGACTGTTTTTGACTATGCTATAAACTTATAATGGAATAAAATATATTCTTGATAGCACAAGCGTATCTGTTATTTTTACTGTATGTTAATACACATACAAGCTTAGCTCACTCATTTATCTGTGTGCCTATCTGACTAACGCTGCACATTCTGTTTAGCTTGTCTACCTAACCCTGGTTGGGGAACCCAGGCTTAACAGAACCGGTTGATAAAAATTTGAATCCTATCCCTGTTGTATTTAGCTTGTTTGCATGTTCAATGTCATAATCGGGGGTTCTGTAACATAGTAAGAACCAAATTGTGATAAATAAGGAGAGTTCACAGACGATGGTCTCAGGAATAGCAAGCTCCTGGGTAACTTGGATGTTTTTTAGATGTAGAGACTTTTTATAGAAGATAGCAACACCACCTCCTCTATGGATTTCATGATCTGATTAGTATACATGATAGTCTATTTCTGTGGTAATGGAGTCAGGGAGAGATAGTCATATTTTCTTTCCTTCTGATTGTAGTGCATGAATTAGCATATCATTCCTATAGAGATGATTTGCTACTTTTAAATGATAAGTGAAATATTCCACTTCATTTTACACATTTTCTAAAATCAAATAATTATGCCAATGGATACATAGATGTTTGAAAGAATTTCAATATTTTTTCTTCCATTCTCATATGAGAGACTTTTTCAATGCTTTCAGGTTGATTATCATAATGGCAATATACCATCTTAAGGGGCATAAATAAAGAAAAATAAGTATCTTATATTTTTGAATATTTTTATTGCTTTTTTAAAATATGGATTTATATAATTTTTAGTGTCCCTGTATTTTATATGTTGAATGCGACAGTATAATTTAACTACAACATCATTATGTTTCAATGGTTATATTTATAACTATGGGTTTGGCTTGTGGTTTTATTGCTGTAAGTTTATTGTGAAGTTGCCAATGTTATTAAACTTAGACTTGTTTCAAATACTCAGAGGAACAATATTAATAAAAGCTGAGCTGCAAATCATATAAAATAAAATTAGAACTGTTACTTTTTCTGCTAATCTAACTTTGAAAGTGTAACATTGCTGTTTGGAGGGCCAATCTATTTAGTTGGCAAGAAAAACAAGTAGTAAGATTGCCATTCCAAAACAACTGTCAGCCTTTCAAGGCAGTCCAGACAAGAAACACACTCAAGAATGCTAGCTCTACCTTCATCACAAGGTATACTAACAAATTCCTGTAAGTCAGAAAGTATATTGTCCTCCATTGCCTTTACAGTGCAAGAAAGTATGGAAGATCCCTTCTGAGATGCTTGCCATTCCCCCATTCCTTTTTTGAGTTCATCTGCCTCTATTTGACCATTGCCAAGACTGTGGCTCTTCCTCCTGCCTCCCAATGCCATTCCCACATTCCATTAAAACAACCTTATTTATTAATTTAATTATTATTTTTATTTAAATAGTTAAGGTTGTGTCAAATGATTTAAACTTCTCTGAGGACCTCTTGTTTATGGAAATTAGTATATATTGGGCAAGGAAAGGATTTAAAGCAGAGTGCATAGAAAAAAAATAAATACAAAAGTGAAGGTTGTTTTTACTTTAAGGCCCTGTCACACTGCCCAACGGATGCAAAACGGACACAACGGACGAGCAAAATGTTCCATCCGTTGTTATCCCCTCTCAAAAGGGGCAAAAATAACCGGAGCGGATAACACGGACAGGGGGAGGACGCAGGCGGATGGAAAGCAGATGCAGAACGGAAGCCCAGTGGATGGAAGTGGATGAGAGCAGATGGCACATCCACTAGGCTTCCGGGGGGCCTCAGCAAAGCGGACACGGAACGGAAAGAGCGGATTCAGAGAGGATGCTGAGCGGATGAAGCGGATGCACAGCGGATGAAGCAGATGCAGAGCGAAAGCCTAATGGATGTCGAGCGTTAATTGCACATGCGGGGGGGATGCATTGCGTAAGCCCTGTGGATATAAAGGGAAGCAGCTCGCACATGGCCAGCATTCGATGCCGGATACATCAAGTCCTTGCCTGCCCTGCCTACATGCCTGCCTGCAAGCCTTGCTGCCAGCCTGCCTCCAAGCCTCCTGGCCAGCCTCCCTGCCAGCCTTGCTCTCTGCCTGCCTGCCAGCCTTGCTGCCACCTGCCTTCCAGCCTCCCTGCCTTCCAGCCTCCCTGCCAGCCTTGGTGCCTGCCTGCCTGCCTGCCTGCCTTCCTGCCAGGCTTCCTGCCAGCCTTCCTGCCAGCCTTCCTGCCAGGCTTTCTGCCAGCCTGCCTGCCTGCCTTGGTGCCTGCCTGCCTGCCAGGCTTCCTGCCAGCCTTGGTGCCGGCAAGCCTCCCTTCCAGCCTCCCTGACAGCCTCCCTGACAGCCAGCAACCCCACAACCATGGGGAAGAAGCGAAAGCCTCAGCAACCTGCCGCCATCCCTGGCAAGAGGGACAGGGCCACCCTCCCGCCCCCTGTCCCTGACTCTGCTTCTGCTGGGGCTTCTGCTGCTCGGGCTCACTCTTCTGGTGCTGGAGCTTCTGCTGAAGCTGCTCCTGGTGGTGGTCCTTCTGCTGCTGCATACTCTGCTGAAGCTGCTCCTGGCGGTGATGCTTCTGCTGCTACGTACTCTGCTGAAGCTGCTCCTGGTCCTGCTGGTCCTGCTCGTCTTGCTTGTGCTCCTGGACTTGTTCGTACTGCTCGTCCTGCTCATGCTCCTGGTCCTGCTCGTACTCCTGGTCTTGCTGGCACTGCTGGTGCTTACTCTGCTGCTGCTGATCCTGGTCCTGCTGCTGCTGGTGGTGCTGCTGCTGCTGCTGCTGATGATGATGATGCTGCTGGTGCTGCTGCTGTTGGTGGTGTGGAGGAGCAGCCCCAACCACCTGGGATGAGGGCCCATCTGGTCCTGCCAAAAGGAGAAAGAAGCATATGCAGGGACAGGAGAGGAGGCAATACTTCATTGAGGAGGAACACGAGGATGAGGTGCTGGAGTGGCTGAGAGAGAATGACTACCTGAGGTGGAAGGGACACTGGCTGTAAAGGGACACCAAAAGGAAGCAGGCTGCTTGGAGAGAGAGGGCGGAGAGTTTGGGTTACAGTTCGGAGGTGCTCCTCGGCTGGTGGAAACATATGCACACCTGGTACGGGAAGCTGCACCTGAAGAAATCTGGCCAGGCCACGGTTAAGCTGACGGACAGAGAGACCTACGTCATGGCCAGGTGCAGCTTCCTGGAGGGTGAGATCTGCCACCGAGGAGCACCAGGAGCCCCTCTGTCTACCCTCTCTCTCCGGCAGCCTGCTGCGACCCAGTCCTCTTCCGGCCAAGAGTCAGTACCTGTCTCCAGACAGGTTTCTGTGGAGCGTGCCACGGTGGAGAACCCGTGGACAGCTGTTGTCACCATGGTGGAGCGTGTGGAGGACTCCCTGGTGCGGTGGGAGAAAGGAGACATTGAGTCCACCACAGTTGTAGCCGCATCCACCCCCCCAGCTCCACCTCCACAGAAAGGCAGAGAGCCAGACAGCAGGAGGGGCAGAGCCACACTGTCCTCCTGGAGATCAGGGACACCATCTGCACCAGCATAGATCTCCTCTCTCAGCTGGTCCACACCAACTCCTCATCCTCCAACCGCAAGCCCTTCCTCACTTATGTCAACCAGACCCTCAGGAACATGGAGGAACCCCAGTACCAGGTGGTGGAGGGCCGGATCACCGAGCTGCTTCACAACCCACCAGATCCAGAGGAACCTGCTCTCACCCAGCCCAGGTCTGCTCCTCCACCCTAGGTGATGTCCCTCCCATTCCATGGCTTTCCACAGCCCCTCACCTACCAGGGCCACGGCTACCAGGAGGTCCAGCAACACAGGCAGCAGCCCTTCCCAGTCCAGGCACAGAGTCATCGGGCAACACCGTTGCCACCGGTTCCACTGATGCCACTGATGCCACCCACGCCAATGATGCCACCGACGACATCGATGCCACCAATGCCAGTCCTCACCCAGATGCAGACCAGACAGCCCCACTACACTACTCCTTCCTCCACCCCACAGCCAAGCCCGCCCTCAGTACATCTCTCATCAGTACTGGCGCTGACACCCCATGGCATGGAGGAAGGACCTCTCAGCATCACGGGTCTGAGCCAGCTATCCGAGAGCTTTCTCAACACACCGTCACCTGTTGTCCTCTTGGGGCCAGGCACCCCAGTGGGGCTTCAGACCAGCACTGCAATAGCAACCACTCCACAGCACCTGGACCCTTCACCCCTGAGACTGGGAACACCTCCGAGTGACCGTGAAGACCGCCAGAGACTGGGTGTGGACTTTATTTGGACACTTGACTTGGGTCTTTTTCCTGTTACAGCTTGTTTTTCAATAAAGTTTATCTTTGATTCACACACTTGCTTCATTTCTTTTTTTTAATAAAGTCTTGGTGGAAACTTTTAGAATTGGTTTAAGCCTTTGAATGCTTGTGGGATGGGTTAAGATAGCAGTGGGGTGGGCAGGGATACCTTTGGGATGGGTAATAGCAGTGGGATAGATAAACCTCCAGTGCAAGCATAGTGGGACTGTATGGTCCACCCTCCCAGGTGCCACACCTATGGCCCTTTTTTATCAATAACAATGTAATCAATCATCCACACATGTCAAAACAAACACAACTCTTTATTAAACGCCCTGTTCATTGTAGGCCCACCCAACATACATGGCCCAGTCTCATCTGTGTGATGAGACAGGCTGAAGGAAGCACCCATTAATCATCTATCATACTGTCTTGCCACTCCACTGCTCCAGCTGGGGAGTTGCAGCAGTGTTTCAGGAGGTTGCGGTGCTTCTTCCCTTCACATAAGGCTCTGTTGGGGCCTTGCACAGTGTCTATTAGGTTTTGCCCTTGCATCCATTCCCCAGGCTCCATGTCCCCATTGCCTTGCTGGAGGTCCACGAGCCTGTTCTGCAAGACTGGGTAGCAGGTGCGCATGAGATTGTGCAGGATGCAGCAAGCTTCCACAATCCTCCTCACGGTCTCTGGGCGATGCTGCATGGTGGTGAGAAGTACCTGGAACTTGTTGGCCAGGATGCCAAAGGCGTTCTCCACCACCTGCCTTGCCCTGGACAGCCTGTAGTTGAAGATCTTCTCTCCACGGGTGAGGAGTCTGGAAGTGTAGGGCTTCATGAGGTAGGTTCTGAGGGAGAAGGTGTCATCCCCCACAATGATGTAGGGCACATCTTGTGTGTCGTTGGGCAGGGGGTCTGGATCTGGGAAGCCCACGATGAGTTTGCATTCCAGCCCCTCCTTGAGGTCACTGGCGTTGTATACCTGGGCATCTGAACCTGAGCCGTTGCCTGAAGCATCGATAGACATGGACTTGTAGTCAGCATCGACCATGGCAAAGAGGACAATGCTGAAGAAGCTCTTGTAGTTGAAATAAGTGGAGCCCGACTGGGGTGGTGCTTGCCATCTATGGCTCCAACGGTGTGTGGGAAGTTCCACCTCTGATACCACTGCTCTGCAACTTTCTTCCATCCTTCTTCAGTGGAGGGGCACTGGAGGAGCTTCTCCAGGTATTCTTTGATGATGGCCTGCACCACTTCTCTGACCACAATGCTGATGGTGTTGTGTGGCACCCTCCATCCATACTGCATGCTCCTGTTGGTGGTCCCTGAGGCCAGGTGGTGCAGAGTTAGTGCCACCTTGAGCCCAGGTTCCAGGCTGGGCTGGAAATTGGTGTTTGCCTTGGTCAACCTGGGTTTCAGCCACTGCACAACTTCGTTCCTGAGCTCCACCATCAGCTTGTTGTACAGTCCGTACTCTGCTCTTCTCCCGATCCATCTTCGGACCCAGATGCTTCTTGGCCGCCTCCTTTTCTTCCCATAGTAGAGTTCACAGAGCCTGTAGATGGCTTCGCACTGTTGCAGAAGGATGGTGGCTGCCAAAAGGACTGTGTTACGATCCATGGTTGACATGACTGGATGCTGTGGAAGAGCAAGAGTCAGATGAAGGTTGCAGAGGTCTTCACAGGTGGGCTGCTGGTCTGAAAGTGAGATGCAGATGAGTTGCTCCCCCTTTTTATAGGCAGTATAGGTGTCTCTTTGCATCCTCTAGGCATCCTCTAGGCATCCTCTAGACATCCTTAATATCCGAGATAGGTCCCCTCTGCGAACGTTTTTTCCGTTTTAAAAGCTTTGTTTCCATGCTGCATCCGTTCTGCATCCATTCTGCATCTGTTCTGTGTCTGTTCTGCTTCCTCCCTGCGTCCTAGCGGATGTGAGTTGCACGGATGCGCAGCGGACACCTAGCGGATATAGCAGATGTGTAACGGATGCAGAACGGATGTGTAGCGGATGCGTTGCAGATGCAGAACGGATGAATTGGATACATTTTCTGCGCAAAAGTTTTGAGGAGCTGAAAACTTTCTGAGCGGATGAAACGTCAATAAATGGATGCTGGACGGATAGAGAGGAAGCAAAACGGAGGCAGTGAGTACATCACGTTACCCAACGGAATGCAAGATTTTTTGTCCATTTTACATCCTCTTTGCATCCGTTGGTGCAGTGTGACAGGGGCTTTAGTCAGTAGCTGATGTTTCTTTTTCCATCTGCACTTTTGATAAGCTTCTGCAGTTATTCTGAGTGGTGTGAGCCCTTGTCACCATCTTCTTTCTGCTTCATTGTTTTGTGCTGTCACACTGGTTGATCAAATAATTACCTGTAAAAAGAATAAAGAAATTAGGAGAGAGCAGTTGCATGAGTTATTTCAAAAAATAAGAGGAAGGGAGAAAGACCGTCAGCTGTTGATCATTATGAGTTCCATTTTAGAATGGATGCTGAGAGGCTAAATACAAATTAAATATTGAAAATGATAAGTTTTCCTCTTTCTTGTCTATACCACTAAAGTACCCATTTAATTATACTTATTATTCTCATGGGGTTTTTTTTTGTACATGTTCTCCATTTTAGTTGGTTGTTGCTGCTGTGCATAAAAAGCCAAATAACATAGAAATATAGGTTAAAAAAACTGTTAAGGATTTTGAGCTGTTTATCTGAAATGATCTGATCATATATTGCTTGAACCAACAGCCAATATGTCAAGATGACTATGCTCTTCTGTGCTTATAACTAGCTCTTTCTGTTCTCTTTATTAGTGAGATTGAGACAATGCGTTGTTAAATGACTTTCTAAAATATGAGTCAAGAGAATTGACATACCTACCTAACCGTCAATTAGTACTTTAATTGCTTACAACTAATAAATTCAGAATAGATCAGCAGTGAAATTCTCCTTTCATATTAACAGCCAAAGTACTTCGGGAGGAAAGTCTGTTTAATGAGCAAAATCAGAAAGTACAGTAGTTTGTTCAGCTAAATTTAGTTTTGGAAACTCAAATGATTCTGTGCAACACATTGCCATGAAACACATATCTATGTACATATGTAGAAAGAGAAAGAGGGGTACACAAACAATAAAATGTCAAAACGAGAACATTACGAGCAGCATTTATTAGCTTTTTTAGATTTCTGATACATTTAAAATTCCTGAATATTTTTTTACAAATTATTTTGAATATTGAATCTACATTTCTGGCCACATTCTTAAAACCAAACAATCATTATACTGTATACCTGTATTATAGCTTATCTGGGATATTTGATGAAACCATCAGCATAACATCATTATTTTTCTTATATGTATCCATGTACTCATAACTATATTTTTACCTATTATCATGTAAGCAATTGACAAAAATAAATAAATAAATAAATAAATAAAATGACACCAAGCAAGCATGGTGTCACCAAGACACCAAGCAACCAGTTTGTTTGTTTCCTTGACAACAGTTATGAATGTCTACTTTCCTTGATTTCTAATCAAGTGCAAAAGTAGAATAAAATCTCCTTCTTTTTCCTTACAAAGAGATAACATTGCAAAGCCCATTTTAAGTGACTGCTTGGCAAAGGAGCATCTGTTGGAGATAACAGCTAAGAGGAAGAAATTTATTTGGAAGTCAAAAATGCTGCCAAAACTATGTTCATGTGAGATCCCACCATGAATCCACAATACAAATGATGTTCCCAACTGTTGGGTAACATCTATCTCTCTGTGCTTCCATCATTTTCTTTGTCATTTACCAGGTGTTTCATGCCATTTCTGTATTCAACAAATATTGAGGAACAAACTCTATCAGTTGTAGCCTCAACCCTGAAGAACATTTTTCTCTCCCTGAGATTAAGATCATGTCTAACTTGTTTGCTTCCAAGAAAGTCAGTCACCATAATAAGTAGAATTTTTTGACTGGGTTATTTAGTTTTCTATTTCACCAAGTTGCTGACTTAACATTCTCCATTTCATGTTTTATACTGTTGATTCAGGGTTTTTGTTTTGTTTTGTTTTGTTTTGAATTCTGATTGACTACAATTGATTGTGGTTGCTAGGGTTTAGTAATGTTATTGGATTGGACTTGGACTAGATTATAAATTTGGTTAATCACACACATAATTAAAAATGTATGTAAAAAATATGTAAATTTTTTTTACATATCCCACTGAGTAAGAGAAGTTCTTCGCTCTGCTAATATGGCTGGTAACTGTATAAACAAAATCCAGCTGCATATGGGCTCACCTTCTCAGCATTCCCATTAAAAAAAAGTATGGGAGAAAAAAAGCCATCACCAATAGCTTTTGTTTGCCTTTTTTTGAGTCCAATTCCACATTTGAGTGCAATACTTGCTGGAAGTTTTCTCACTTCACCTTTATGCTAATAAATCTTATTAACCTGAGCTCAGAGATAATTGTTTCTTGGCTGTTCTTCTCTACTCCTGTTTATTGCTAAGAAAGACAGTGTTTTTTCCAGATTGCTTCTGGACTAATGTTACAATTGAGAGAAAATGGGAGCCAATTGCTGGAGACTGCTGAGAAGAATTTCATAAAGAAGTTGATTCACCTTCTCACTCCATTAATGCAACTTGCTGCTATATTATATCAAAGTGCTTTCCTAAATATTTGTTAGCTGGAAGTAACTAACAAGTTTCTGAATTACATAGCCATCAATAGAAGAAACTGAACAGTGCTGGTAGAACATATAGAACAAAGAAAAGAAATATAACAACATTGCAAAATGGCTACAGAAGCTGATAGCAGACTACAGCAATCTTCAGAATAGGAGCCAGTCACCATCATAATTCTTTAAGTTATAAAGAAATCTGTTCAGCACCTAGCCTGGACATGATCCATACCTACTGGCTCAAGCAGGAGTACCCAAACTTGGCAACTTAAAGACTTGTGGAGTTCAATTCCAGAATTCCCCAGCTAGCATTGCCAAGTTTCGAGACCTCTGGGCTAAAGGAACTAACATCAGTGCATGAACACTTAGTAGTACAGATCAGCTGCTAGAAATAGACTTCTGTCCAGACTGGCTAAAATAAGGAAGGACAGTGCTGATCATTAAAGATCACAGAAGTGAATAGCACTGGCCAATTACTGATTAACAACTTGTCTCCCCAAAACATTGAAAGTCCTATCAGGCTTCATAGCCACCAAGCTACATGAACATATGGGCCATTAAATAAGTACAACTCAGAAAGGCATTAGAAACAACATCATAAATTTAAAGACAGAGCAGTCATCCAAGACTCAAGGTCTAGAGAGATCAATTTGAACCTACAGTTCAGTGCAACACACATGGATATGTGTGGATCCTACCTAAAGTCAACAGGACACTAAGGACCTTCCTTCCTCAATAACTTAATAGGACTGGGAAAGACCACATAATCCCTCTTTGATGAAGAGGGGCAGTTCAGAAATATGTGAAAAATAAATAAAATAAAACACTGGAAATCAACTCAAGATAGCTAACATAAGTGGCCATCAAGTGCAATATATACCAAGGTGATGCACTGTCCCCACTGTTGTTCTGTATAAGCTTGAAATGCCTATCCAAATAATCTCAAGGACTGGATATGGATACAAGTTGAAGAGTAGAATTACCATCACCACCTCTTCTACATGGATGACATTATGCTGTACAGTATACTAAGAATGACTGAGACATTAATTCACTGAGCTATCTGACTTGGATCTACAATGAGGACATTGGGATATCATGTGGACTGGAGATGTATGGACAGATGATAGTCAAGAGAGAAAAAGTAGTTGAGACCGATCTGGTGGAACTACTAAAGGGCCACATAGCAGACATTCAGACAAGCTACACACTGCTGTAAAAATGCCTGCACAGAGGAAGACATGGAAGGAAAATCAAGCAGGTAAATTGCCATGGCAAGACAAAATCCTGCATGGGATATAGTATCAATAGTGAGGCACTAGTCATAAGAGCATAATATCTGGCACTTAGCACCAAATCTGTAGAAGTAGGTGTCTACCACACTACACCTGAGGTGCAGACAGTGCAGAGAGGCCTCAGAGAGAATCAAACATATGTATGATCTGACAAAATCCAGATCCACACAGACAAGCAGGTATTGGTCAATCAACCAGACATTGTGATAATAGACAAACACCAGAAGACAGCAGTAGCAATAGAAGTAGTGGTGCCTAGTGACAGAAACATCAGGTAGAAGCCCTCTACATGAAACTGCCCTTGAAGAGTATCCAGAAGCTTTAACTGGTACAGAAATCAGCAGTATGGGAAAACATATGTGCCCCTGGAACAGCTTCTGCTCTGAGCTACATTGGTTACAGGTTTGCTTTCTGATTCAATTCAAGGTGCTGGTTTTAATCTTTAAAGGCATTGATGGCATGGTACTGGGGGACTGAAGGACCACCTCTCCCTGATTACATCAGCCTGACCCATTAGATCTGGCAGTGAATGCATGTTGTGGGTTCCACTTGCCAAAGACATAAATTTGGATTTACTGGGCAATGGATCTTCTGTATCACAGTACAGAGAGAAAGAGAGAGGGGGGGAGGGAGGGAGGGAGGGAGGGAGGGAGAGGGAGGGAGGGGGGGGAGGGTGGGTGGGTGGGTGGGAGGGAGGGTGGGGGGGGGGGAGAGAGAGAGAGAGAGAGAGAGAGAGAGAGAGAGAGAGAGAGAGAGAGAAATGAATTTAGGATTTCATCTTTCTTGATGCTCCAGAAGTTCCTCGAGACCTGCTTAGGTCACTGGGCCTGGGGCTCCTAGGAAGACTGAAAAAATGTTTAGATGTTTCCACTGCTAAATGGATACACTCATTTTCTCTGTTTTAATTTTAATAATATTCCATCTTTAGTTTTGATTTTAATATTTTTTTTGTTTTGTACAAACTTTTTTTGTTCAGAATCACGTCCCATGAGAAATTTGGTCATATAAATTTGATGAATAAAATACATACATAAATATCTAATTCTCTTAACAGAGGAAGGAAAAACATTGAGAATATTTGAACTGTGAAGGCATGGATTATTCTTTCAGAAGGTGAGAAAGTACCCTGAATGACATGCACATTTCCAGATACAGAACTCATTTCTTCATGCGGTAATAACATTAAATTCATTTAAATAAACTAAACTGAAAGTTTCCAATAGAGAGCTGAAAACAGAAATAATTGTAGAAATTTAAGAGGTATCAAAAGTAAAAGACTTGGATTTATAAACCCGAGGAGCTGAAAATGGAAAACGTGCCTGTGTATCTGTATGTGTTTGTATGTAAAGTCTCTTGAGATAGTATGTTGACTGAAATTAGCTGAATCAATTGCCTACTGTCATCGTTCATCCTTGCAGGCATATCTTGCATTTGACTTAACCTTCTTTTTTTCATTTTTATGTGAGCATTTTCCCCCCTCCTGATTCATCATCTATTTTATTTTTACAATATTTAGTAAACATTGGGACTTTGGACAGATTATACTTTATAATTAAGCAATGCTTAATACAATAGATCCCCAAAGTGTATAAGTGTTTCAGGTTTCTTCTGGGTACTGAAAGCCATTCAGAGGATTCTTAGCATGTATCCATAATGAATTGCTATAAATAACAATACAGGGAAGAGAGATGCTGCAGAGGATCTGGTAGGTGGTTAAAGAAGTCAAGACAGAGGATGTAATCATGTGATCAAAACGACACTATAGAGCAATGCACATCAGAACAACTAGACACAAGAACAGGTTTTCCCCAAATACCATCATTCTGCTAAACCAGTAATTCCTTCAACACTGTCCAACTATTTACAAAGTCTGCACTACTATTACAATTAACCTTCTCATCACTCCTTATCACCCATTCCCTCCCACTTGTGACTGTATGACTATAACTTTGTTGCTTGTATCCTTATGATCTATACAGACTGTTTCCTAGTATGATTTGATTGCTTATTATACTCTGATTGTTATTAAGTGTTGTACTTTATGATTCTTGACTCTTGATGAATGTATTCTTTTATGTGTACTGAAAGCACTTGCACCAAGACAAAATCTATTCTATTCTATTCTATTCTGTTCTGTTCTGTTCTGTTCTGTTCTGTTCTGTTCTGTTCCGTTCCGTTCCGTTCCGTTCTGTTCCATTGCATTCCATTGCATTCCATTGCATTCCATTCCATTCCATTCCATTCCATTCCATTCCATTCCATTCCATTCTATTCTATTCTATTCTATTCTATTCTATTCTATTCTATTCTATTAAGGGCCTGGAGACAAAAACATATGAAGAATGGTTGCAAGAATTGAATATAGCTAGTCTCAAAAAATAAAAGGACTGGAGGGGGGCATGATAGCAGTATTCCAGTATATAAGAGGCTGCCACAAAGAGGCAGGGGTCAACTTATTTTCCAAAGCATCAGAAGACAAGACAAGAAACAATGGATGGAAACTAATCAAGGAGAGAAGCAACCTGGACTTAAGGAGAAACTTCCTAACAGTGAGGACAATTAACCAGTGGAACAGCTTACCTTAAGAAATTGTGGGTGCTTCATCCCTGGAGGTTTTTAAGAAAAGACTGGACAGCTATCTATCTGAAATGATATAGGGTCAAAACCTCCAAGGTCACTTCCAGCTCTATTTTGATTGATTAAGTAGTATTAGAAATATTAGAAATAACAATTCGTTGACTTTGATGCACTGTTGTACTTCATAAAATGGGAAATCAAGGTGAATTGGTAGAGTATCAGCCACAAGCATTTTAGTTCTCAGTTTTGAATGTGGACTCAAATCACTTTTATGTAGAGTTCAAAGCAGAGTTTAAAGAGCAAATTGCAGAAGAAGCTAGGTTGGTGAATTTTACACTTGAGAGAGTTTAATATTAAGGGAGGGGAAAATAAACATAAAATATATAATCACCCATGAAAATCAACCAACCAAGATCTTAATTTAAGTCTGATTTAAATGAACTATTTTACCTTAACATAATTTTGCCTAATCATAACCACCAGACAATGAAAAGTGCTTTTAAATAAAAGTTAGTAAACAGGGGCACAAATGCAATACATTTCAGTTTAATGGTTGAAAGCTACAATATTCTATTTCTATCAAACTATTCTAATGTTACATAATGTATAGTCCAGGATGGAATTTTAAAAAGGTATAAGCATTAGGTTGCTTTAGCTAAAGCCCATGTCACACTGCACCAACAGATGCAAAGAGGATGTAAAACGTTAAAAAAAGCTTGCCATCTGCTGGAAAACGCTATGCATCTGTTGTGTACTCATTGCATATGTGTTTCATATGCTCTATCTGTCGAGCATCCGTCCACTGAGATTTCATCCACTCAAGAAGTTTTGACCTGCACAAAACTTTTTGAATGGATGAACTTTCTGCTGTGTACGATGTAAAACGATGTAAATCCATGACATACAAACAACAAACGTTCTATGTCCGTTTATCATCCGTTAAATGTCCGCTGTATCCTCTCTGCATCCTCTGGGAATCCTCGCAATTCACATCCATTGCAGCTGAAAACGGAAAGAGGGAGGAAACAAAAGGTACACGGAACATCTACACAGCGCAAGTAGCATGGAAATAGAAAGGATGCACAGTGAAGAGTTTGCATCCTATATACATCCTCTAGGCTTCCTATAAACATCCCTTTAACATCCCTGCTACATACTACCCACGTCCGTTCTTTTCCTTTCTTTTCCGTTCTGTTTATGCAAATTTTTGCCACTTTTTGGAGCGGATGACAATGGATGGAGCCACCCCCCCAAATTTACTCATCCGCTGTGTCCTTTTTGCATATGTTTTGCATCTGTCGGCCAGTGTGACCCAGCCTTAAAATTTTAACATAGTCTTAATTTCATTCAAGATAAGAATCAAATTGTCATTTTACATTTTCAATATTATTTTAAGTTGATCAAAATCTTTTTATTACTTTTGTTCCAAAACTCGACAATAATTAGTACAACTTTGGAAATGCTGTACTTCTATACAAACTCCTGGGAACTGAAAGACAAACTAGCAATTTTACACACATATTTTATTCCCAGCAGCAATTCCTATTTACAGTACTAATTCAGGGCCTTTAAAAAAAAATGTAAATACAATGACTTTCAAATTTCATTGCAAGCCTAATGCATAGGATCACTGCCAGGAGAGATAAGTACACTCTAAATTTGCTCTACTATCATACAGTAGAGCAAATTTGAGCTTATATCTTTACAACAGAAAACTTGGAAACAAAATTGCTATAGAACACATTTTTCAGCATATAATTGATTTTGGGCCAGATGTTATTCAAATCATCTTGAATGCCATCAATACACAATATATGCATGAGAAGCATTGTGGTCAGAGAAGTGGTGCAGGCCATCATCGAAGAATACAAGGAGGAGCTTCTCCAGTGCCCCTCCACTGAAGAAGGATGGAAGAAAGTTGCAGAGCAGTGGTATCAGAGGTGGAACTTCCCACACAACGTTGGAGCCATAGATGGGAAGCATGTGGCCTGCAAAGCTCCAGCCAAGTCGGGGTCCACTTATTTCAACTACAAGGGCTTCTTCAGCATCATTCTCTTTGCCATGGTCTATGCTGACTACAAGTTCATGTACATCGATGCTTCAGGAAACGGGTCAGCTACAGATGCCCAGGTATACAACGCCAGTCACCTCAAGGAGAGGCTGGAAGGCAACCTCATCATGGGCTTCCCAGATGCAGACCCCCTGCCCAATGACACGCAAGATGTGCCCTACTTCATCATGGGGGATGACGCCTTCTCCCTCAGAACCTACCTCATGAAGCCCTACACCCCCAGATACCTCACCCGTGAAGAGAGGATCTTCAACTACAGGCTGTCCAGGGTAAGGCGGGTGGTGGAGAACACCTTTGGCATCCTGGCCAACAGGTTCCAGGCACTTCTCACCACCATACAGCATCACCCACAGACCATGAGGAACATCGTGGAAGCTTGCTCCATCTTGCACAATCTCATGCGCACCCGATACCAGACTTGCAGAACAGGCTCGTGGACCTCCAAAAAGGCAATGGGGACATGGAGCCTGGTGAATGGAGGCAAGGGTGAAACCTGATAGATACTGTGGATGTGCAAGGCCCCAACAGAGTTTCACGTGAAGGGAAGAAGCAGAGCAACCTCCTGAAACACTGGTGCAATTCCCCAGCTGGAGCGGTGGAGTGGCAAGACAGGATGATAGATGTTTAATGGATGCTTCCTTCAGCCTGTCTCATCACACGGATGAGATTGGGCCATGTATGTTGGGTGGGCCAACAGTGAACAGGGCATTTAATAAAGAGTAGTGTTTATGTTGACATGTGTGGATCAATGATTAAATTGTTATTGATAATAAAGGGCCATAGGTGTGGCACCTGGGAGGGTGGACCATACAGTCCCACTATGCTTGCACTGAAGGTTTATCTATCCCACAGTTATTACCCATTCCAAAGATATCCCTGCCCACCCCACTGCTATCCTTACCCATCCCACAAACATGCAAAGGCTTAAACCATTTCTAAAAGTTTCCACCAAGACTATATTAAAAAAAAAGAAATGAGGCAAGTGTGTGAATCAAAGATAGACTTTATTAACAACAAGCTATAAAAGAAAAATGACACAAGTGTCCAAATAAAGTCCAGCCAGTCTCTGGCACTCCTCTTGGTCGCTCAGTCTCAGGGGTGAAGGGTCCAGGTGCTGTGGAGGTGGCTGGTGTAGGAGTGCTTGTCTGAAGCGCCATTGGGGTGCAGCATCAGCAGAGTTAGCACCAGCAGAAGCACCACCGCCAGAAGCAGCATTATCAGCTCCTCCAGAAGCAGAAGCAGCAGAAGCTCCAGCCCTAGAAGAGCGAGCCCATGCTAAAGAAGCCCCAGCAGAACCAGAGTGAGGGCCAGGGGGCAGGATGGTAGCCCTGTCCCTGTTGCCAGGGCTGGCAGCAGATGGCTGAGGCTTTCTGTTCTTCCCCATGGTTGTGGGGTTTCTGGCTGGCAGGGAGGCTGGCATTAAGGCTTGCAGGCAGGCAGGCACCAAGGCTGGCACCAAGGCTGGCAGGCAGGCATGCACCAAGGCTTGCAGGAAGGCTGGCACCAAGGCTGGCAGAAAGGCTGGCAGGCAGGCAGGCACCAAGGCTGGAAGGCAGGCATGCACCAAGGCTGGCAGGAAGGCTGGCATGCATGCAGGCACCAAGGCTGGCAGGAAGGCTGTCAGGAAGACAGGCACCAAGGCTGGCAGGCAGGTAGCCACCAAGGCTGGCAGGCAGGCAGGAACCAAGGCTGACAGGCAGACTGGCTTGCAGGGAGGCTGGAAGGCAGGCTGTCAGCAAGGCTGGCAGGGAGGCTGCCAGCAAGGCTGGCAGAAAGGCTTGCAGGCAGGCATGCAGGCAGGGCAGGTAAGGCTGTCAATCCGTCCGGCAGCAGGTCTTTCCTCTGAATGGTGACCTGCTTCCGAGCTGCTTCCCTTTATATCTGTGGGGCTTACGCAATGCCTCCTCCCTGCATGCGCAATTAACGCTTGGCATTCGTTAGGCTTCTGCTGTTCATCCTCTAGGCTTCTGCTGTGAATCCGCTTCATCCTCTCTGCATCCGCTCTGTATCCGCTGTATCCATTCCGCGTCTGCATTGCTGCGCCCCCCTGGAAGCCTAGCGGATGTGCCATCCGCTCCCATCTGCTTCCATCCACTAGGCTTCTGTTCCACATCCTCTTTCCCTCCGCTCTGCATCCTCCCCGCATCCATTCCTTTCCGTGTTATCCGCTCTGGTTATGCACATTTTTGCCCCATTTGAGAGCAGATAACAATGGATGGAACATTTTTCTCATCCGTTGTGTCCTTTTTACTAAAGCCCCTGTCACACTGCACAAACTAATGCAAAGAGGATGTAAAACGGAAAAAAAAGCTTGCCATCCATTGGGTAACGCGATGTACTCACTGCCTCAATTTTGCTTCCTCTCAATCCGTCCAGCATCCGTTTATTGATGTTTCATCCACTCAGAAGGTTTTGAGCTGCTCAAAACTTTTGCACGGAAAATGTATCCAATTCGTCCATTCTGCAAACGCTACGTATCCGCTATGCATCTGTTCTGCATCTGTTACGCATCCACTATATCCGCTAGGCATCCGCTGCGCATCTGCGCAACTCGCATTCGCTCGGATGCAGGGAGGAAGTGGAACGGACGCAGAACGGATGCAGAATGGATGCAGAATGGATGCAGAATGGATGCAGAATGGA
>BLBF01000031.1:21021213-21035360 GCA_015471245.1 Laticauda colubrina | reverse complement strand
GATGCAGAATGGATGCAGAATGGATGCAGAATGGATGCAGAATGGATGCAGAATGGAAACAAAGCGTTTAAAATGAAAAAAAAACGTTCGCAGAGGGGACCTATCTCAGATATTAAGGATGTCTGGAGGATGCCTAGAGGATGCAAAGGGACACCTATACTGCCTATAAAAAGGGGGAGCAACTCATCTGCATCTCACTTTCAGCCCAGCAGCCCAGCTGTGCAGACCTCTGCAGCCTTCATCTGACTCTTGCTCTTCCACAGCATCCAGTCATGTCAACCGTGGATCGTAACACAGTCCTTTTGGCAGCCACCATCCTTCTGCAACAATGCGAGGCCATCTACAGGCTCTGTGAAATCTACTACGGGAAGAAAAGGAGGCGGCCAAGAAGCATCTGGGTCGGATAATAGATCGGGAGAAGAGCAGAGTACGGACTGTACAACAAGCTGATGGTGGAGCTCAGGAACGAAGACACTCGGGCGTTCCAGAACTTCATGAGGATGCCTCCAGCCATGTTTGATGAAGTTGTGCAGCCATGTTTGATGAAGTGGCTGAAACCCAGGTTGACCAAGGCAAATACCAACTTCCGGCCCAGCCTGGAACCTGGGCTCAAGGTGGCACTCACTCTGCGCCACCTGGCCTCAGGGACCACCTGCAGGAGCATGCAGTATGGCTGGAGGGTGCCACACAACACCATCAGCATTGTGGTCAGAGAAGTGGTGACGGCCATCATCAAGAATACCTGGAGGAGCTCCTCCAGTGCCCCTCCACTGAAGACGGATGGCAGAAAGATGCAGAGCAGTGGTATCAGAGGTGGAACTTCCCACACACCGTTGGAGCCATCGATGGCAAGCACGTGGCCTGCAAAGCACCATCCAAGTCGGGGTCCACTTATTTCAACTACAAGGGCTTCTTCAGCAATGTCCTCTTCGCCATGGTCGATGCTGACTACAAGTTCATGTACATCGATGCTTCAGGCAACGGCTCATGTTCAGATGCCCAGGTATACATTGCCAGTGACCTCAAGGAGGGGCTGGAAGGCAACCTCATCCTGGGCTTCCCAGATCCAGACCCCCTGCCCAACGACACACAAGATATGCCCTACTTCATCATGGGGGATGATGCCTTCTCCCTCAGAACCTACCTCATTTAGCCCTACACTACTGGACTCCTCACCCGTGAAGAGAGGTTCTTCAACGACAGGCTATCCAGGGCAATGCGGTGGAGAATGCCTTTGACATCCTGGCCAACAGGTTTTAGGTACTTCTCACCACCATGCAGCAACGCTCAGAGACCATGAGGAGGATTGTGGAAGCTTGCTGCATCCTGCATAATCTCACATGCACCCGCTACCCAGTCTTGTAGAACAGTCTCATGGACCTCCAGCAAGGCATTGGGGACATGGAGCCTGGGGAATGGAGGCAAGGGAAAAACCTTATAGACACTGAGGATGTGCAAGGCCCCAACAGAGCCTCACGTGAAGGAAACAAGCAGCACAACCTCCTGAAACACTGGTGCAACTCCCCAGCTGGAGCAGTGGAGTGGCAAGACAGTATGATAGATGATTAATGGGTGCTTCCTTCAGCCTGTCTCATCATATGGATGAGATTGGGCCATGTATGTTGGGTGGGCCTACAATGAACAGGACATTTAATAAAGAGTTGTGTTTGTGTTGACATGTGTGGATGATTGATTACATTGTTATTGATAAAAAAGGGCCATAGGTGTGGCACCTGGGAGGGTGGACCATACAGTCCCACTATGCTTGCACTGGAGGTTTATCTATCCCACTGCTATTACCCATCCCAAAGGTATCCCTGCCCATCCCACTGCTATTTTAACCCATCCCACAAGCATGCAAAGGCTTAAACCAATTCCAAATGTTTCCACCAAGACTTTATTAAAAAAAAGAAATGAAGCAAGTGTGTGAATCAAAATTAAACTTTATTGAAAAACAAGCTGTAACAGCATCGCTGTCGTCGGTGGCATCATTGGCGTGGGTGGCATCGGTGGCATCACTGGAACCGGTGGCAACATGTCACCCAATGACTCTGTGCCTGGACTGGGAAGGGCTGCTGTCTGTGCTGCTGGACCTTCTGGTAGCCGTAGCCCTGGTAGGTGAGGGGCTGTGGAAAGCCTTGGAATGGGAGTGACATCACCTAGGGTGGAGGAGCAGACCTGGGCTGGGTGGGAGCAGGTTCCTCTGAATCTGGTGGGTTGTGAAGCAGCTCGGTGATCTGGTCCTTCACCACCTTGTACTGGGCTTCCTCCATGTTCCTGAGGGTCTGGTTGACATAGGTGAGGAAGGGCTTGCGGTTGGAGGATGAGGAGTTGATGTTGACCAGCTGAAAGAGGAGATCTATGCTGGTGCGGATGGTGTCCCTGATCTCCAGCAGGATAGTGTGGCTCTGCCCCTCCTGCTGTCTGGCTCTCTGCCTTTCTGTGGAGGCGGAGCTGGGGGGCGGGTGGATGCGGGTACGACTGTGGTGGACTTGACATCTCCTTTCTCCCACCGCACCAGGAAGTCCTCCACGCGCTCCACCACGGTTATAACACCTGTCGGCGGGTTCTCTGCCATGGCACGCTCCACAGAAACCTGCCTGGAGACAGGGATTGACTCTCGGTCGGAAGAGGACTGGCTCTCAGCAGGCTGCCAGAGAGAGATGGTTGTGAGAGGGGCTCCTGGTGCTCCTCGGTGGCGAATCTCACCTTCCAGGAAGCTGCACCTGGCCATAACGTAGGTCTCTCTGTCCGACAGCTTAACCGTGGCCTGGCCAGATTTTTTCAGGTGCAGCTTCCCGTACCAGGTGTGCATATGCTTCCACCAGCCGAGGAGCACCTCCAAAGTGTAACCCATACTCTCTGCCCTCTCTCTCCAAGCAGCCTGCTTCCTTTTGGTGTCCCTGTACAGCCGGTGTCCCTTCCACCACAGATAGTCATTCTCTCTCAGCCACTCCAGCACCTCATCCTCGTTTTCCTCCTCAACGAAGTATTGCCTCCTCTCCCGTCCCTGCATACGCCTCTTCCTCCCTTTGGCAGGACCAGATGGGCCCTCATCAGAGGGGCTCCCAGGTGGTAGGGGATGCTCCTCCACACCACCAGCAGCAGCAGCACCAGCAGGATCATCATCATCATCATCATCATCATCATCATCACCAGCAGGATCATAATCATCATCATCAGCAGCAGCAGTAGCAGCAGCAGCAGCACCAGCAGTACCAGCAGGACCAGGATCAGCAGCAGCAGAGTAAGCACCAGGAGCCCTCGCAGCCCCAGCAGCACCAGGAGCACGAGCAGGACGAGTAGGACGAGCAAGACCAGGAGCACGAGCAGTATGAGCAGTATGAGCAAGTCCAGGAGCACGAGCAGGACCAGCAGGACCAGCAGGACCAGCAGGACCAGGAGCAGTTTCAGCAAATTACGCAGCAGCAGAAGTACCACCACCAGCAGCAGCTTCAGCAGAGTATGCAGCAGAAGAAGCACCACCGCCAGGAGCAGCTTCAGCAGAAGCTCCAGCACCAGAAGAGCGAGCCTGAGCAGCAGAAGCCCCAGCAGAAGCAGAGTCAGGGACAGGGGGCGGGAGGGTGGCCCTGTCCCTCTTGGCAGGGATGGCGGCAGGTTGCTGAGGCTTTCCCTTCTTCCCCATGGTTGTGGGGTTGCTGGCTGGCAGGGAGGCTGGCAGGCACCAAGCCTTGCAGGAAGTCTGGCAGGAAGCCTGGCAGGAAGCCTGCCAGGCAGGCGGGAAGAAAGCCTGGCAGGAAGGCTGGCAGGAAGGCTGGCAGGCAGGCAGGCAGGCAGGCACCAAGGCTTGCAGGCAGACTGGATGGCAGGGAGGTTGGAAGGCAGGCTGGCAACAAGGCTGGCAGGCAGACAGAGAGCAAGGCTGGCAGGGAGGCTGGCCAAGAGGCTTGGAGGCAGGCTAGCAGCAAGGCTTGCAGGCAGGCATGCAGGCAGGGCAGGCAAGGACTCGATGTATCCGGCAGCAGGTCTTTCCTCCGAAAGCTGGCCACGTGTGAGCTGCTTCCCTTTATATCCACGTGGCCTACGCAATGCATCCCCCCCGCATGCGCAATTAACACTTGACATCCGTTAGACTTCCGCTGTGCATCCGCTAGGCTTCCGCTCTGCATCCACTTCATCCGCTTTGCATCCGCTGTGCATCCGCTTCATCCGCTCAGCGTATGCTCTGCATCCGCCCTTTCCGTTCTGCGTCCGCTTTTCTGAGGCCCCCCAGAAGCCTAGCGGATGTGCCATCTGCTCTCATCCACTTCCATCCGCTGGGCTTCCGTTCCACATCTGCTTTCCATCCGCCCTGCGTCCTCCCCCCCTCCGTTTTATCCGCTCCGTTTATGCAAATTTTTGCTCGTCTGTTGTGTCCGTTTTGCATCCGTTGGGCAGTGTGACAGGGCCTTAACGTTTTGCATCCGTTGGGCAGTGTGACAGGGTCTTAATATAAATATTGCTTAAGACTACCATCTTAAGTATACTTCTATTCAGATCAACCATACTGAATCCAATGAACTTTACTATGAAATAAACAGGAGTATCACTTTAACCCAAAACAATCTTTCTTCCTTCCAAAATGTGTCATCCATGAAATCGTTGGCACTCAATTTATATGGATGTTATTGAACAATGAAAATCAATCACTATGTAGTTTTTCCAGTGTATTATACCTGAATTGACTCAGGTTTCACTTTAATATTCTCAACATAATAATAGCTACCTGTTTTAATGACAGTAAATAAATAGTGTGTTTGTTTGTATGATTAATATACCAGTTCAAACCTATTAGCAATTTTAGTTAATTGCAGGCATCTCCCCTGAAAAAAAAAAATTTCTAAATGCCACCAGGCACATATAATAGTTTCCAGTCCAGATAAAGGGAAGTTTTGTCAGTATTTGTAATTGTCCCAAAGTGGTAAATTGTGGCAATAGCAGTAAACTCATCCTCATAATGCATTTTTGATGTAAAATTAAATCCCAATCATCCAAATCTAAGTCATCAAAGAGAAGTGTTTCACAATATGTGGGAATGTGTGCTTGGTTCTTGAATAATTAGAGCTACTGTGTTTTTTTCCAGTCTGTGGAACACAATTATTTGTTATCTGAAAACATGAATAGTTTGAAAGAGCATATTTTTGAAAAATTTGTACCTCTTCTGTAGTTTTATAATTTTGTGACAAAAATGTGTGAAATCATTTGATTTTTTTCCAATCAAAATTTTATGGGACAAACAAAGGTACTTTTTCAAAAGGAACTGGACTTTGTTTTGTTTTTTTCCTTCTATACTAGAGATACTTCCAGGTCTGAAGATGCTGTAAACTCTGTTTCCAACATCCCAGATAATAGTACCATATTCTAATAAAAACCTAATTTCTTCTTCTTCATTTGCCTTTCCCATTGTGGTGCTCTTCAAATGTTTTAGAACTAGAATTTCCATCCAGCTTTGTAAGAATTCTAGGAACTGTACTCCTAATACATATGCAGGGTTCCAGATGAAGGAAGGTTGAACGATCTCATTAAATTTACACCTCTACAGGAATGGGTTCTTTAGAGTGGGTTTCTCTGACATTCTGTAGGTTATCTTAGCTCATCCTCTCAAAGTTTCCCCTCTCTCAAAAATGTCAGTCATAGAAGTATAATAGAACAGGTTAATTGTTCCGGGTTATATCAAGTTAATCCTCCACACTATGACTTATAAAATCATTTTCAATTTCATTTCCCTGTGTTGACTTTTCTCATCCCAGGAAAAGCATTATAGGCTGTCTCACATAACTGAAAATAACAGATCAAATCTTTTCTTTGAGGTGAGGGGACACATTTTGCTATATGCAAACCACTGGGGAAAAAACTCTTGAAATGAAGTGGAGTGTTTACATGTTATCTCATAGAAGAGTAAAATCACTTTCTTTCTAATAACAAAATTAACTCCCAGGTAACTAAAGGAATGGAGCAGGGGTGGGTAACTATGGCTACCTTTGAATTTTAATTCCCAGAATTCTTGAGCAAGCCAGACTGGAGGACAGGAGTGGGCTGCTGGAGGTTTGTAGGGTTTCAAATCCCCAGCAGAACCGTTAACTAATGTGAGGTGGAAGCAGATAAAAAACCACCAAAAGATTCGTTGATCCAAGGAAAACAAGGTTTTATTCACGTGTCTGCAGAGACGGGTTCCCTCAGGCATTGAAGGAACCCAGAGCAAAATCCAGGCAGCATTTTTATACCCTAACTGTCTGCCCCCTCATACTAGGGCTTGGCTCACATTCTTTCTGTTTTCAAATTGACACATATATTTCGAAGGTTTATGCTGGCTCCCTATCTAGCAAAAGCAGTTACACGGTTTCTCACACCTCAGCACTTTATTAAAATTCTTCATTGTTCTAGCCTCATCTTGCTTTTTTTCCTCTTGTGCACAAACTGGAACACTTTCTTATTTAGCAGAGCTACTGAGTTTGAGACACACTTCCTTATTTAATTCAATGGGCCATCCAACATGACTTCGGTTCTGCTCACAATCCCCCCTTTTTCTTTTTCCACTCTTGTCTCAAACTCAAGTAGCAGATCCTCTGCTTCTTTCAGAGTGATTTCTCTCTGATACATCATTAGAGGTTCTGCTTCCTGCTTCTTCTCAAATCTTGAACCCAAGGATTTCCCTATCTTTCCACATGTTGTTATTGCACCAGGGAGACACTGAACACAACAACACAACAATACACAGCATATAATAATCAATATAATTCCCATTATGGTAGATCTCAACCAAGTGGAACTGGGAAGTCAAGACCATATTGCTCCCCACAGGTCTGGCAATGAGGAGTCACCACTTTGTGATAATGGATTAGAGCGAATACGTTCTTCCATTACTTTTACTTCTTTGTAATATTGGGTTGGAAATCATGGATGTATACACAGCAATGTGAATGAATCAGAGCACACACACACCCTTTTGTAGCTAATACAATGTCTAAAGCATACCTATTTTGTAGAGCAACCTGTCTTACTTCAGAAAGCTCGGTGTTGATCATTTTAATATTCTTTATTGTATCACTGAACATTGTTACCATGAAGTTATTTAGAATATGTATATTTCGGTAGTTCATGGCTACTCCCAATGGTGTTATTATACCATGGGAGATTTGGGTCCAGAGTCTCTGGGTAAGGCCAGATTCTGAGTCTTTTTTATTACGTATCCGGCCTTGGGGAAGGCCATCAAGTTTATATATCACCGGTATCACATACCCGAGTGTACATGTGCCACTCCAGTAAGGTGGCATCTGCCTGTGTGCATATTTCCCACACAATACCCACCTAAAGTTTTCCATAGCATAGGTTTGTTGTGATGTTTGGGTCCAATTGATCATTTCCTCAAAATGCATACACATCTGATACTGATCTTGATGAAAATAATCTAATTTATGATAACTCTTGGTATAGCTATGGTTACTACAGGATGATGGCATATCAAAAGTCTTATTACCTTTTTCCCAATCTCCTAAATGGAGCCCTCTAGTTTCATTTCGCCTAAAACACACATACGCTGTTTCCCTTAAATGAACAAAAATCCTTCCTGTTATATTTCGTTCTACACCATATTTTTCTGTCCTGTGCCCCTGTGGTCTTAGTCTGTTCTGATCAAGTGGAATTGCATTTAGGATTAATCCTTCACCTGTTCTTCCTAGCATGTGCATGCATAACCAGCAATTGGTGATGTTCAAGGAATGTGAGACCTTCTTGAGATCCTTTATGAACACATTGTCATCCCACAAGTCTGTTCCCAAGTCACCCGCAGGTCCAGCATATTGTGAACTTCTTTGATGTATTAATGTAAATATAGTTGCAACAAATAGTCCTCTCCAGAGTTCAGCCAACATCTCCATGGTGGTTTCTGCTGGCTATTTCTTCAAGGTTACCTTTAGCGGCTGACCGTTCACTGGGATTCCCTTCCAAGGTTTCTCAGGTTCCAGTGCTTTCTTGACTCTGCTGTAATGCGTCCAGCCTCCTTCCTGAGTACGGACTGCAGATTCAGTCGTCAGTAGTACCTGGTATGGACCTTCCCAGCTAGGTTGCAGTTTTTTACTTCTCTAAGTCTTTATCAGGACCCAGTCTCCAGCCTCGTATGGGTGTTGGCTTCCAGCCAAAGGTTGCACCAACAGTCCCTGTTTGTGAAGAGAAAGCAAAGACCGAGACAGTGCCAGCAAATATTTCCAAAGGAACAAGTCCCTGAACTCTGGTATGGGATTGCCTAGTTTGGCCAAATAGGGTCTCCCCATCAGCATTTCAAAGGGAGAAACTCCTGTGTCTTTCCTTGGACAAGTTCTGATCCTGAGCAGAGCTAAGGGAAGATTCTTTGTCCATGGCAACCCATTTTCAAGTTGTAGTTTGGTCAAGTGTTTCTTCAATTTCCCATTCGCTTTTTCAATTTTTCCACTGGATTCAAGATGCCATGGGATGTGTAATTCCCATCTCACCCCCACCACCTCCATTACCCTTTGCAGAACCTTTTGGGTGAAATGAGTTCCTCTGTCTGCATCTATTGCTTCCATCATTCCATATCATGGGATAATCTGTTCTATTAAGATCTTGGTTACTGTGGGAGCTGTGGCTCTTCTAGTGGGATAAGCCTCTACCCACCCCGTTAGTTGATCTTTGATCACAAGCAGGTATTTCCAATCCTCCCTTTTCTGGCAACTCAGTGAAATTAATTTGTGCTCTCTGAAAAGGCCAACCCACTAGGGGTCACCCTCCCATCTCTTTCTTGCGTGCCACTTTCTTATTTACTTTCAAACAAATCAAACATTTCCAGCAGATGCTTTGAGCTACCGTCCACATCCTCAGACTCCAATAGTGAGGTTTAACAGACATGACCAAGGCCTCCGTTCCCCAATGTCCTCCTTCATGAACTTTCTCCAATATTCCCCTCATGACAATGGGTGACACCACCTTGGCTCCCTCCGACGTCTTCCATCCCTCTGGGGTTTTGACACATCCCTCTTTCTCCAACTCCAACTTTTCCTTTTTCTCTGGCTCCCATTCCTCCCTGTCATCCTCCTTTTCCAGTATTGGTATGGATACCATTACCAACACTATCTCCCCTGAAGCTTCCTTCGCCCATTTGTCCACCCATCGGTTTCCCACAACTTCTGGTGTGTTCCCCTTCTGATGTGCGTTCACATGAACAATTGTTACTCGGCTGGGTAGTTGCAATGCCTCTAAGGCTTGTTCTACTAACTGTACTTGATCTATTTGCTTCCCATCTGCCTTGATATACCCTCTTTCTCTCCAGATTTTCCCAAACGTGTGCACCACCCCCCATGCATACTTGGAATCAGTCCAAATCGTTACTTCCATCCCCTCAGCCAATTCCAAGGCTCTGGTCATGGCAAGCAGTTCACATTTCTGGAGTGACCAAGCAGCTGGAAGTGACCCTTTCTCTATTACCTCACCTTCCCCAGTTACTATTGCAAACACAGATTTTTGCTTTCCATTTTCCACCCTGCTAGATCCATCTATAAACCACCTCTCTCCCTTCTCCAATGGAGTCTCTTCCAAGTCCTCTCTAACCTTCGTCATGAGATCCACTTGCAATAGACAATCATGATCTTCCGGTTCCCATGCCTGCCTTCTCCCCTCCAAGAATTCTGTTGGATTTAGATTCTTGTCTGTTCCTATTACCACATCAGGACTGGTTCTCAAAATGGTTTCATACTTCAATATCGTCCCTTCGGTCATCCAAGTGGTAGCCAGCTGGCTCAACACTGAGTTGACCTGATGAGGCAAATGCACCACCAAAACTCCCCCAAAGGTTAACTTTTTGCTCTCCACCACCATCGCTGTTGCTGCCACAGCCTGAACACAAACTAGCCATCCTTTCACAACTGGCTCCAAACCCTTGCTTAGGAAGGCTACCGGCTGGTGCTGCCCCCCCCCCCTCTTTTGGGCAAGGACTACAACTGCTGTTCCCTGAGCCACCGTCACATATAAATGAAATGGTAATTTCAGGTTTGGCAAGGCTAAAACCGGAGCGGTTGACAAAGCCTTCTTCAGCTCTTCCCACCTTTCACTATCTCCCTCCTCCCCTCTATGTGTTCTCCCTTTCCAGGCAACTTTCTATGCAAAAACTGTGCCAACACTGTGAATTGGTCTACCCAGATTCTGCAATACCCCAATAATCCCCATGCTTTCCGCACCTCTGTCTTGTTCCTGGGAGGAGCCAAGCTCATGATCCCCTTCACCCTTTCAGGGTCCAAGGACCTAACCCCCTGCTGAATGTAATGTCCCAAATATTTCACCTTTTTAAAAACAAACTGAAGCTTCTCTTTTGAGACTTTCAGCCCCTGCTCCTTCAGCCAATTCAACAGACTCACAGAAGCCGCTCTCACTTCCTTCTCTTTCTCCCCAGTTAACAACAAGTCATCCACATACTGAATTAGGCTGATTCCTTTCTCTCTCTCAAATGACACCATTTTTTTCTTCCAATGCCTGTCCAAACAACAAAGGGCTCTCGGTATATCCCTGAGGAAGTACCGTCCACCTCAACTGCTGTTTCCTTCCAGTCTCAGGATCATTCCATTCAAAGGCAAACAAGTCTCTACTCCCCTCCTCCAAGGGGCACACCCAAAAGGCATCCTTCAGATCTATCACAGTAAACCATTTGTCTTTGAGAGGGATCTGCCTCAAGATGGTATAGGGATCAGGAACCACTGGGAATCTAGGAACCACTATCTCATTGATCCTCCTCAAATCATGAACCAATCTATACTTCCCATCCTTTTTTATTACTGCTAAAACCGGTGAATTGAACAGTGACATAGTAGGTTGCAACAGTCCCTGTTTCAATAATCTGTCAATCACTGGTTTCAACCCTTCCCTACCTCTCTTACTCAGAGAATATTGTGGAGTCCACAGTTTAGTTATCCCTGGTTGTATCTTGATCTGAATGGGCTGCATTGCCATCCTACTAACCCCTTCACCTCCTGCCCACACATCTGATATATTTTCCTCATCTTCCATTGTTAACATACACATGTGAACTTCTTTCCTTCTATCCCACAATTCTATTCCAAAAACATCCAACAAGTCTCTTCTTAGCAAGTTCACCCCTGAATCCGGAATATACAACATTTCGGTTTCAGTAACCACATCATTCAATTCCAATCTCACCTCTTCCAAAATCTTGACCTCTTGGGATTTCCCACTCACCCCAACCAACTTTAAAGTCTGCTTTGACCTGCATGCTCCCTCTACCGGATCGCATACAGATGTCCGGCTTGCTCCAGTGTCAATCAGGAACAGCCATTCCTGATGGTCAGGACCCACTAACACATTTACCAATGGCTCCCCACGGGTCCCTCTTGGGGAGCTGGAACCTCTCTAATCGTATAGGGCATAGCTTCATTCCTCCGGGGTTTTGGGACATTCACGTGCAAAATGTCCCTCTTTCCCGCATCTTTAGCAAGTTCTACTCTGAGACGGCCGTTGGAATCAACTGCCTCGATTGCCCCCTGGACCTCCTCGCCTAACCGGGGGTCTCCACTCCCTGCTGGGAGATCTTTCATCTCTCCACCCTGGCCTCGGATCTGACATTTGGGTCTCCCTGTTTTTCCTAACTTCATTCTTGGCTGTCGTTTGCACAGCAGCTACCATCATCTGAGACTTCTGCTTGGTTTTAACTGAGTCTCGGTTCACAAAAACTTGTTGGGCTGCTCTCATCAAATCTGTCATGCCCAAATCAGTCCATCCCTCTGTCTTCTGGATCTTTTTCTGGATATCTGGCCATGCTTTGGTGATGAATTGCATCTTCAGGAGAGTCTCAAAGGCAGGGGTTTCTGGCTTCACTCCGGAGTACTTGGTTAACCCTTCATGGAGCCGAGCACAGAAATCCCCCGGGGACTCATCCTTTCCTTGTGTTATTTCAAATGCTTTAGTCAAGTTTTTCCCTTGAGGGATGGCCAATTTAATTCGTTCAATGATCATGTGTTTCATATTTCTCATTTGCTCCCTATGAGCATTATTATTGATGTTCCAATTTGGATCAGCTATGGGGAACTTTGTGTCTGCAGCTACTGCTCCCTGTTGCCCTGCATGTCTCCTATCCCAGGCAGCCATTGCTGCCCTTCTAGTGAGGTTTCTCTCTTCGGGGGTGAAAAGGTATCCAAGAATATACATCAGTTCTTGGTATGTGTATTCATTGGGCCCCAGAAACAATTCCAACTGTTCTGCCACTTCATGAGCATTCTCATGGAGTTTCGGAAAGGTCTTTTTCAGATCCCGTAACTCGGCACATTTTATGGGGACAGCCACAAAAACGGTGACTGGATTCCCCTGCGCATTCATGCCATTTGGGACTTCTCTGACTGGGAAGGCCAACACGGGATTGGCCGACCTTCCTCCTAGAGGCAAATTCTCTAGGTCCTTGTTTAATTGAGCCAGTTCCCTTCTGAGTCCTGGATATGCAGGTGGAGGTGGAGCCTGGGCAACCGGTGCCAGGACTGCCAGAGCTGATGCCGGTGGACTCCCCATCCAGTCCTCAGTTTCGCTTTCCTCCACCTTGCTGACAAAAAGTCCTACTTCTGTTTCTGGTGGAACTGGACCTTCAAAGTGAACATGATACCATACCTCCACATAGGGTATTTGCTCCTTCATCTGGTGTTTCACTATATACTCTTTCAACTGAGTTATCCAGTACGTACTGGTATTCCCAGTGGTAAGGAAACTCAGGGTCTATTCGGGGATACTTTGGCCACCTATATTGGCATAGGTAGATCATTTTATTTTTTTCTAGACTCCGAGTGTAAGTCCTCAGATGGGGCAACGACCATTGTTGTAGTAGTTGACCCAATGGGGAGTCAGTCAGAATCAGCCTTCTTGGGGTCTTTTCTATCTCAATACCCTTTCCCTCTTGGAATGTCTCGCATTTTCTTTGTCCCTTTCCCATTCTCCATGCTACCCGCCAACAATCTCCCAGAGATTCCCAACTCAGGGATTTACATTGTCCTCCAGCAGTCGCTGGATTCCCAGAGTTTAAGGACAGTATATCCCTTCTTCTATCCCGAAAGGCAACAAACTCACCTGATACACCCCTGGTCTCCTGGAGACGAAAGGACTCTAAGATTCAGTTCAGAGAACCCATCAAATCCCACTCCTGGCTGGCCCCTCTCATCCCACCCTTTCTCTCCCAGTAGTCCCCACACAGCCCATTTTGGATGCAAGTAAGTGAAGGGTGCTTGCGGAGGCCCAGGGAGGGGAAAAATGGGCATACTGGAAGTTCAAGAAGGGCCTCCAGAGGGCCTCCGAAGCCTGAGGAGGCTGTTTTTGCCCTCCAGGAGGCTCAAGGAAAACCTCTGGAGCCCAGGGAGGGCAAAAACATTGCCCCCCACCATGGTCAGGAGTCTGACTAGGCCACATCCACCATGGCCATGCCCACCCAGCAATTGGGCAGAGAACCCCTTGCTAAAATTTTTGAAGCTGCTGGAGGATAAGACTGAGAAAGAAAGAAGAAAAAAAGAATCCCCAGACTTGGCAAAAATCCAAAGCTACGCAGAACTACCAAATTAAGAGGATACCCTAAAAACATCCAATAAGGATTTTACTCATTAGATAAATTGTAACAGTATCTATAAAAGACCACTGGGACAAATAAATTAGAATACTTCAGGGTGTGTTTGTGTGTATATCGGATGACTGAAAAAGGCTGGCTGGCTAACTGAGCATGTATACATGTATTAATAGAAGAAAAACAACTAAAACATTGTTGGTAAAATCATCTGGTTAATGTAAAAAAAAATAAATGTATAAAACAAATCATTAGACAGCTGTAATAATCTTCAATTTTGTCATATTTTCTTTTTGTTTGAGATTTACTCCCCAAAGTAAATCTAAATATATTCAGTCACAATGTTCTTGGAAATCTTCTTGTCTGTTGCCTATAAACATAACCTGTCTCATTTCTCTTTCTCTGCATTTAGATAGGCCTTCTGAATATGGCTTCCAAATTCAAAAACAAATTTCTGTGAAACCTAATATAAATTCTGCTAGAAATTGGAGAACTGAAATATAGTATTATGATGATTTTCTTTTTCTTTCTTTCTTTCTTTCTTTCTTTCTTTCTTTCTTTCTTTCTTTCTTTCTTTCTTTCTTTCTTTCTTTCT
>BLBF01000031.1:20992774-21006702 GCA_015471245.1 Laticauda colubrina | reverse complement strand
TTCAAGGGTTTCTTTTATTGGGACTTGAGTGAATAGTGAAACCACGTCGAAACTTACAAGCAGATCTTCTTGTTCCACGTGTAGATCTTTGATCATTTCTAAGAAGTGGTATGAGTTTTGTACATATGAAGCTGTGGTTTCAGCATGGGGCTGTAGTTGTTTTGCTAAGTATTTAGCTAGGTTTTGTAATGGTGCTCCTATGGAGCTGACTATGGGTCTGAGAGGTATGCCTTCTTTGTGTATTTTTTGGAGGCCGTATAATTTGGGGCATCTAGAAGATTTTTCTCTTGGGATGATCGTCTGTTGGATTTCTTTCCTTATGTGGCTGGTTATAATTTTCTTCTTGGTTATTTTTTCTGGATATGTGGTTGGGTCTGTGTTTATAGGTTTGTATGTGGACAGACTCCCTCTGATACCTCCAACTCAAACACCCCCCCACCAGGCACCCAGGTAAAATCTAGCTTGCTGATGAATAGCAGCCATCCTTTCACACGAAGCCAAACTGCACTGAAAGCCTCCAACACAAGAACAGAGTTTTGCCAGACAATCAAAGCCACAAAACAGACAGAAGAAACCAGAAACACCAATCAATCAAACTCCAAGTCCAGTGAACACAGACCCGGGCTCCTAGCCAATCATTTTGGACCAGCCTCGAATTTGAAACCAAAAGCTATGAGACACACCTCCATACAGAAGCCTTATGATGGCAGATGAGATTCTGCTGAAACGTTGCTACAACTTTAACAACACTACAATGACGTGGGATATTACCCGAAGGAAGCTGAACAGCATATATATATATATATGTATGTATGTATGTATGTATGTATGTATGTATGTATGTATGTAATGTAATGTATTTTGTATGTTTTCATATTTGCATGTTTTTTTTTTCTTAATATAAGAGTAAGAGGTTATTTTACTATATATTTGTATTTGTACTGAAAAAAGTCAGAAATCAGTCCTTCATCCCTCACAGAGGAAATTCTCAGTAGCTTCAGTTTAAAAGTGAATATTAAAAATAAATGGCACATAATTTTGAAATGATCTGCCCAGAAACAGTTTCTCCAGTTACTTTAAATTACCTTCATATTACTTTGTACATGTACATGTACAAAGTACACATTGTACACATTGGACATGTGTCCTAAGCACAAAGTGATCACAGAGCACTCTTCAAAGTCCAACCTCACATCTATCCTGCCAATTTTCACTGACATTTCATTCCCTCATCAAGATTATCCCCAAAAAGATTATGGCCAAAGGCTGGAATCCTTTGTTTGAAACACTTCCTATCATGCAAGCTTCTCTCAGTTTTCTATAACCAATATGAAGAGAAACAGGAAACTTCCAGGGTTGAATTTATCTCTCTATAATTGGCATTTTGTATGGAGAAATTTTACCAAGTTTGTGGATTGTCCCAGAGAATGAACCTCAGTATTTTAGTAATAGGATTGGCTATCTTCACACCCCACTCCAATAATATTTGGACCACTTTTCCATGTTTCTGCCTTCACAATGAGAAATCCAATGACCAGGTCAGATAGGCAGATTGAAATAGAGAAAGGGAGACAAAGCAAGAGGGGGAGAGGAGGAGAGTGAGGGAGAGGAGGAGGGAGAAGGAGAGAAGGTGATCCAAATCAATTGTTCCATAAATTGCTTTCAGGGAATCTTAGGCTGTTCCATTTGCCAATGTATTTTACTTCAATTTGCTAAATCTACAGTAAGTTTTAAACATTTGTTTGGATAAACATTTCAATGCTTACATGAAAATTGGAAATGTAAGCATTTTTCTGAGAATATTTCATCTTGAATGATGACATATTAAAAATAATACAAAGAAATTGGTAGGAGTTTATGCCAAATGTTGAATATTTCTGAAGTAAAATGAGCCACTGTCTCCCATTCAAGAATTGTATGATTGTTAGGAAGCTATTGCATGTGATATTTTAGAAGTCATTTACAGTTGAAGCTTGTTTCCTAGTAGCACTAAATATGGTTGACAGTATTTGCTTAAGGTTATCATTGTTACTTATTCTCTTTGAAGAATAGGATTTTCCAAAATAAGTTAGTTTCTATAATCTCTTATCTGAATTTTGTTTTAAAAATAAAAAGACTGAAAGAAGCTTCATGTGAGAGGCTGAAAAGCAAAATATGTTTGAACATATGTTGCCTTTGCTAATGTTTCAATTTCTTTCTTTCTTTTCTTTCTCTCCTTTCCCTTCTCCCTATCACCACAGTATAATATAGTATAGCAGCTTTTCTTTAGTTCCAGAAAGTTTATCAATTTTTTCTTTTCCATTATCACAACAAATCAGGATCAAGCAAGTTTACAGATCTGTTTCAGTCAATACATTTGAAGACAGAGTTTTCACTCTTCATCCTCTATTCTCTTCCCCCTCATTTCAAAATTTGTCACCATTTCTCATTCTTTTTACCTTTCACCTTTGAAAGGTGTCTATCTGCTTAAACTCTGGTTCAGCACATTAAGCCCATGTCCCACTGCACCAATGTATGCAAAGAGGATGTAAAACGGACAAAAAAGCTTGCCATCCATTGGAAAACGTGATTCATCCGTTGTGTACTCACTGCATATGTGTTTCATATGCTCTATCCATCGAGCATCCGTCCATTGAGATTTTATCAATGCAAGTTTTGAGCTGCACAAAACTTTTTGAGCGGATGAACTTTCCGCCGTGTACAATGTACATCCATGACACATACGAGCAACAAACGTTCTATGTCCGTTGTCATCTGTTAAACGTCTGCTGTATCCTCTCTGCATCCTCTGGATATCCTCGCAAATCACATCCACTGCAGCTGAAAACAGAAAGAGGGAGGAAGCGAAAGGTACATGGAAGGTCCACACAGCATGAGTATCACGGAAATAAAATGGATGTAAGCAGATGCATCTCATATATAAAGCATTAAAACGGACAAAATGTTTGTATATGGGATGTATCTCGTATATTTAGGATGTCTGGAGTATACCTAGAGTATGTGGAAGGACACTGAGTGGAAAACCGACATTTCCTATAAAAAGGGAGAGAAAATCACCTGGATCTCAGTATGAGTCCAGCAGCTGTGGTGTACAGACCTCTTCACCCTTGGTCTTGCTCTTCCACATCATCCATTGATCTCCACCATGGATCATAACACAGTCCTTATGGTAGCTGTGATCATTCAACACCAGAACCAAGTCCTGTTCAGACTGTTTCACCTTTTCTATGCAAGGAGAAGAAGGAGACGTTCAAGAGCTGTGTGGGTCCGATGATGGATCGGGATAAGAGTGGAGTTTGGACTGTATGACAAGCTGATGGTGGAGCTGAGGAATGAAGACCCCATAGATGAGAGAGCCATAGATGGGAAGCACGTGGCCTGCAAAGCTCCAGCCAACTCAGGGTCCTCTTATTACAATTACAAGGGCTTCTTCAGTATCATCCTCTTTGCCATGGTTGATGCTGACTACAAGTTCATGTACATCAATGCTTCAGGCAACGGGTCAGCTTCAGAAAGCCAGGGATACAATGCCAGTGACCTCAAGGATGGGCTGGAATGAAACCTCATCATGGGTTTTCGAGATCCAGACCCCCTACCCAATGACACACAAGATGTGCCCTACTTCATCATGGATGATGACGCTTCTCCCTCAGAACCTATCTCATGAAGCCCTAAACTTCAAGATACCTCACCTGTGAAGAACGGGTCTTCAACTAAAGGCTGTCCAGGACAAGACGGGTAGTGGAGAATGCCTTTGACATCCTGGCCAACTGGTTCCAGGTATTTCTCACCACCATGCAGCATCACCCAGGGACTGTGAGGAGCATTGTGGAAGCTTGCTGCATCCTGCACAATCTCATGTGCACCTGCTACCCAGTCTTACAGAACAGGCTTGTTGACCATCAAAAAAGGAATGGGGACATGGAGCCTGGTGAATGGAGGCAAGGACAAAACTTGATAGACACTGTGGATGTACAAGGCCCCAACAGAGCTTCACATGAAGGGAAGAAGCAGCGCAACCTACTGAAACACTGGTGCAACTCCCCAACTGGAGCAGTGGAGTGGCAAGACATCATGATAGATGGTTAATGGAAGCTTCCTTGAGCCTGTCTCATAACACCGATGAGATTGTGCCATGTATGTTGAGTGGTCCTACAATGAATAGGGCATTAATAAAGAGCTTTGTTTATTTTGAAATGTGTTGATCAATGAATAAATTGTTTTTGAAAAAAAGGGCCATATGTGTGGCTGCTGAGAGTGTGGACCATACAGTCCCACTATGCTTGCACTGGAGGTTTATCTATCCCACAGCTATCCTTACCTATCCCACAGCTATTCTTAACTATCCCACAACTATCCTTACCTATCCCACAGCTATCCTTACCTATCCCACAGCTATCCTTACCCATCCCACAACTATCCTTACCCATCCCACAAGCATGCAAGACTTAACCATTTTTTCAAAATTTTCACCAACACTTCATTAAGTAAATAAAATGAACCAAGTTTGTGAAGCAAAGATAACCTTTATTAATAACTGTCTTTAGTAAACTGTATGACTTTATTAAAAAAGCAAAATGAACCAAGTAAAGTGTCTTTAAGCAAAGATAAATTGAACAGGTAACAACTCAGTCTCTGGCACTATTCTCAGTCACTCTGAGGCACGTCCATGGTCTTAGCTGTCAAGCAGCCAGGGACTGTGGAGGTGGCTGTGGCTGGATTGCTGGTCTGAAGCGCCATTGGGGTGCTTGGCCCCGAGAGTACAACAGGGGATGGTGTGTGTTCAGGAAGCTCTCAGAGAGCTGACTCAGTCCCGTGAGTTTGAGAGACCCTTCATCAAGGACCTGGGATGTGAGGCCCAAGACTGAAGACAGATTCTCCATTGATGGGTTTGGCTGTGGAGTGGAGGAAGGAGGAGTGTAGTGGGGCTGTCTGGTCTGCAGCTGGGCGAGGTGAGGTGTCTGTGGCATCTGTGGCATGCAATGTACCTGGGCCTGGACTGGGAAGGGCTGCCTCTGCTGTGGGAAGTCCTGTTACTCGTAGCCTTGGTAGGTGAGGGGCTGTTGAAAGCCGTGGAATGGCTGTGACATCGCCTGGGGTGAAGGAGCAGACCTGGACTGGGTCGGAGCAGGTTCAGCTGGGCCTGGAGGGTTGTGCAGAAGTGCTGTGATCTTCTGCTTCATCACCTGGTACTGGGCCTCAGGCAGGTCCATGAGGATCTGGCTCACGTAGGTGATGAAGGACTTCGAGTTCGAGGATGGTATGTCACTGTGGACCAGCTGAGAGAGAAGATCTGTGCTGGTTTTGATTGTGTTCCTGATCTCCAACAGGACAGTGTGGCTCTGGCCCTCCAGTCTGCCTTTCTGTGGAGGTGGAGGTGGAGGTGGAGGTGGGGGTGGGGGTGGGTTGGTCTCTGGTGGCTGCCGCTTCTTCCTCCATTTGTGACAGGGGATCCTCCACGTCCTCTGGCATGGGGAGTGCAGCTGTCGGGGGGCCCTCTGCCATGGGGCCCTCTGAAGACACCTGCCTGGACACGGTAGCTATCTCCTGGCTGGAAGAGGAGTAGCTGTCTGTGGGCTGTCTGAGGGAGAGGGTGTTGAGAGGGGCTGCTCCTCGGTGGTGGACCTCACCCTCCAGGAAGCTGCACTTGGCCATGATGTACATCTCCCGGTCAGTGAGCTTGACAGCGGCCTGCCCAGATTTCTTCAGGTGTAGCTTGCCATACCAGGTGTGCATGTGCTTCCACCATCCAAAGAGTAGGTCTGAAATGTAGCCCAGGCTCTCTGCCTTGTCTCTCCAAGCTGCCTGTTTTTTCTTGGTGTTGCGATAGAGTCTATGGCCCTTTCTCCACAGGTACTCATTCTCCCTCAGCCATTCTAGCACCTCCTTCTCATGCTCCTCGGAAATGGTGTACTGTTTCCTCTCTCCCTTCTCCTTCCCTTGCCTCTTCCTCCCTCTGGCATGGGCTTGAGAAGCAGGGCCTTCAGGGGCTTGAGCAGCAGGGCTTTGAGGGCCTTGGGGCTGGTCCACCACAGCAGCAGCACCAGCAGCAGCAACAGCAGCACCAGCAGCAGCACCAGCAGGAGAAGCACCAGCAGCACCAGCAGGAGAAGCACCAGCAGCACCAACAGCACCAGCAGGAGAAGCACCAGCAGCAGCAGAAGCACCAGCAGCTTCAGAGTCAGTGCCAGGGGGTGGGATGGTAGTTCTGTCCTTCTTGCCAGGGCTGGCAGGAGTAGGCACAGGCTTTCTCCTCTTCCCTGACTGGCGAACCATGGTGTTATTTGAGAATGTCTGTGGCAGCACGTCTTTCCTCTGAATGCTGACTGCTTGTGAGCTGCATCCTTTTATATCCACGGAGCTGACACAATTCATACTGCCTGCATGCGCAGTGAACGCTTTTCATCTGCTATGCATCCGCTATGCATCTGCTATGCATTCACTATGCATCCTATAGGCATCCGTGATGCATCCGCATCATCCGCTATGCATCCGCTCCTTCTGCTATGCGTCCGCTTCGCAATTCTCCCCCGGAAGCCCTTCGGATGTGTCATCCGCTTCCATCCGCTGTCATCCGCTAGGCTTCCTATGAACATCCGCTTAACATCCTCGCTACGTACTACCCCCATCCATTCCTTTCTGTTCTTTTCCGTTCTGTTTATGCAAATTTGGGGCACTTTTTGTAGTGGATAACAACGGATGGAGCCACCCCCAAAATTTTGCTCATTCGCTGTGTCCTTTTTGCATACATTTTGCATCCAACGGCCAGTGGGACCTAGCCTTTAGCTGCTAGCCTGACAGTTCTGGTATGGCTCCCTTTTTTTCATAAACAAGCGTGAAAGACTTTTGTAATAACTTTTAGTGTAATTACTTAACCATATCATGTTGTAAACTCTTAAACCTGGATCTAGAAAGTTCATGAACTGCCAAGGAGGCAGCCTATATTATCTTATAAATCAGCAACTTTATTTGGGCTTTCTTAGAAAAGAGCAGGGGAATCAGTTAGATTTGAAGGATGCAAATAAAAAGAAAAGTTTCTGTTGTCAGGGTTATGAGAAAGACAATGTTTCTCTGAAATAACTACAGAAGTTTAAACAGCACATAAACTCTTCGACATTGAATCATGTTGTTTGAAGACAGAAATAGAAGATTCTGTAAGACATGCCTGGGAGGACACGCAAGTGTCGCCGAGTGATTTATTGGCTGTCAGTCACCCTCTGAAAAGCTGCCTGTCAATGCAACATGTGACATCTTTCAGATAGGGAACTCATTCAAGCAGGTCCATTGAAGGAGCTGACACTGAACAAAAGCAGAAGAATAAATGAATTTCTCCCCCCTCCCTTTTCATTAAGGTCCAGAAATATATATATTTTTTAGAAGATTGCAAAAGGTATAGCTCCAAAACTTCACAAATAGTTTATGACAAAGAGAAGCAGCAGTGAATCTAAGAAATCAATGTAGATATGCTATCTATCAAATTTCCTGCCTTTCTACTTATCTGGCTACCTGCGACTCTTAATAGCAAAGATAAAGGTTTTCTGGAAACTAAATTGGATTTCTTTCTTCTTCAAGTCAGATTCAAAGCTATTTCATCCTCATGTCACTCATGTAAATTTAGAAAGAGATGTTGCATGCAAGCTACCATGTACTGTAGATCACAGATAAGACTGGCACTCCCCAACCCCTCCCCTAATATTTGACTTCATAAAAGACATGGATATGGCATCCAAACCATCCCTCCCCACTATACTCATATACATAAGTGTTTCACTCATATATACAAGGGTTTCTTTTTCTAAATTAGATTTGCTATATATTTTAATTAATTGTAAATGGAAGCTATGGTTCAGCAACAGCTGAGGTGCATAAATTCCAAATAGCTATCTGAAAAGCTAAGTTGAATAACTGACACTTAGCATTAGCTTTGATATCAAAAGAAACACAGTTAATAATTGCTTAACATCTGGTATTATCTATAATTAGCTGGTGGGATTTATGGTATGAAGATCTGAGTTGAAATGCTTGGCCAAATATTCAACTTGCCAATTGTGAGCTACCACTGTCTTCCCATGCACCCTATTTCTCGTTTCCTTTTTTTTTTAAGGGCAGAAAGTGCTCCCATAACATCATTGAAAATAAGTGGAATACAAAGTTAAATGATATAGCATATGTAAGTAACAGCAGTTTATCTGTTACAGTTTCACCTTTCATCCTTGGTGCTCTCTGAGCTTGCTTGTTTTCTTGCAGATGTTTCATTACCCTAACTAGGAAACATCATCAATGCTAGTAAGGAGTGCTGTTTGCTGTCAGTTTATATTCTGGTATCTTGCCTGTCTGGGTGGGAGGGGGAGGTCTTAGAGATTCTTTGTTTGGACTGTTTACTAATGGCTCTTTGGCAGTTTCTTCACTGGAATATTGCTTACTTGATTGTTGGTCAGAAGTTGACCTTGAAGTTAATCTATGCTGATATGAGTTCTGACACTGGTAGAGAGATCCTGGAGTCTTTTTCTCTTTTGGGCAGATTGGTTGTCTCTTTTGCATAGTCTATAGATGTTGTTAATGTCTATGTATCTATTGATGGCTGATTTGTCAGAGTGACAGGCTTCTAGAAATTTGAACTTGGCCTGGTCTATGATTGCTAAATTTTCCCAATTGAAATTATGATTAAATCTGTCTATATGTTGTGAAATTAAAGAATTTTCCTAATGTCTTCTGACTGCCAGTTAGTGTTCATGGATACATTCTGCCAGTCACCTGTTTGTTTGTCCTACAAAGTGGTTGTTATAGCTCTTATATTGTATGTTGAAGATTACTCCTGTTTTTTCTTCTGGGGTTCCTGGGTCTTTTGGTTTTCTTAGGATGTTTTGAAGGGATTTAGTTGGCTTATGTGCTGTGCTGATTACATGTGGTTGTAGTAATCTGTTGGTAGTTTTTGAGATATTCTTGATGTATGACAGTTTAATTTTTTAGGGTTTGTGTTGGTTTTACTGGATTGGGTTGAGTGTTCAGGGATTTCACCTTTTACAGTGAAATTATAATAGATTGATAAATTGCAGTGTTGTAGTGGAATATGACTCTAAAAATATAGGTACATGTGTGCATGTGGGTGACAAATTCTATATCACCTAATTGAATGAAGAATATTCTCTCTATATTTTCTTTTATTTTGAGCAAAATAAATAATTTAAGCCCCTGTCACACTGCACCAACGGATGGAAAGAGGATGTAAAATGGACAAAAAAGCTTGACATCCATTGGTTAACGGGATGTATCCGTTCTGTATTCACTGCCTCCGTTTTGCTTCCTCTCTATCTGTCCAACATCCGTTTATTGACGTTTCATCCACTCAGAAAGTTTTGAGCTGCTCAAAACTTCTGAGTGGAAAATGTATCCAATTCGTGCATTCTGCATCCACTAGGCATCCACTAGGCATCCATTCTGCATCCGTTACGCATCCGCTATATCTGCTAGGCATCCGTTCCGCATCTGCGCAACTCGCATCCGCTCTGACGCAGGGAGGAAGCAGAATGGATGCAGAATGGATGCAGAACGGATGCCTAGCAGATGCAGCACGGAAACAAAGCATTTAAAATGGAAAAAACGTTCGCAGAGGGGACCTATCTCGGATATTAAGGATGTCTAGAGGATGACTAGAGGGTGCCTAGAGGATACAAAGGGACACATAGTGGAAAACCTATATTGCCTATAAAAAGGGGGAGCAACTCACCTGGATATCACTTTCAGACCAGCAGCCCAGCTATGCAGACCTATGCAGCCTTCATCTTCCTCTTCCTCTTCCACAGCATCCAGTCATGTCAACTGTGGATCGTAACACAGTCCTTTTGGCTGCCACCATCATTCTGCAACAATGCGAAGCCATCTACAGGCTCTGTGAACTCTACGACGGGAAGAAAAAGAGGTGGCCAAGAAGCGTCTGGGTCCAAAGATTGATCGGGAGAAGAGCAGAGTACGGACTGTACAACAAGCTGATGGTGGAGCTCAGGACCGAAGATGCTCGTGCATTCCAAAACTTCATGAGGATGGCTCCAGCCATGTTTGACGAAGTTGTGCAGTGGCTGAGACCCAGGTTGACCAAGGCAAACACCAACTTCCGGCCCAGCCTGGAACCTGGGCTCAAGGAGGCACTCACTCTACGCCACCTGGCCTCAGGGACTACCTACAGGAGCATGCAGTACGGCTGGAGGGTGCCACACAACACCATGAGCATTGTGGTCAGAGAAGTGGTACAGGCCATCATCGAAGAATACAAGGAGGAGCTCCTCCAGTGCCTCTCCACTGAAGAAGGATGGAAGAAAGTTGCAGAGCAGTGGTATCAGAGGTGGAACTTCCCACACACCATTGGAGCCATAGATGGCAAGCACGTGGCCTGCAAAGCTGCAGCCAAGTTGGGGTCCACTTATTTCAACTACAAGGGCTTCTTCATCATCGTCCTCTTCGCCATGGTCGATGCTGATTACAAGTTCATGTACATCGATGCTTCAAGCAATGGCTCTTGTTCAGATGCCCAGGTATACAACGCCAGTGACCTCAAGGAGGTGCTGGAACGCAACCTCATCATGGGCTTCCCAGATCCAGACCCCCTGCCCAACGACACGCAAGATGTGCCCTACTTCATCGTGGGGGATGACACCTTCTCCCTCAGAACCTACCTCATGAAGCCCTACACTTTCAGACTCCTCACCCATGAAGAGAGGATCTCCAAGTACAGGCTGTCCAGGGCAAGGTGGGTGGTGGAGAATGCCTTTGGCATCCTGGCCAACAGGTTCCAGGTACTTCTCACCACCATGCAGCATCGCCCAGAGACCGTGAGGAGGATCGTGGAAGCTTGCTGCATCCTGCACAATCTCATGCGCACCCGCTACCCAGTCTTGCAGAACAGGCTCGTGGACCTCCAACAAGACAATGGGGACTTGGAGCCTGGGCAAGGGCAAAACCTGATAGATACTGAGGATGTGCAAGGCCCCAACAGAGCCTCACGTGAAGGGAAGAAGCAGCACAATCTCCTGAAACACTGGTGCAACTCCCCAGCTGGAGCAGTGGAGTGGCAAGACAGGATGTTAGATGATTAATGGATGCTTCCTTCAGCCTGTCTCATCACATGGATGAGATTGGGCCATGTATGTTGGGTGGGCCTACTATGAACAGGCATTTAATAAAGAGTTGTGTTTATGTTGACATGTGTGGATCAATGATTACATTAGTATTGATAATAAAGGGCCATAGGTGTGGCACCTGGGAGGGTGGACCATACAGTCCCACTCTGCTTGCACTGGAGGTTTATCTATCCCACAGCTATTACCCATCCCAAAGGTATCCCTGCCCATCCCACAGGTATCCATGCCCATCCCACAGCTATTACCCATCCCAAAGGTATCCCTGCCCATCCCACAGCTATTACCCATTCCAAAGGTATCCCTGCCCATCCCACAGCTATTACCCATTCCAAAGGTATCCCTGCTCATTCCACAGGTATCCCTGCCCACCCCACTGCTATCTTAACCCATCCCACAAGCATGCAAAGGTTTAAACCAATTCTAAAAGTTTCTACCAAGACTTTATTAAAAAAAAGAAATGAAGCAAGTGTGTGAATCAAAGATAGACTTTATTGAACAAGCTGTAAAAGAAAAATGACCCAAGTCAAGTGTCAAAATAAAGTCCACAGGTAGCCAGCCAGCCAGTCTCTGGCACTCCTCTTGGTCACTTGGAGGTGTGCCCAGTCTCAGGGGTGAAGGGTCCAGGTGCTGTGGAGGTGGGTGCTGCTGCAGTGCTGGTCTGAAGCCCTACTGGGGTGACTGGCCCTGAGAGGACAACAGGTGACGGTGTGTTGAGCAAGCTCTCAGACAGCTGGCTCAGACCCGTGATCTTGAGAGCTCCTTCCTCCATGCCATGGGGTGTCAGCCCCAGTACCGACGACAGATATACTGAGGCCAGACTTGGCTGTAGGGTGGAGGAAGGAGTAGTGTCCTGAGGCTTTCTGGTCTGCAGCTGGGGGAGGACTGGCGTTGGGGGCATCGGTGGCATCAGTGTCATGGGTGGCATTGGTGGCATCAGTGGAACCGGTGGCAACGGTGTTGTCCAATGACTCTGTGCCTGGATTGGGAAGGGCTGCTTCCTGTGCTGCTGGACCTCCTGGTAGCCGTAGCCCTGGTAGGTGAGGGGCTGTGGGAAGCCTTGTTATGGGAGGGACATCACTTGGGGTGGAGGAGCAGACCTGGACTGGGTGGGAGCAGGTTCCTCTGGATCTGGAGTGTTGTGAAGCAGCTCAGTGATCCGGTCCTTCACCACCTGGTACTGGGGTTCCGCCATGTCCCTGAGGGTCTGGTTGACATAGGTGAGGAAGGGCTTGCGATTGGAGGATGAGGAGTTGGTGTGGACCAGCTGAGAGAGGAGATCTATGCTGGTCTGGATGGTGTCCCTGATCTCCAGCAGGACAGTGTGGCTCTGTCCCTTCTGCTGTCTGGCTCTCTGCCTTTCTGTGGAGGTGGATCTGGGGGTGGATGCGGGTACAGCTATGGTGGACGCACCGTCTCCTTTCTCCCACCGCACCAGGGAGTCCTCCATGCACTCCACCATGGTTACAGCACCTGTCCGCGGGTTCTCTGCCGTGGCACGCTCCACAGAAACCTGCCTGGAGACAGGAACTGACTCTCGGCCGGAAGAGGACTGGCTCTCAACTGGCTGCCGGAGAAAGAGGGTAGGCAGAGGGGCTTCTCCTCGGTGGTGGACCTCACCCTCCAGGAAGCTGCACCTGGCCATGACGTAGGTCTCTCTATTCGTCAGCTTAACCGTGGCCTGGCCAGATTTCTTCAGGTGCAGCTTCCCGTACCAGGTGTGTATGTGCTTCCACCAGCCGAGGAGCACCTCTGAAGTGTAGCCCATACTCACCGCCTGCTCTCTCCAAGCAGCATGCTTCCGCTTGGTGTCCCTGTATAGCCGGTGTCCCTTCCGCCACAGATAGTCATTCTCTCTCAGCCACTCCAGCACCTCATCCTCGTGTTCCTCCTCAATGGAGTATTGCCTCCTCTCCCGTTGTCGCATATGCCTCTTCCTCCCTTTGGCAGGACCAAATGGGCCCTCATCAGAGGGGCTCCCAGGTAGTAGGGGCTGCTCCTCCACACCAGCAGCAGCAGCAACACCAGCAGGATCACCATCATCATCATCATCATCATTATCACCAGCAGGATCATAATCATCATCACCAGCAGGACCATAATCATCAGCAGCAGCAGCAGTAGCAGCAGCAGCAGGATCAGCAGCACCAGCAGCACCAGCAGGACCAGGATCAGCAGCAGCAGAGTAAGCACCAACTGTGCCAGCAAGACCAGGAGCACGAGCAGGACCAGGAGCACGAGCAGGACGAGAAGGATGAGCAGGACGAGCAAGACCAGGAGCACGAGCAGGACGAGCAGGACCAGCAGGACCAGGAGCAGCTTCCGCAGAGTAAGCACCAGCAGAAGCACCACCGCCAGAAGCAGCTTCAGCAGAGAAAGCACGAGCAGAAGCACCACCACCAGGAGCAGCTTCAGCAGAAGCTCCAGCACTAGAAGAGTGAGCCCAAGCAGCAGAAGCCCCAGCAGAAGCAGAGTCAGGGACAGGGGGTGGGAGGGTGGCCCTGTCCCTCTTGCCAGGGATGGCAGCAGGTTGCTGAGGCTTTCGCTTCTTGTCAGGGATGGCGGCAGGTTGCTGGCTGGCTGGGAGGCTGGCAGGCACCAAGGCTGGCAGGAAGGCTGGCAGGCAGGTAGGCACCAAGGCTGGCAGGAAGGCTGGCAGGAAGGCTGGCAGGAAGGCAGGCAGGCAGGCAGGCACCAAGCCTGGGAGGCAGACTGGCTGGCAGGGAGGCTGGAAGGTAGGCTGGCAGGCAGGCTGGCAGGGAGGCTGGCCAGGAGGCTGGGAGGCAGGCTTGGAGG
>BLBF01000031.1:20965023-20992051 GCA_015471245.1 Laticauda colubrina | reverse complement strand
ACTCATCCTATTACAACAACGGGGTAGTGTCCAAAAGATTATGTAATTGACTTCAATACAAAGTGCATTCTCTTTAAGGAAACAAATCTCAAAACACTCAAAGCAAAACATGAAAACGGAACACAAACGTAGATCTAGGGAAGTACTGATATTGTACAATTCAATATTTTTAAACTTATGTTTGTTTCTAAGTTTAAAATCTGAACATTATTATTATTTGTAAATGTCTCTAACAACTAACTTTTTTGTATTCTATTAATTTAATACATTTTTTCTAATTTATTCAATTTTGTATGTAGCTTTCTCAATGGTATATTTACTAAGGGACAATCTGTATTTTTTTTTTTTAAAAAAAAGTAAATTGCAGCTATAACTAGTACACAGCTTTATATATAACATCCCCAAATACGTAATACTTTGGACATCTTATTTTGTAAGGAAACCTTTTTCTGTGTGGAAATTAAATGGGGAACAATCGGTGCTGAATCACTGCTATCCTACCATTCAGTCCTATAAATAAGTATGGTGATTCACACAAATTCACTTGTATTGCAGATTTCTTTTCATTTTTACTAAAATTATGAGACACAATATTATCAAGAGCACTGAACACATTGCCTTAAAACATTAATATGACAGCATATTTCTGTCATTGAGTTTCAATGGCATGTAAGAATAAATGTAGTGTCATAAATGTGTTAAAACTATTTCAATAGCAGACATAATACAGGCTGAATTGCATCTGTCATTGCACAGCTGCTAACATTTTGTACCTATTGAAGTTTCTTAAAATCAGCCATCAAGTAGACAACATTACAACAACAGTCCAGAAAGTCACAGTGAAATGAATGACAAGTGACAACAAAAGTGATAAAAAGGCAATCCAACAGCATACAGTTTTCAGGAAATGGGAAATTTGGTTGCTCTGAAGTATGGGAGCCACAATTTATTTAAATTGGTAATTTGTTATGCAGATGGGCCTCTCTAAAGCAAACATCATAATTCTAACTGTCCTAGTTCTCTCTCCGATGAAAAGGGAATAGAGTAAAGCAGGGGTGGGTTTCTACCAATTCTGAAGAGCAGAAGAATAGAACCGGTACTATGTCTGCTGATGTTTTTGCCCACTTGCCCACCTGAGTTCTTACCTGATCTTTATTTCCTGATTTTTCAACTTCAGCTGACGAATGAGCCACAGCTGCAGTTAAAAAAGCAGGAAAAGAGGGCTGTTTCAAAGGCTGCTTCTCTGCATCCAGCGTGCTGATGAAGATTTACAGGTGCGTGATTCCCAGAGTGCAGGGAAGCTAATAAATCCCGAACTGATAGTTAGCCCTGTAGTATCCCACCCCCTGGAGTAAAGGTCACTAATAGAAAACTTTCAGTAGATTTTAATGAAAATTTAGAAAGGTATCAGTCCAACTGCTTACAATGGAATCAAATTTTGGAATCTTGCAGAATGTTTACCAGATTTTGGAAGCTGACTTCCTAAAAAAAAAAATCATGTCCTTCTTTGGAAGTAGATTTTGGATATCCAAAAAAGATGATTCCAATTTGCTCACATGATAGAACTCAGTGGAAGCAATGTGTAGTCTATGAAAATTTCATTGGTAAAGAGTTTGCAGGATAGCATTACTGCTAGATATATGAAATGAAGCCTTTAAAAATTATAGCACTAACTATAGAGGGTACAGAACAATTTCCTTAATTTTGGAAAGATTCTGGGGGCAGGTAATATTTTTCTTCATCATGCCATAACAGTTCTTGTTTGATGGAGAGGCATGCCTTCATGATGAAATATAGACAGTGAAGAAGGAAATTAAGAATAGATTAATGCCATGGACTTCCTAATTTGAATCTAGGAAGGAGGTGAATTATAATCAGTTCACTTATTATTTTGCAGAAGTCTCTCAAATAACAGTTTCTACCAAATGAAATCTTTTTCTTTCATCCAGAATGATTCATAAGCTTAATGAACAATCTTCTCATTCCAAATATATAAAGGACAGTTTTATATATATGTTCCTGTGTTGGAGGCTTTAGCCGTCCTTTCACATGAAGCCAAGCTGCACTGAAAGCCTCCAACACAGGAACAGAATGTTGCCAGCCAATCAAAGCCACAAAACAGACAGAAGAAACCAGAAACACCAATCAATCAAACTCCAAGTCCAGTGAACACAGACCCAGACTCCTAGCCAATCAGAATAGACCAGCCTCAAATTTGAAACCAGAAGCTGTGAGACCCACACCCGTACAGAAGCCTGATGATGGCAGATGAGATTCTGCTGAAACGTTGCTACAACTTTAACAGGACTACAATGACATGGGATAATACCCAAAGGAAGCTGAACAGCACACATGTAAGTACCCGCAAAAGCTTAAAAAAACAAATATCTGACCTCTACGGGGAGGAAATAAACAGCAAGATCAAAAGCTATGAGAAGCTGGAAGTTAAAAGAACAGGAATACTATGTGACCTAAAATTCCTATGCAGCTGCAGAGACAACAATGCAACACCAACCTGCTTCAAATTAACATTTCATAACAACACAGCAGCTACCAAACATATCCTGAAAAGAACAGAGATAGCTTTACTCAGAAATGAAGTTCACAATAAAAGATTCCAATTAGATCAGTTAACAAAGATATGCCAGCACGACACCTGGAATTGAGCAGCAAAATCCACCCTCTACTTTGGGATAAGATAAAACAACTTACAACTTGGAGAGCTGAAACTGAAACCACTTACAAAATTGAAAAACTCTCAAAGAAACTAAAAAAATTAGAAAATGACAAGAAAACCCCCAACAACCCACAACAACACCTAAAACAATTAGTATATAATGTTTCCAACAGAAAACTCAACAAAACAGAAACAGATGTCCTATCCAAAGGATTCAATTATGCCATAGCACCCAAAAAAATTCCAACAGAATATGTGCACTAGAATCCAGCCTAACCAAATTAAATACAGATGAAGCTGACAGAAAAAGACACCAGGTTACTCACATCTTATGCACAACGAAACCACCAAAAAGTAATTTGCAAAAAGATGAATTCAGAGCAGTACAAACCCTGAAAAATGATAACAGCATAATAATACTCCCAGCAGACAAAGGAAATGCCACAGTAGTAATGGACAGAAAAGACTATGAAACAAAATTGACAGACCTACCCCAAGACTCCACATACAAACCTATAAACACAGACCCAACCACATATCTAGAAAAATTAACCAAGAAGAAAATTATAACCAGCCACATAAGCAAAGAAATCCAACAGACGATCATCCCAAGAGAAAAATCTTCTAGATGCCCCAAATTATATGGCCTCCAAAAAATACACAAAGAAGGCATACCGCTCAGACCCATAGTCACCTCCATAGGAGCACCATTACAAAACCTAGCTAAATACTTAGCAAAAAAACGACAGCCCCATGCTGCAACCACAGCTTCATATGTACAAAACTCATACCACTTCTTAGAAATGATCAATGATCTACACGTGGAACAAGAAGATCTGCTTGTAAGTTTCAACGTGGTTTCACTATTCACTCAAGTCCCAATAAAAGAAACTCTTGAAATCATCAAAAATAAATACCAACCAACTAAAGACCTCATGGAACTAACACAACACTGCCTAACCACCACATATTTCATATACAAAGGACATAGATACAAGCAAATTGAAGGAGCCCCTATGGGATCAACACTATCACCCATCATTGCAAACCTGTTCATGGAAGAATTCGAATCCAGAGCCCTGGCTAATGTCACCCAAAAACCCAAACTATGCCTAAGATACATCGATGACACATTTGTTAAGTGGCCCCATGGAAAAGAAAACCTTAAGCCCATGTCACACTGGCCAACGGATGCAAAAAAGACACAGCGGACGAGCAAAATGTTCCATCCGTTGTTATCTGCTCTCAAAAGGGGCAAAAATTTGCATCACCAGAGAGGATAACACGGATGCGGGGAGGACGCAGGGCGGATGCAAAGCGGATGCGGAACGGAAGCCCAGCGGATGGAAGCGGATAAGAGCAGATAGCGCATCCGCTAGGCTTCCGGGGGGGCTCAGCAAAGCGGACGCGGAACAGATACAGCGGATGCAGAGCGGATGCAGAGCGGATGCACAGCGGATGAAGCGGATGCACAGCGGAAGCCTAACGGATGCACAGCGGAAGCGGAACAGATGCTGAGCGTAAATTGCGCATGCGGGGGGGATGCATTGCATAAGCCCCCCGGATATAAAGGGAAGCAGCTCACACGTGGCCAGCATTCCGAGGAAAGACCTGCTGCTGGACACTTCTGGTTCCTTGCCTGCCCTGCCTGCATGCCTGCCTGCCAGCCGTGCTGCCAGCCATCCTTTCACATGAAGCCAAGCTGCACTGAAAGCCTCCAACACAGGAACAGAATGTTGCCAGCCAATCAAAGCCACAAAACAGAGAGAAGAAACCAGAAACACCAATCAATCAAACTCCAAGTCCAGTGAACACAGACCCAGACTCTTAGCCAATCAGGATAGACCAGCCTCGAATTTGAAACCAGAAGCTGAAACACACATCCATAGAGAAGCCTGATGATGGCAGATGAGATTCTGCTGAAATGTTGCTACAACTTTAACAGCACTACAATGACGTGGGATATTACCCGAGGGAAGCTAAACAGCTAGAGGGTGCCACACAACACCATCAGCATTGTGGTCAGAGAAGTGGTGCAGGCCATCATCAAGAATACCTGAAGGAGCTCCTCCAGTGCCCCTCCACTGAAGAAGGATGGAAGAAAGTTGCAGAGCAGTGGTATCAGAAATGGAACTTCCCCCACACCGTAGGAGCCATAGATGGGAAGCACGTGGCCTGCAAAGCTGCAGCCAAGTCTGGGTCCACTTATTTCAACTACAAGGGCTTCTTCAGCATTGTCCTCTTCGTCATGGTCGATGCTGACTACAGGTTCATGGACATCGATGCTTCAGGCAACGGCTCATGTTCAGATGCCCAGGTATAAAACGCCAGTGACCTCAAGGAGGGGCTGGAACGCAACCTCATCATGGGCTTCCCAGATCCAGACCCGCTGCCCAACGACATGCAAGATGTGCCCTACTTCATTGTGGGGGATGACGCCTTCTCCCTCAGAACCTACCTCATGAAGCCCTACACTTCCAGACTCCTCACCCCTGAAGAGAGGATCTTCATCTACAGGCTGTCCAGGGCAAGGCGTGTGGTGGAGAACGCCTTTGGCATCCTGGCCAACAGCTTCCAGGTACTTCTCACCACCATGCAGCATTGCCCAGAGACCGTGAGGAGGATCGTGGAAGCTTGCTGCATCCTGCACAATCTCATGCGCACCCGCTACCCAGTCTTGCAGAACAGGCTCATGGACCTCCAGCAAGGCAATGGGGACATGGAGCCTCAGGAATGGAGGCAAGGGCAAAACCTGATAGATACTGAGGATGTGCAAGGCCCCAACAGAGCCTCATGTGAAGGGAAGAAGCAGTTCAACCTCCTGAAACAATGGTGCAACTCCCCAGCTGGAGTGATGGAGTGGCAAGACAGGATGGTACCTGCTTAATGGATGAAACTAAAGAAATTAGAACATGAGAAGGAAACCTCCAACAACTCACAACCACACCTGAAACAATTAGGATATAACGTTTCGAATAGATAACTCACCAAAACAGAAACAGATGCCCTAACCAAAGGATTCAATTATGCCATAGCACCCAAAAAAATCCCGACAGAATCCATCATATGTGCAGTAGAATCCAGCCTAACAGAATAAGACACCAGGTTACAAACATCTTATGCACAAGCAAACCACCAAAAGATAACTTGCAAAAAGATGAATTCAGAGCGCTACAAACCCTGAAAAATGATAACAGCATAATAATACTCCCAGCAGACAAAGGGAATGCCACAGTAGTGATGGATAGAAAAGACTACGAAACAAATTTTGACAGACCCACTCAAAGACTCCACATACAAACCTATAAACACACACCCAACCACATATCTGGACAAATTAACCAAGAAGAATATTATAACCAGTCACATAAGCAAAGAAATCCAGCAGACGATCATCCCAAGAGAAAAATCTTCTAGATGCCCCAAATTACACGGCCTCCCAAAAATACACAAAGAAGGCATTCCTCTCAGACCCATAGTCAGCTCCAAAGGAGCACCATTACAAAACCTAGTTTAACACTTAGGAAAACAACTACAGCCTCATGCTGAAACCGCAGCTTCATATGTACAAAACTCATACCACTTCTTCGAAATGATCAAAGATCTACAAGTGGAAAAAGAAGATCTGCTTGCAAGTTTCGATGAGGTTTCAGTATTCACTCAAGTCTTGATAAAAGAAACTCTCAAAATCATCAAAAAGAAATACCAACCAACTAAACACCTCATGGAACTAACAGAACACTGCTTAACCAACACATACCATATACAAAGGACAAAGATACAAGCAAATTGAAGGAGCCCCTGTGGGATCACCACTGTCACCCGTCATGGCAAATGTGTTCGTGGAAGAATTCGAATCCAGAGCCCTGGCTAATGCCACCCACAAACCCAAACTATGGCTGAGATACATTGCTGACACATTTGTGATTTGGCCCCATGGAAAAGAAAACCTAAACAATTTCCTAACACACCTAAACAGCACACACCCCAAAATCAAGTTCACTTTGGAAACGGAAATAAACAAACAACTACCATTCCTAGATGTACTAATCTACAAAAGAACAGATGGCACACTAGGACACACCGTATACCAGAAGAAAACACACACCAACCGCAACCTCAAAGCCCAATCCCACCACCACCCAGCACAGATAAATTCCGTGGCCAAGACACTAATCATCAGATCCAAACGCCTGGCAGACAAGACACATATATTGACTGAACTATGCACCCTGACTAAAGTACTGAAAGCCAATGGCTTCCACAAAAACAAAATCAACAGCTTGATCCACAAAAACACACTGACAGAATAGAGACCTAGAAGGTCAACAGACCCATGGAACAGCTGTCCTGCCCTTCATAAGAGGTACTACAGACAAAGTCAGTAAGATACTACACAGGCATCACATCAAAACTGCCTTCAAAACAGACAAAAAAATAGCAGCCATCCTTAGAAACCCCAAAGACAAAATTGACCTGGAAAACCACGGCATATATGAAGTTCCCTGTGTATCATACCTGGCCTCATACATTGGGCAGACCAATAGAAGAATAAGGACTCGCCTGGATGAACACAAAATTGCAATAAAAAAGCTGGAACACACCTCCTCACTAGTCCAACGCATGAAAACCACAGGTCACAACATCAACTTCAATGGCACCAAAATCCTAGCCCCTATAGAAAACCCCAGCCACAGAATCATCAGAGAAGCCATAGAGATTGAAAAAAGACCTGAAAGCATGAATAGAAGAGATGATTCCACCAGACTGTCAATCATTTGGAAGCCTGCACTCTCAAATAGGAAGATCTCCATACCACAAGCCAGGCAAACACCTGGGGATAAACAGACTCCCTCTGATACCTCCAGCTCAAACACATCCCAACCAGGCACCCAGATGAAACGTAGCTTCCTAAAAGATAATAGCCATCCTTTCACATGAAGCCAAGCTGCACTGAAAGCCTCCAATACAGAAACACAGTGATGCCAGCCAATCAAAGCCACAAAACAGACAGAAGAAACCAGAAACACCAATCAAACAAACTCCAAGTCCAATAAACCCAGACCAAGACTCCCAACCAATCAGGATGTAGAAAAAAACATCCTGGCATAGCAGTAGGCTGGCCTCAAATTTAAAACCAATGGCTGTGAGACCCTGACCCACATACAAACTTAATACAGAAGCCTGATGATAGCAGATGAGATTCTGCTGAAACGTTGCTACAACTTTAAAAGCACTACAATGATTTGGGATAATACCCGAAGGAAGATGAACAGCACACATGTAAGTCCCCGCGAAAACTTAAAAAAAACAAATATATATATATATATATATATTTCAGCTTTGTTCGGGTATTTCCCCACGTCATTATAGTTGTGCTTTTAAAGTTAGAACAACATTTAGGCAAAATCTCATCTGCCATCATCAGGCTTCTGAGATGAGATTCTGCCGAAACAGAGCTACAATCATTTTGTAAGTACTCACAAAAACTTAAGAAAACAAATGCGCACACACACACACACACACACACACACACACATACACACACAAATATATTTTCTGAAGTTTTCGCGGGTACTTACATGTATCCTGTTCAGCTTTGTTCGGGTATTTTCCTATGTCATTATAATAGTGCTTTTATAGTTGTAACAACATTTCGGCAGAATCTCATCTGCCATCATTAGGTTTCTGAGATGAGATTCTGCCAAAACATTGCTACAACTTTAAAAGCACAACTACAATGACGTGGGATAATACCCAAAGGAAGCTGAACAGCATACACACATACACACACACACACACACACACACACACATATAGGTTCATTCGGGTATTATCCCACATCATTGTAGTTGTGATTTTAAAGTTGTAGCAACGTTTCAGCAGAATCTCATCTGCCATCATCAGGCTTCTGTATTGAGTTCCTCTGTGAGTCAGGCTATCACAGCCGTTTCAGTTTTAAATTTGAGGCCAGTCTATTGTTGAGCCAGAATGGATTTTTCTTCATCCTGATTGATTGGGAGTCTTGGCCTGTGCTTATTGGTCTTGGATTTTGCTGTGTTCTGCTTGAATGCTGTTTCTAATTTCTTCTGTCTGTTTTGTGGCTTTGATTGGCTGGCAACATTGTGTTCCTGTATTGGAGGCTTTTGCTGCAGCTTGACTCTGAGTAAAAGCCAGCACAGATAAACTCCAAGGCCAAAACACTAATAGCCAGAACCAAATGCCTGGCTGACAAGACACATATAAAGATTGAACTGTGCACCCTGACTAAAGTACTGACAGACAACGGCTTCCACAAAAACAAAATCACCAGCTTGATTCACAAAAACACACCAAGACATAACAGAGACCTAGAAGATAAACAGACCTATGTAACAGCTGTCCTGCCCTACATAAGAGGTACTACAGACAACATCTGTAAGATACTACACAGGCATCACATCAAGACTGCCTTCAAAACAGACAAAAAAATAGCAGCCATCCTTAGAAACCCCAACGATAAAATTGACCTGGAAAACCAAGGCATATACAAAGTCCCCTGTGCAACATGCCCTGCTACATACATTGGGCAGACCAATAGAAGAATAACTACCCGCCTGGATGAACACAAAAATGCAGGAAAAAAGCTGGAACACACCTTCTCACTAGTCCAACACATTAAAATGACAGGTCACAACATCAACTTCAATGGCACTAAAACCCTAGCCACTATAGAAAACCCCAGCCACAGAATGATAAGAGAAGCTATAGAGATTGAAAAAAGAACTGAAGGCATAAATAGAAGAGATGATTCCACCAGACTGTCAACCATTTGGAAGCCTGCATTCTCAAACAAAAAAATTTCCACACCACAACCCAGGCTAACACCTGGGCACATACCTCCAGTTCAGACACATGCCAACCAGGCAGCCAAATGAAACCTAGCTTCCTAACAGATGATAGCCTTCATTTTACTCAGAGCCAAGCTTCACTAAAAGCATCCAATAGAGGCACACAATATTGCCAGCCAATCAAGACACAAAAAAAGCCTCAAAACAGACAGAAGATTTTAGAAACACCAATCAAGCAGAACACAGCAAACTCCAAGACCAATAAACACAGACCAGGACTCCCAACCAATCATTATGAAGAAAAAAAACATTCTGGCTCAACAGTAGGCTAGCCTCAAATTGAAAACTGAAATGGCTGTGATAGCCTTACTCACAGACGAACTCAATACAGAAGCCTGATGATGGCAGATGAGATTCTGACGAAACGTTGCTACAACTTTAAAAGCACAACGACAATGACGTGGGATAATACCCGAAGGAAGCTGAACAGCATACATGTAAGTACCCGTGAAAACTTAAGAAAACAAATATCAGACTTCTACGGGGAGGAAATAAATAGCCAGACCAAAACTTATGAGAGGCTGGAAGTTGAAAGAGCAGGAATATTATGCGACCTGAAATTCCTTCATAGCTGGAGAGACAACAATGCAACACCAACCTGCTTCAAATTAACATTTCATCACAGCACAGCAGCTACTAAACGTAACCTGAAAAGAACTGAAATGGCTCTACTCAGGGACGAAGTCCACAGTAAGAGATTCCAATTGGATCAGTTAAACAAAGATTTGCTAGCACTACACCTGGAATTGAGCAGCAAAATCCACCCTCAACTTTGGGATAAGATAAAAGAACTTACAACTTGGAGAGCTGAAACTGAAACCACTTACAAAAATGTAAAACTCTTGAAGAAACTAAAGAAACTAGAACATGACAAGAAAGCCCCCAACAACTCACAACAACACCTAAAACAATTAGTACATAACATTTAGAACAGAGAACTCACCAAAACAGAAACAGATGTCCTAACCAAAGGATTCAATTATTCTATAGCACCCAAAAAAATCACCACAGAATCCATCATATGTGCAGTAGAATCCAGCCTAACCAAATTAAATACAGATGAAGCTGACAGAATAAGACACCAGGTTACCAACACCATATGCACAAGGAAACCACCCAAAAGCAACTTGCACAAAGAAATCAAAGCGTTTAAAACCCTAAAAAATTATAACAGCATAATCATACTTCCAGCAGACAAAGAGAATGCCACAGTAATAATGGATAGAAAAGACTATGAAACAAAATTGACAGACCTACTCCAGGACTCCACATACAAACCTCTAAACACAGACCCAACCACATATCTGGAAAAAATAACCAAGAAGAAAATTATAACCAGCCACATAAGCAAAGAAATCCAACAGACGATCATCCCAAGAGAAAAATCTTCCCAATGCCCCAAACTATTCAGCTTCCCAAAAATACACAAAGAAAGCATTCCTCTCAGACCCATAATCAGCTCCAAAGGTGCACCACTACAAAACCTACCTAAACACTTAGCAAAACAACTACAGCCCCATGCTGAAACCACAGCTTCATATGTACAAAACTTCTTAGAAATGATTAAAGATCTACACGTGGAACAAGAAGATCTGCTTGTAGGTTTCAACGTGGTTTCACTATTCACTCAAGTCCCGATAAAAGAAACTCTCAAAATCATCAAAAATAAATACCAACCAGCTAAAGACCTCATGGAACAAACAGAACACTGCTTAACCAACACATATTTCATATACAAAGGACAAAGATACAAGCAAATTGAAGGAGCTCCTATGGGATCACCACTGTCACCCATCATTGCAAACCTGTTAATGGAAGAATTCGAAACCAGAGCCCTGGCTAATGCCACCCACAAACCCAAATTATGGCTAAGATACATCGATGACACATTTGTGATTTGGCCCCATGGAAAAGAAAACCTAAACAATTTCCTAACACAACTAAACAGCACACACCCCAAAATCAAGTTCACCATGGAAACAGAAATAAACAAATAATTATTTGTTTTTTATTTTAATTATTAAATAATTAATAATTATTTATTATTTAATTTATGGTCTTTAATAATACCAACAAAACTGAGTGGAATATGCTATAAATGAAATGTGGATTCAGCATAATTTTCCAATAGCAATCACAAGTAACTTCTGTAGAAATGTCAACAGACTGATGTGCTAAGAAAATGCACACAATTTCCATTTCAGATCAACTATCACAATTTATTGCATATCTGTGGTGGAATGTGATATCAAGTTACAGGAGGGAAAGAGATCTTTCCCAGGAAGCAAAGAGGCAACTCAGTCTTGAATCTTTGGTATGCAGAAAGAGAGCCCATTCAGTGATAGAGTCTGTAACATGTCCCTTCTCCCAGAATGGATTGGACAATCCAATCCAATTGGGATGAGAAAATTTCTCAGGTCACAATGACACATACCATAAAAGCCTTTAAAGGTAATAACCAACACACTGAATTGGAACCAGAAGCAAACTGGCAACCAGTGCAACTCAGACAACAGAGGTATTATATGGGCCACCCTGGAGGCCCCAAGAACTGTCCACCCAATTGTAATCTGTGCAAGTTATAGCTTCCAAACAATCTTAGGATAGCCCCATGTAGAGGACATTATCAACATTCTTTCAACATATTGTATCCCAACAGTAATCAAAATCAAAACATTTCTCCTAGCATCTTTATTTCCCTCTAATATCCAATTCAAATCATAAGATATCAAATTTCCCTTCTATTCCATTATCTATTCACAAAATCAGTAGACAAAATCATTTTAGTTTCCACAAAAAGCTGTTTATTTTATATAGTTAGTTCCATTATAATTGTTAAATATTAATTGTAATGTTTCAAATTTGTCTGGGATCTTAATTCATTTATAACTTTTCTTGGTTCAAAATATATAGCTTTCTGCCATTTGTTTCAATTATTTAGATTTTAATTAATTTTTACTTTCTATCTTTTTTTTAGAAATGAAGATAATTTCATCAGGTATCTTTTCACACTTGTCACTTCAAAATTCTCTAAAAGCTTTAAGATGATGAGTTAAGCAATTTCTGAGAGTGTTTGGAAACAAGGCAGCAAAGTCAGTGTCTTTTAAAAGTCTCTGCTATGGCTATGGCTATGAGTTTGATGGTTAATACCTTTATTTCCCAGCACTTAAGCCCATGGGGAGAGAGTTGTTCTGCAGTATCTTTGTGGGAAGCAACTATTTGGAGTCCATGTGGAAAATCTCCCATCCTCTCCTTGTCTGGAGAGATACTGAAAATGGTTTAATCACCATTTCTTTGTTCTTTGCTATGGACATTGTGTCTTTTTCACCACATGGAGAACCACTTAGCTTTGATTTGGAATCCCATAAAGCAGTGGTGGGTTTCAAAAAAAATTCCTACTGGTTTGGAGAAATTGCTTCACATATGCGGATGTGCGGCTCAAATTCCATGCTCTGTATCAGTGCTGGAGAGCTGCACAGGTATACCTAACACACACATGTGCCAAACAAACACTTTGCACACATGTGTGCAAGGCTCAGAGACTGCCTTCTGTATCAACATTGGTAAGCTATGATGTTTTTTAGCTCAGCTGAGGTGTGGCAACAACAGAATATAGGAGAGCTAAGAACAGGGGTGAGTTGGAGGGGCCAGCCAGAGGTGGTGTTTGCCAGTTCTCTGAACCAATCAAAATTTTCTCTATCTGTCTGCCAGAACCAGTCCAAATTGGCTGAATACCACCTCTCCATAAAGGACTATCTTTTTTTATTTTTACTGTAGCGTTGTTTGGTCAAATTATTAGAAGATAGTTTATAGAGCTGAGAGAGACTGCAGTCATAGTGAAACAAATTTGAGGTTACATTTTTTTTACAGGAAGAGAAACAGATAACAGATAATCAGAGTTGGAAGGGACCTTGTAGGTCATCTAGTCCAACCCCCTGCCCAAGCAGGAGACTCTACACCATTTCTGACAAATGGCAGTCCAATATCTTCTTGAAAGTCTCAAGTGATGGCACTCCCACAACTTTCGAGGGCAAGCTGTTCCATTGGTTGATTTGTTTTCACTGTCAGAAAGTTTCTCCTTATTTCCAAGTTAAATCTCTCCTTGTTCAGTTTCCATCCATTATTCCTTGTCTGGCCTACAGGTGCTTTAGAAAATAGCTTGAATAACCCTTCCTCTCTGTGGCAGCCCCTCAAATATTGGAAGACCTCTATCATGTCTCCCCTGGTCCTTCTCTTTACTAGACTAGCCAAGCCCAGTTCCTATAACCGTTTGTTGTATGTTTTAGCCTCCAGTCCCCTAATCATCCTGGTTGCTCTTCTCTGTACTTTTTCTAGAGTCTCAACATCTTTTTCATAATGTGGTGACCAAAACTGGATGCAGTACTCCAGGTGTGGTCTTACTGGAGTGGTATTAGTACTTCCCTTGATCTTGATTGTATCCCTCTGTTAATTCAATTTAGGATTGCATTTGGTGTTTTGGCTGCTGCTGCACACTGCTGGCTCATATTTCGCTGGTTGTCCACTAAAACTCCAAGATCCCTCTCACGGTTACTGCTATTGAGCCTGGTTTCACCCATTCTATATGTGTACTTTTGTTTTTTCTTGCCTAAGTGGAGGACTTTTCTTTTCTCTACATTGAATTTCATTTTGTTAGATACGGCCCAGTGTTCTAGTCTGTTAAGATCCATCTGGATCTTGAGCCTATCTCCTTGGGTGTTAGCTATTCTTGCCAGCTTAGTAGGTACTAATAGGCAAAGGCTGATTGAAGCAAGAATCCATTCCAGAAAATGGGTTTTAATCAATATTTGAAGTGGCACATTCTCATGCCAGATTCTATCAATTTGGTATGCTTTTGGAAATTTTGATTGAGTTGTTCCCAAAGCAAAAATATCAGTGCAAAAATGTGTTTACACAGCAGGAGACTCAGTATCTTAGCTCTAAGTAATTTGATTTGCTGCAGGAATAAAGTTGTTGCCATTCAGATCAGATCTAATGATAACATCAGACATATTTTGGACAGTTTGTTTCTCAAATTTGTTGTTTCCAAATCAGTAGATTGGCATAAAATTCCAAAATATTTCTTTAAAAAATTTTTGTTCAATTTGAATGCCATTGATTTTTACAATTATGATGACAGTTGCAAGCAACTTACCAAATAAAACCTAATTCATTTTCAAATCAAGCCCAATCATTCATTTCAATTTTTGAGCCTTTCAAAAGAAAAAAAAAATGCAAGTCCTGGAAAATGAGTTTTATCTGTTATTGTTCACACAACTGCAATTTAACTACCTCTTCTTTCCAGTTATTCATCCATTTTCACTTATTTTCTCTTCATTATAAAAAATTGTGAGTTTATCTATGTATGTCTGTGAAAAAAATTCTCTCTCTTCCTCCCACCCTCTCTCTCCCTCTCTCTCCCCTATAAATATTATATCCAGGGGTGGGATTCTACCAGTTCGCACCTATTTGTTAGAACCGGTTGTTAACATTTTAAGCAGTTCAGAGAATGGGTTGTTAGAAGAAATTACTGGCCTAATCCTGTAAGAAAAGCAGGAAGGAAACATTCTGGTGTTACTTACAGAAACTGCCTCTCCATTAACCATTATTACATTCTTGGCAGTCTCGACTTCCTGTCTCAGGAACTTCTTTGGAGTTTTTTTCCCTCCTTTGCTGGTACTTTGCTTATGTGGAGTGACCATTCAAAGTTAGAATGGCACTGAAAAAAGTGACTTATGATCATTTTTCACACTTACAACTGTTGCAGCATCCCCAAAGTCATGAAAGGCCAGGCGAGGAGATGCATGCCTCAATGTGAGTGATGTTGAGTTGGCCACACCCAGCCAAAAACATGACCACCAAACCATGCCCACTGTTCTGTATGGAACTTGGTAGGTTCCAAGTCCCTTGTTCTGATTGGCCGAAAAGGCCACTTATGGATTGGTTGATTAAGAACCAATCCGAGAAGCCGCCAAACAGCAGGAACAATTAAATGAGTGTCATTGGCCACAAGCTACAGGCAAGCCACTATATAAAGGGCTGCCGCGGCTTGGGCTATATTCCATATCTTTTGCCTTGCGAGTTTAAATAAAATAGTTGTTGTTTGGAATCCGGTCTCACGTGCTTCTTTCCGGATGGAACATCCACCAATTTAGCCATGCCCCTGATTATATTCCAATAGAAGACAGTTAAAACCAGAATAGAATGTGAATGAAGGCAAATATTCATATCCCACATTCTGCAGAGAGATAAGTTTCCTGATTATGTGTTTGAGCACAAGTCCAAAAGCTTTGGAAAAACAAAGTTTGATCAATTTAGATTGGATCGTGAAGAATAGAATTATTAGTGAAAAGGGTGAGTGGAGGGCCTTCAAGGCTCTAACTGTCTCTAACTATGTGCTTCTTTGCAAACCTTAAGTGTGTCAGCAGAGCCAAGTCTTTAGATATTTCTGAAAGGCCAGGAGAGTACAGGCCTGCATAGCCTGAGGGGTAGGATTGTTACAAAGAGTTGGAATGATGGCAGAGAAGGCTCTCTTCCCGTAATTTCATTTTTAGAGTATGACCATCCAAGTTGTTTTCCTAGATGGAAATTAATGAAATAGTGTAGCAGACAGTGTCTAGCTGCACCATTCTTAATATATACAGCACTTATATTAATACATTACGGAGTTTAATATAAATATTTGAAGTGACATGGGGAATCTTTAGCATTAAATAATGTTAGACTTTCAGCTTAACTTTCCTTATCTGACAAAACTAAGAGTAAAAAGGGACCTGGAAGGAGAGCATATAAGTCTAAGATTCTGCTATCTTAAACTTTGTAATCCGTTGATGTTAGATTGAATGCAATGAATGTTTTTTTAAATGAGATTTGTATTTTGGTCATCAGTGAGCCATCAGTGTTGAGATGATATATACATCTCTCTGCTAATTAATCTAGCAATGTGATATATCCAGGGCCTCTGATGTTGTAATCTATTATATCTCATTTATATGACAAATTATATGAGTTCATTGTTTATGAATTCAGTATGACTTTGCTATTTGCAAGAATGACATCCTGAAGCATTTCTCCATAAAAAGGATTTTCACAATGATTTCTGAGTATCCCCAGCTTCAATGATTTCTGCCCCTCTGTTTTTGTCCTGAAATTTTCCAAAATTGAGGCATGGTCTAAGATGAGAGGGAACCTAATGATCTTCAGAAACATTTGGACTACTATTCCTGCAATTCCAACAAACCTAGACCCTGGTTTTGCACCATAGAAGTGATAGGAGTTAAAGTACAAGTATGTGAAGGGCAACTTATGCTGAAGGAAATAGTTTCTGCAAAAATAGGAAGGTAAGAATGAATAAACAACAACTTGCCCTTTCAAGGGGCTGGGCTAGCTAATAAATGGAGTAATTACATCCTTCTGCTATGTTTTTCTGGCAAACACCGACATGACACTACAAAAGGAGATAATATTCAGCCATCCCTGGGATGCAGAAGCATGTTCATTATATATGGAAATTAATTTAGTTATCTGGCCTTTGAATAAAGCACATTGTTACAGATGTTCACTGACCTCATCAGGTTTCATCGCGTGAAAAGCTGCTTCTGGACAAAGTGCAAATGCAGGCACAAAACCTGCAGAAACACAGAGTAAACCTCTTTTTGTTCAGTTTTCTATATCTATTTTTAAAAGTATACAAAAATTCCATGGTGTCTTTTAATCACTGGAGGGTTATGAAGTAGGAGCGATGTAATAATTTCAATTAGATACATCTTACTGCTGTTATTGTTAATTATACAATTATTTCATTGTTAGATTTTTAAAATTCTTATCACAAAAATAACCTAATTTCCTTCACACCTACTTGTAGATGCTGTCATTAAAATGAAAGTTTCAACACTCAGTTATTTGAAATATAAAAAACCCATTGAAAAATAGGCTGAAGATTTATTTTCTTTGCTCCACTAACCATGACTAACTTCCTTATCAAAATGGAGACTGCTGTATCATTCATATAAATTGTTTCCATATGTTTGTAGGAGGAATATATATCCTGGCAGGAACACAAAAAGTTACACCAGTCTTATATATTCATCTTCCAAGGCCTTAGAGGTTTGTCTTTTTCTAATATTCTTTTTTATTGTATAGTCTATTATCAAACCTCTTACATATGCCTTCATTGTATCCCAAACATTCTGTATTGAGGTATCTTCTTTTTTATTTTCTTTAAAAAAAAAGACCAATTCCTTCTCCATCCATTGTATAAAATCTTTCTCCTTTAAAATGGTATTGTTTAATGTCCATCTCGATCTTTTTCTTTGTCCCTTCCATTTAATTGTCATTGGACTATGATCTGCCCAAGTACTTATTTCAATATTTGTTTCTTGAATAGTAGATATTAGTTCTGTTGAGATCCAAATCATATCTAACCTGGACCATGATAAATGTCTATTAGAATAAAAAGTATATTGTTTAGTTTTAACATTTCTTTCTCTCCAAATATCTTTTAAGGTTAATTCATCTGTCATTTTAAAAAAAGATTTAGGGAGAATCTTTCTATTTTGTTTTGTTGTTGTTGTTATATAGTCCAATTTATTGTCCACAATTCCATTAAAGTCTCCCATCATGATTATGTTAACATAGTCCAGTCTAATTATTTCCATATGTAGTTTTTTATAAAACTCTTCTTGTTTATCATTCGGAGCATAAATTGCAATCAGGAGTATTTTTCTATTATTGTCCATTATTTCCACCATTAATACTCTTCCGTCTTCATCCGTGTAAATCAGTTTTGCTGGGATATCCTCTTTAATGTAGAGAACCACTCCTCTTTTCTTACATTGAATCAAAGAAGTAAATATTTTCCCTAATTTTGGCTGTACTAACAATTGCTCATGTTGTTTTTTAATATGAACTTCTTGTAAGCAAATGATGTCAAATTTTAATTTCTCTAATTTATGAAAAGTTTTCCTTCTTTTAACAGCTGAGTTAAATCCATTTATATTCATTGTAATCAGTTTTTTTTCTTCCATAATTATGCTTTATATTTAGGTCTAACAGCTCTCGTAGCTCTCACTTCACGTTGTTCTTTACTGTCTACCTGTCCACCTACAACTCCTTTCTCTTTTTCAATCTCCAGTTGTTCCTCCTGAAACTCAATTAATGAGACCTCTTTCTCTGCCTCCTCTCTTCTTCTTCCAAAAAATTCTGCGTAGAAAAGTTCTGCTTTCTCAATTGAGTCAATTCTATGTCTCTGCTCTTGCCACGTAAAGATTAGTCCTTCTGGTATCAGCCATCTATAGTTCACTTCATTTTCCAGTAGCATTTTGGTCAGAAATCGGTATTCTCTTCTCATCTCTCTCACTCTTCTAGGTATTTGTTTTAAAACCACAATCTCTTTGCCTTTATATTTCAATGTTTTCTCTCTTACCACTTGTAATATTTGCGTTTTGATGGATTTTTTGGTAAATCTAATATGAACTTCCTTTGGTAGTTTATTTCTCATCGCATATCTTGTATAAACTCGATATATCTCATCTACTCCATCCATCATCTTTTCCTCTGTAATTTCCAAAAGGTCTGCCAGCATTTCTATCATTATCGCAGCCAAATTTTCTCCTTTTTCCTCTCTATATTTTGGAATCTAAGATAAAATTCTGACCTTTCCATCTCCCACCTCAACATCGCATTTTTTTCTTGTTCTACCACTGTTAATCTAGTGTCAATATTTCCAATCTTCTCCTCTCTTTGTTTTCCTTCTTCCTCAATTTTTTGGAATCTCTCCTCATACTTCCCCATCATTTGTTTAATATTTTCATCAGACTTCTCTATTCTTTGCTCAATAGTATCTATTTTTATCTTAATATCTTGGATTCCTTGCATAATCATCTGTAAATTTACTTTTTCTTGTTCTTTATCTTGCTTCAACATTGTCTGAATTAAATGTTGTCCTTCAGATGGTGGGGAAGCAGAGGTAGAAGCAGAAATGCCGAGTGATTTTGGTTTCCTGCTCATTTTAATGCTTCCAAAGCTTCAAATTCTCTTTGACTTTCAATCCAGCTGATAGAGTAGCCAATTATTGTCAAAAAAAAAAAATCCAATAGTAAAAAGCCCAAAACCAAAGAAGAAAAAGGAAAAAAGGAAAAAGAAAGGTCTTCGGGTTCTTCTAGACCCTAGTCCAATTGAAATAATCCACCATAAAAAAGAAAAAATAGAAGGAAAAAAAAATAATCAAAAAAGAAAAACAAAGTGATCCAGATGGAAGAAGCAAAAAAGCAGAAAAAAAAAGAAAGAGCTCTGAGGCTTTCCCTTTAAAATAAAAAGTAAAAATACTAGAATTAAAATTTACAAAAAGGCTGGCGAGTAGGAATTTCACAAGTATATATATATCTATATATGCACTGCACACTGCACTTTATTTCTTTATCCAAGGCTCTTATTATGACTGTCTTCTCCAGCAGCTTCAAAGCCAAGCCTCAAATGTTGATAAGAGTCCAGGAAAGCACCTGTAATAATATTTTACTGTGTTCTCCTTCTATCTTATCACATTGAAATGTCCTTGAAAAGGAGTGTTTATACATTTTTCTCTCCAATTCAAATAAAATATTTTCAAGCCTCTAGTTGGCAGTGTTGCAACATCTCTTAATACTCTTTCCCCCCCCAGCCAAAAGAAAAAACATTTATAAAAAAACTCAAACAAGAAGAAAAAAAAGGATAACCAAAGGGAGCCTCTATCCTAAAAAAAATTAAAAAAAATCAAAAGAAGCATAAAAATATATATAAGAGAAAATTCAATCCAGTTACCTACAAAGTCACATTAAAGTCCTCAGAAAAGAAAAAAAAATAAGGAAAGAATCCAAGCCTCAATTTGACATCACTTAAAAAACGCCGCTCAACCAGATTCCAGTCAAAGAAAAATAAAGTCACAGATTTCTTCTTTGTTCAGGATGTCCTTTCAAGTCTCAATCAATTTACAATACAAAAGAAGTTTCTCACCCAACCGACACACGCTCGCTCCAGCCACTTTCTTTCCGTAGCTGTCCCGACTTCAGCAGCTTTGGAGGCTGCCTTTCCGCTGCCAGCAAAAGGGCTTCTCCCGGATCAAACCAGAGATTTTGCGATATCTCTGGGATCCTGGGACTGTGCCCTTCACAATCCCCGTCTCTACGGGACGGTTTAGGTCCGTTAGGACGGACCAGGGGCGAAAATATCAGCTGCGATCTCAGAGCCCCGAGATCGCAGCTGTAACACCGAGACGAAGCTTCGCCTTCTCCCATGTCCCCATTGCCTTGTTGGAGGTCCACAAGCCTGTTCTGCAAGACTGGATCGCAGGTGCGCATGAGATTGTGCTAGATGCAGCAAGCTTCCATGATCCTCCTCAAGGTCTCTGGGCGATGCTGCATGGTGGTGAGAAGTACCTGGAACCTGTTGACCAGGATGCGAAAGGCATTCTCCACCATCCGCCTTGCCCTGGACAGCCTGTAGTTGAAGATCCTCTCTTCACGGATGAGGCATTTGGAGGTGTAGGGCTTCATGAGGTAGGTTGTGAGGGAGAAGGCATCATCCCCCACGATGAAGTAGGGCACATCTTGTGTGTTGTTGGGCAGGGGGTCTGAATCTTGGAAGCCCATGATGAGGTTGCGTTCCAGCCCCTCCTTGAGGTGACTGGTGTTGTGTACCTGGACATATGAAGATGACCTGTTGCCTGAAGCATCAATGTACATGAACTTGTACTCAGCATCGACCATGGCAAAGAGGATGATGCTGAAGAAGCCCTTGTAGTTGTTATAAGTGGACCCTGAGTTGGCTGGAGCTTTGCAGGCCACATGCTTGCCATCTATGGCTGCAACAGTGTGGGGGAAGTTCCACTTCTGATACCACTGCTCTGCAACTTTCTTCCAGCCTTCTTCAGTGGAGGGACACTGGAGGAGCTCCTCCAGGTATTCTTCGATGATGGCCTGCACTACTTCTCTGACCACAATGCTGATGGTGTTGTGTGGCACCCTCCAGCCATACTGCATGCTCCTGTATGTGGTCCCGGAGGCCAGGTGGCGCAGAGTCAGTGCCACCTTCAGCCCAGGGTCCAGGCTGGGCCAGAAGTAGATGTTTGCCTTGGTCAACCTGGGTCTCAGCCGCTTTACAACTGCGTCAAACATGGCTGGCGGCATCCTCATGAAGTTCTGGAATGCATTAGGGTCTTTGTTCCTCAGCTCCACCATCAGCTTGTTTTATAGTCCATACTCGGCTCTTCTTGCGATCCATCTTCGGACCCAGACACTTCTTGGATGCCTCCTTTTCTTCCCGTAGAACAGGTGAAAGAGCCTGTGGAAGGCTTTGCACTGTTGTAGAATGATGGAGGCTACCAAAAGGAGTGTGCAACGATCTATGGTGGAGATGACTGGCTGCTGTGGAAGAGCAAGAACAAGATGAAGGCTGAAGAGGTCTGCACAGCAGGGCTGCTGGACTAAAAGTGAGATCCAGGTGATTTCTCCCCCTTTTTATAGGAAATATGTTTTCTGCTAGGTGTCCTTTTGCATCCTCTAGACATCCTGCAGACATCCTAAATATCTGAGATACGTCCCCTATATGAACGTTTTTTCCGTTTTAATGCTTTATATGCGAGCTGCATCCGCTTTTATCCTTTCTACATCAATGCTACTAACGCTGCGTGTCCGTTCCACGTCCATTTCATTTCCTCCCTGTGTCTGTTATCCGCTGGAGCAGATGTGAGTTGCGCGGATGCGCAGAGGATGCCTAGTGGATATAGCGGACGCGTAACGGATGACGATGGACATATAACGGATGTTCCCCGTATGCGTAGTGGATGTAGAACAGACATGTTGGATACATTTTCCACTCAAAAAGTTTTGTGCAGCTCAAAACTTTTTGAGCGGATGAAATCTCAGTAGACGGATGCTGGACGGATAGAGAGTATGAAAAACGGATGCAGTGAGTACAGAACGGATGCATCGCGTTAACCAACGGATGGCAAGTGTTTCTTTCCATTTTACATCCTCTTTCCATCCATTGGTGCTGTGTGACATGGGCTTGAGATTTACATTGGAAGTGAACTTTTTAAAATGCTTAAAAGATGAAATTTAACAAGATTGAACTTGTTTGGGCCTGCATTTAGTATTGAGGAATTATTTTAGGTTGCATATAAAATATATTATATAGTTAAAATATATCAACATGTAATGTGAAAAGTTTATGGTCTTGTGGGACTCCATTGATTGCTGCCCAGGGTCACACTGAGCTGTGGGCCAGAGGTTGGAACTACCTGATATAAATTGAAAGGAAATGAAAAAATAATGAAATGTTTATTCAAGATTTCTATGGAGATTCTCAGTCATCCAGGACATGGTTGTCCCAAAGGTGCTTTTTCAAGAAGCTACTGGACTTTTTGGTTTTCGCTTCTCATCCAAGTTCTGACTGAAGAAGCTTCTTGGATGAGAAATGCAATGTTCTTGGGTTTATTCAAGATATTTCCATGTGGCATTCTGGCTTAATCTGTTCTACCCATCTTTCCCAATGTACTATTATTTTCAGATGTAATCCCTTTAGTACACAGTAAATATCACTTTCATGTTTCAGATATTTTGGAAGAAGTTGCCTATTTATTGACAAGTATATTTCAGACATATTGCAGTTCATTTCTACAATATTTTCAGATATGACTTAAATGAATGCATAGGAATTATAGTGGATGTACTTGTGGTTTTACATGGCTTCGAACATATTTTAGGAAGATGAACCAAAACCTTTGAACTTTAGCAAGCTCTGTTAGAGCTCCAGTTTATATGAATGAAAAAATTAGCTGGCATTTCCAAATGTAAAAAGTTTATCCTTCTATCTTTTGTTCTATATGTTATATTTTTTTTACTTTTTCCAATGGTCTCAGTTCATTTTTGCAACATAAACTCATTCAAATACTGAATTGTCTCAAATATTTCAATGCTTGCCTATTATACGTATGTAAAAAAGTAATCTATGGAACATAAAAGGTACATTTTATATTTGTAAAAAAGAATGATAAACATTTATTCAGAAGCACTGTAGGTGATTCCAAGGCAAGAGAGTTTGTTCAAGATAACTTGATTCCCTGACTGGAAAGAGTGCTGATGTGGTACATGATATTTGCATTAATAGTCGGAAATAATGGGTGATAATTGAGCAGCCTGTGTTATGGCTTTTAGGTTCATAGGAAAGTGTGCCAAATATTTTATGCATTCCTTCCAAAGAACAGTTGCAATTGAAGCTGGATGAAAATCAAGAACAACAAAGAGAAAGAAAGGAGCACCTATAAAATTAACTGGTCCATCTATTCATAGCAGAGAGAAGAGATGAAAATTACCATCCTGGGCTCTAGTCCAGGGCAGAGGGGAATCTGGTAGACAAATGGCATTTGCTAAATCAAAGCACTTGAATGAAAGAATAGTAAAATAGGTTTCATTACCTTACTGTGGTAGGGTCCAGAATGGATTGAACTGGTTTAAAGTGATGGAAGAAAGATATGCTTTTTTCTCCTCCATGGGAAGAAGCCTGCTTAAGCTCCTTAGTTTATGCTCCTAAAGACAGAAACAATCAGCATCAGAAATGAAGTAAAGTTTATTGCTTCTCATTCCTAGACAAATATTAATTTGCTAAAAAAGCAAATGCTACAAAGTTTCCATTAAGTCTGGGTGCAGCAACTTTTGTGTAGTGCCATCCTAGTCTTTTTGGATGCACTGGATTAAGATCTATCGTAATAGCTGGCACGAGAGAATGGTCTTTGGGGTCCATCCTCTGCTGTTGCTCCTCAAATCTCTTCTTTCTCATATCTCTTTGGCAGCCTTGCTTGACCAGAATGAACCACATCATCATCAAACATTTTTCTTAATACACGCATCACCTCATCCTTCTTTGCTCTGTTTCCTTAGAGCAAGGCTGCGAGCCAGATGTGTCATGTGCTGGCCATGCCCACGTCCACTTTAGTGAATGGAGAAAAGTTGTGATATGTCACATGATGCTGCCATGATGATATGAGTTTAACACCCCTGCTTAGAGATTCTTTTTACATATAATTATGCTTATGCACTTTGTAAATCTTTCTCTTCAGCTACTTACAGCTCAGTTTATCTCCAGTGCTGAGATGCTGAGAGAGAAACTGCACATCCAGTTGGTGCCAGATGCTGATAATAATACCAAATATTTTTTTAAAAATATCCATCTGCTTCCAATTGTATTTAAATTGTTCTTGTTATTCAAGGAACACTCCCTGCTCTCACAAAATTGTATTTTTGATAACATGCAATCTAACAAACCCCAAACTGTTAGGATTGGCAGCTATTTTTCCTCCACTCTTGCTCTCAACACTGGTTCTCCACAGGATTGTGTACTGAGCCCCCTTTTGTATTCACTCTACACCTATGACTGCACTCCCTCTTGTCCCACTAATTCTATAATAAAATTTGCAGAATACACCACGTTAGTGGGACTCATATCAGGAGAAGACGAGACAGCCTATAGGTCAGAGGTTCTCAGACTGGTCTTGTGGTGCAAGAGTCATTACCTCACCCTGAACATCAAAAAGACCAAAGAATTGATTACAGACTTCAGAAGATGCAAAGCAGAGCCTCTCCCACAATATATCAATGGAGACTGTGTGGAAAGAGTTCATAGTTTTAAATTTCTCGGAACTCGTATTTCTGACAACCTTACTTGGTCAGTCCACACTATGGCTACTGCAAAGAAGGCCCAACAGTGCCTGCACTTTCTGAGGCTGCTGAAAAAGAGTGGTCTGGGTGAGAAGTTGCTGGTTACTTTTTACCGTTCTACCATCAAGAGCATTTTGGCATACTGTGTTACGGTGTGGTATGCTGGATGCTCTGTAGTGGATAAGAAGATGCTTCAGAGAGTTATAAACACAGCACAAAAAAATCATCGGTTGCTCTCTTTCTTCTTTGGAAGAGATTGCGAAGACCAGACTCCTCTGTAGAACACCAAAAATCTACACAGACTATTATCATCCTGGACATTCATATTGTGAACTATTACCATCAGGGAGGCATTATAGGTGTCTTAAAATGAGGACTAATAGACTGAGAAACAGTTTCTTTTCCAAGGCAATAATTGTCTTGAATCAAACAATGCATATGTGATTTAGCCCTATGTATATAGTGGCATTTTTAAACTATCTAACTTACTATATGTTTTAGATATGTTTTAGACTAGGTTTTTAATTATTATTTTAATTATTTTAATTTTTAAATACTTGCATTGTAGAATGCAATGACAATAAAGGTATTCTATTCTATTCTATTCTATTCTATTCTATTCTATTCTATTCTATTCTATTCTATTCTATTCTATTCCATTCCATTCCATTCCATTCCATTCTATTCTATTTGGAAGTTCGTAAATGTATGGATAACTGGTAGTATTCTGTATGATGCTATACCATTATATGTGATATGAATGACTTATGAATTCATTTTGACTGATGATCTTCCTTTTTAGCAATTGTCTTAACACTTTGCAATAAACATTTGGAGAACCAAAAACCTGACCGATTTGTGCCTAATTTACATTCTAGTCATGTAATCATTAGTCTGGTATGATTTTTAGTGTCATCTTTAAAGTGGAACTATAGTGATAGGGAAAATGATAGGATGTCAGCATCAATCCTTTCTAGGGCCAATACCACAGTTACATAATTGCATTTTGCAACTTTCCCCCCATTTTCCAGTGTTTTTTTTTTTCAAAGAAAACATTGGGTAAGCTGGATTTGGACTCATGACCAGGTGATTCACTGAATACTTGTGATGACTTGCATAATGACCATTGTAAAAATGGTTGTGAAATCAAGTCTGGTTATGGGTAACTTGACTTAAAACCCCAAAGACTTACAATCAAAATAACAGGCTCAATTGTGATGGTAAGTTGAGGATTACCTGAAGGCATTCATGGAAGTGTATGAAATTTCCACTTGAGATACTTCTTCATGCCAAATGCTAAATGCTAGGGGAAGGTATATAGTAGATATATCATAGGGGAAAACATCATAGGGGAAAAAAGAGAATATGTGCCCTTCTCATGAATGTTACCTACTGTCAGAAACAAAGTGGTGGACTAGATTGATAATGTCAGCCTTCAAGATTTTCTTCCTTTGCTTTGTGTCTTTCAGCTGTCATAAGTAATGGGGGGAGGAGGGGGGGCATGGTTATGGGAAGCGAGCTGGAGATGTTACAAAACAGAACTGTATAAGTGGGGGGGGGGGGGGAAGTTTCTTGCTTAGGCTTCTATCCAAAGCTATGCACAGCTGCAACTCTTTATCAAAATATGTCAAGGTCGATGGGCAGAGGCCTAATCACCACCTGGAGATGCCCACGTGATGCTGTACACAACTTTTTTTTTTTTTATAAAGAATTTTATTAATTTTTAATAAACAAACATGTACAAACAAACACAAAACATAAAAAACATAAAATAT
>BLBF01000031.1:20905250-20960023 GCA_015471245.1 Laticauda colubrina | reverse complement strand
ATCCAAATACACACAGTCTATTTCATTTCACACTTTCTTCTTTTTTTTCCCCCTTTTTTCCACTTTAATGCTTCAAAAAACTTCAAATTCTTTTAAACCTTCAGTCCATCTGATAGAGTAGCCAATTATGATCCAAAATGGCAAAATCCAATAATAAAAATGGCCCAAAGCCAAAGAAGAAAAAGGATAAAATAAAAAAAATAAAAATATTACTAGAATTGAAATATACAAAAAGGCTGACAAGTAGAGATTTCACAAGTATATATATATATATGTGCTGTTCAGCTTCCTTCAGGTATTATCCCACGTCATTGTAGTTCTGTTAAAGTTGTAGCAACGTTTCAGCAGAATCTCATCTGCCATCATCAGGCTTCTGTATGGATATGGGTCTTACAGCTCCAGGACTGACTTCCAGTAAAAGATATCTTTTCTCTAATTAATGGAGTCTAAGTATTTCTTTCTTGGATTTTGAATGGAGCACCATCTGACAGATACACAATGTCCTCCAAGGGTAAGATTCATGTTATTAATGGTATTTAATGTATTTAATGTATTTAATGTACATTAATCTCTATTGATATAGAGATATACTAACTCCATAATGTTGGAATATAAATCATTTGAAAATAGCTACCTAAAATAGACTTCAGAAAAAAGGATGTATCCTGATGAAATGGGGAAATGGAAGTTATGTACCCATAACAATGGATAAACCTTTGTTCTTAAAGGCCCTTTAACACCCATAGCAAAATATTGTTTGTGAAATTGTACTCAACCAATCATGCAATTCAATATTTACTGAGTGTCTTAACAACTCTGGAGTATTTTATACTTTTGATATCCAAAGAACTGTAGTCACTCATAGAAATGTTTTTCATATGAAATTTCAGCCCACATTTTTTTTTCTTTTAATATATACTAAGCATAGTTTGGCCCTTTTGTTGATTTTTCTTCAGGAAGAAGAAAAACCTATAGTTCCCCAGTTCCATCATAATATAATAACTAACATTTAATATAGGAGTCTGTATTTTTCAGCAACAAATTATTAATAAGAAGATTCAGTTTATTGAACAACACTTGCAGGTTCCATGGATTTTTATGGATTTGTATACATGCAATCTTAACCTCAAAATAACTAATCTTCGTGGCTCAATGAAATTGATGTACAAATTGTTCCTTAATAGGTACATCCCTCAGGAACAATGGATGATAAAACTAACTACTTGCTAAAACATTAAATAAGGCTCCTTTTTTTAAAAAAATAATACTGAATCTAGGTCATATTATCAAGTTTCAAACATTTTGGGCTTCTTATTTTAAAGTATTAACTGTCATATATCATAGCACTGAATTAATGCTAACATATCCTACCAAGGATATGCTGAAAATGGATATGTTGAATTTGCTGAAGATTAAGTGGATGACTCCTTCATAATGAAGAGTTAGGTATGGGCTCCCTTACCTGTTTGCAGCAAGGCTCCATAATTCTTTTAATTTCTGTTGGATTCAAGCAGATTAATTGACTTAAAAATTGTACTTTAATTCTTTTATTAATGCTGAATATACTGCAGAGGTATAGAAGAGCTTTGCAAAAGAGCCACTTTAGTATCAAAGCAAGGTACAGTACAGGGCCTTCATAAATTGGGAGAGAGAAAAAAAAAAGGTTGGCCATACATTTCTATTGTAAACTATGGTAAATCTGAACATTATGACCCATTATTTATTTATATACTGAAATTATATCCCCTGCTGAAATCTCAGTGGCTTACTAGATATACAAACTATAATCATTAAACTATCCATGGTATAAGTACCAACATAAATATCCCTCCTCCAAAACAAATAGTTAAAAACACAAAAATGGTGCAATGCAGTCAATTAAGAATCTGTGAAATAAACCTCTGAAATAATTCAACAACTTCCTGAAAGCCAACAAGGAGGTATGTGTGTGTGTGTGTGTGAGAGAGAGAGAGAGAGAGAGAGAAAGGGAGGGAGAGAGAGAGAGAGAGAGGAGGAAAGAGAGAGAGATCATTCCAAAGTAACAGCACTACCAAATGACAGCAGTGGGACATAACTTTAACTACCCTATCCTTCAGAAAATATAGCAACACTGATGCCTTCTAATAGGACAGATTGTGGCTAGAGCAGACCAGTGGTGGTATTCAGCCAATTCGCACTGGATTTGGTGTACCGGTAGCAAGAATTTGGTGTGGGTCGCCAAACCTGGCCACGCCCTCAATCCGGTCGCCCTCCCATCTGAAATTTGCCTCAGGTATTTCTTTTTTTACCCCTCCTGACAATCAGCTATGCACAGATCAGCTGTGCCTGGATTCCCCTTGCTAAGTCCCAGGAAGGCAAAAAAAATGGAAGGAGGAACTCAGCCCCCCCACCCATTTTTTGCCTTTCAGAGCCCCAGAGGAGCCTTAGGGGAGCAAAAAGCCTCCCCAGAGGCTCCTCTGAGGCTAGGAAACTCCCAAAAATGGGTGGGGGCAGCAAAAAATAAAAAATAAAAAAACCACACATACCCAGTCACATGGCCATGCCCACCAAGCCACACCCACAGAACCAGTAGTAAAAAATATTGAATCCCACCACTGGAGCAAACAGCCCTGTAAATATAAAGTTGTTAAAGCCCCTGTCCCACTGCACCAATGGATGCAAAGAGGATGTAAATGTTAAAAAAAGCTTGCCATCCGTTGGAAAATGTTATGCATCCATTGTGTACTCACTGCATACTTGTTTCATATGCTTTATCCGTCAAGCATCTGTCCACTGAGATTTCATCCATGCAAGAAGTTTTGAGCTGCACAAAACTTTTTGAACAGATGAACTTTCCGCCGCGTATGATGATGAAGTTGTAGAGCGTCTGAGACACAGGTTGACCAAGCCGAGCACCAACTTTGGTCCCAGCTTGGACCGTGGACTGAAGGTGGCACTGACTCTGCAGCACCTGGCATCTGGAACCACATACAGAAACATGCAGTATGCATGGAGGGTGCCACATAACACCATCAGCAAAGTAGTTAGAGAAGTGGTATAGGCCATCATCGAAGAATACGTGGAGGAGCTCCTCAAGTGCCCCACAACTGAAGAAGGATGGAGAAAAGTTGCAGAGCAGTGGTATCAGAAGTGGAATTTCCCCCACACCGTTGGAGCCATAGATGGCAAGCACGTGGACTGCAAAGCACCAGCCAAGTCGGGGTCCACTTATTTCAACTACAAGGGCTTCTTCAGCATCGTCCTCTTTGCCATGATGGATGCTGACTACAAGTTCATCAACATCGACGCTTCAGGCAACAGGTCAGCTTCAGATAGCCAGGTATACAACACCAGTGACCTCAAGGATGGGCTGGAACGCAACCTCATAATGGTTTTTCAGATCCAGACCCCCTACCCAATGATGTTGGTGATGACTGCTTCTCCTTCAAAACCTACCTCATGAAGCCGTACAGTTCAAGATACCTCACCCATGAAGAGAGTATCTTCAACTACAGGCTGTCCAGGGCAAGACGGGTGGTGGAGAACGCCCTTGGCATCCTGGACAACAGGTTCCAGATACTTCTCACCACCATGCAGCATGAGGCACAAACTGTGAGAAATATCGTGGAAGCTTGCTGCATCCTGCACAATCTCATGCGCATCCGCTACCCAGTGTTGCAGAACAGACTTGTCGACCGTCAACAAGGGAATGGGGAGATGGAGCCTGGTGAATGGAGGCAAGGACATAACCTGATAGACACTGTGGATGTACAAGGCCCCAACAGAGCTTCACGTGAAGGGAAGAAGCAGCGGAACCTCCTGAGACACTGTTGCAACTCCCCAGCTGGAGCAGTGGAGTGGTAAGACAGGATGATTGATGATTAATGGATGCTTCTTTGAGGCTATCGCATAACACTGGTGAGATTGTGCCAATTATGTTGAGTGGCCCTACAATGAATAGGGCATTAATAAAGACCTTTGTTTATTTTGAAATGTGTTGATCAATGAATAAATTGTTATTAATAACAAAGGTCCGTATGTGTAGCAGCTGGGATGGTGGACCATACAGTCCCACTATGCTTGCACTGGAGGTTTATCTATCCCACAACTATCCTTATCTATCCCACAACTATCTTTATCTATCCCACAAGCATGCAAAGGCTTAACCATTTGTTAAAAGTTTTCACCAACACTTTATTAAGTAAAAAAAAAATGAGCTAAGTGTCTTAAGCAAAGTAACCTTTATTAACTTTCTTAGGTAACCTTTATGACTTTATTAAGTAAGCAAAATGAACCAAGTAAACTGAATTAAGTGTGTTAAGCAAAGATAACCTTTATTAACTGTCTAAAGTAAACTGTATGAAGTTATTAAAAAAGCAAAATGACCCAAGTAAAGTGTTTTAAGCAAAGATAAAGTGAATAAGTAACAACTCAGTCTCTGGCACTATTCTCAGTCACTCTGAGTCATGTCCATGGTCTCAGCTGTTAAGTGGGCAGGGACTGTGGAGGTGGCTGAGGCGCCATTGGGGTGCTTGGCCCCGAGAGTACAACAGGGAATGGTGTGTTCAGGAAGCTCTCAGAGAGCTGACTCAGTCCCATGAGGTTGAGAGGCCCTTCATCAAGTACCTGAGATGTCAGGCACAAGACTGATGACAGATTGTCCATTGAGAGTCTTGGCTGTGGCATGGAGGAAGGAGGAGTGTAGTGGGGCTGTCTGGTCTGCAGCTGCGCGAGGTGTGGCGTCTGTGGCATGCGATGAACCTGGGCCTGGACTGGGAAGGTCTGCTTCTGCTGTGGGAAGTCCTGGTAGTTGTAGCCTTGGTAGGTGAGAGGCTGTTGAAAGCCGTGGAAGGGCTGTGACATCGCCTGGGGTGGAGGAGCAGACCTGGACTGGGTCAGAGCAGGTTCAGACCTGGAGTGGGTCAGAGCTGGGCCTTGAGGGTTGTGCAGAAGTGCTGTTATCTTCTCCTTCATCACCTGGTACTGGGCCTTGGGCAGATCCCTCAGGGTGTGGCTCACATAGCTGATGAAGGAGTGGCGGCTTGAGGATCCTCTGTCCAAGTGGACCAGCTGAGAGAGAAGTTCTGTGCTGGTCTTCATTGTGTCCCTGATCTCCAACAGGACAGTGTGGCTCTGGCCTTCCAGTCTGCCTCTCTGCCTGCATCTTGTCGAGCTGGGGGTGGGGATGCATTGGTCTCTGGTTGCTGCCGTTTCTTCCTCCATTTGTGACCGGGGATCCTCCAAGTCCTCTGGCATGGCATGTGCAGCTGTTGAGGGGGTCTCTGCCAAGGGGCCCTCTGAAGACACCTGCCTGGACAGTGTAGCTGGCTCCTGGTTGGAAGAGGACTGGCTGTCTGTGGGCTGTCTGAGGGAAAGGGGTGTCAGAGGGGCTGCTCCTCGGTGGTGGACCTCACCCTCCAGGAAACTGCACTTGGACATGACGTACATCTCCCGGTCAGTGAGCTTGACAGCGGCCTGCCCAGATTTTTTGAGGTGTAGCTTGCCATACCAGGTGTGCATGTGCTTCCATCATCCCAGTAATACATCTGCAGTGTAGCCCAGGCTCTCTGCCTTGTCTCTCCAAGCTGCCTGTTTCTTCTTGGTGTCGCGATAGAGTCTGTGGCCCTTTCTCCACAGATACTTGTTCTCCCTCAGCCATTCCAGCATCTCATCCTCATGGTCCTCGGAACTGGTGTACTGTTTCCTCTCTCCCTTCTCCTTCCCTTGCCTCTTCCTCCCTCTGGCAGGGGCTTCAGCAGGGCCTTCAGGGGCTTGAGCAGCAGGGCCTTCAGCAGCAGGGCTTTTAGGGTTTGGGGGCTGGTCCACTACAGCAGCACCAGCACCAGCACCACCACCAGCAGCAGCAGCACCAGCAGCTTCAGAGTCAGTGCCAGGGGGTTGGATGCTGGTTCTGTCCTTCTTGTCAGGGCTGGCACGAGTAGGCACCGGCTTCCTCTTCTTCCCTGACTGATGAACCATGCTGTTCTTTCAAGATGTATGTGGCAGCACGTCTTTCCTCTGAATGCTGACTGCGTGCGAGCTGCATCCTTTTATATCCATGGAGCTGATGCAATTCATACTCCCCACCTGCGCAGTGAATGCTTTGCATCTGATATACATCCTCGCGGCATCCCCTTTGTTTCCTATAGGTGTCCACAATGCATCCACTTCATCCGCTATGCATCCGCCCCTTCTGCTATGCATCCGCTTTGAAATTCTCCCCCGGAACCCCTTCGGATGTCTCATCCACGTCCATCCACTCTCATCCACTAGGCTTCCTATGAACATCCGCTTAATATCCTTGCTACATACTACCTCTGTCTGTTCTTTTCCATTCTTTTCTGTTCTGTTTTTGCAAATTTTCACCACTTTTGGGAGCGGATGTCAACAGATGGAGCCACCCCAAAAATTTTGCTCGTCCGCTGTGTCCTTTTTGCATACATTTTGCATCTGTCAGCCAGTGGAACCTAACCCACAAAGCCCTTTCTAGGAAGCTCATCAGCAGGAAAGGACTCCTAAAGTTGGCCCTTTATCATATCTCTGCTTTGGAATGTCTCTTCTTAGTAAGCAATGTCCTTGTACAGTTCATTTGCCCTCAAGAACATTTTGAGGCTCTGTTTCCTGATACAACTGCACTGTCTGATGGGAAGTCCCCTTAAAGCTTTAATAGCTGGAGAGAACTGGAGAGAATAGCTGGAGAGAACATAAGGAATGAAAGATCAAGGTGTTTGATAAAACAATGTGAAGGGGAAAAAGAGAAGTGCAAGCTTTATAGATAACATATGAAGAATGGTTGCAGGATTTAGGTATGGCTAATCTTGAGAAAAGAAGGACCGGGGTGACATGATAGCAGTGTTTCAGTATTTGAGAGGCTGTAACAAAGAAGAGGGGGTTAACCTATATTCCAAAACACCAGAAGGCAAGACAAGAAACAATGGATGGAAACTAATCAGGCAGAGCAGCAACCTGGAAATAAGGAAAAACTTCCTAAAAATGAGAACAATTAACCAGTGAAACAGCGTGCCTTCAGACATTATGAGTGCTTCATCACTGGAGGTTTTTAAGAAGAGATTAGAAAAACCACTTATCTGAAATGGTATAGAGTCTAGAAGACCTCCAAAGTCTGTTCCGACTCTGTTCTATTCTAAATTCTAAAAACAATGCAACCAGTGCAAAGGGCACCAAATCAATGTTATATGCTCTCATTGCTGGGAGCTGGCAGGTACATGGAGTTTTGCATTCTAGACCAGCTGCATTCTTTGATTAGTCTTTAAAGACAATACTAGTCAAACTCAGTGGTGATGAAGGCATGACTTAGCATAGTCATGAACTCCTGCACCGAGTAGAGTCACAACTGATGTACCAACCACAGCTGGACACAAATCTCTGTATCCATGGCCTCTATTTGCAATTGTAGTGGGAGGCACAAGTCTGGAAGAACCCTAAAATCTTGAATTTACTTTTTCACAGCTGGTGCCTGCCCATTGACAGGCAACATAGATGTCAATAAAGTCTGCTAATGTAAAAAGAGTAAGTCCATCTTCACTTCAGTTTCACCACTCTCTCTAATCTAGACCCTTATAATATCCAAACAGTGGGATACCGTATTATCCAGCATCTAAATATATATGTTTTTTTGTTCTTTGAAGAAGACCAACTCATGTGGCACACCACATATCAGTAGTCACCAAGAGTGCCCTCTCACTGAAATTTCTTAAGCCCCTGTCACACTGCACCAACGGATGGAAAGAGGATGTAAAATGGAGAAAAACACTTGCCATCCGTTGGTTAACGCGATGCTTCCGTTCTATACTCACTGTCTCTGTTTTGCTTCCTCTCTATCTGTCCAGCATCTGTCTATTGACGTTTAATCCACTCAGAGGGTTTTGAGCTGCTCAAAACTTTTGAACGGAAAATGTATCCAATGCGTCCGTTCTGCATACGCTAGGCATACGGGGGACATCCGTTCTGCATCCGTTACGCATGTGCTATATCCGCTAGGCATCCGCTGCGCATCTGCACAACTCAATCTGCTCCAGTGGTAAATGGATGCAGGGAGGAAGCGGAACGGACACGGAACAGATGCGCAGCGTTAGTAGCAAGGATGGAGAAAGGATAAAAGCGGATGCAGCTCGCATACAAAGTATAAAAATGGAAAAAACGTTTATATAGGGGACGTATCTCGGATATTAAGGATGTCTAGAGGATGCGTAGAGGATGCAAAGGGACACATAGGGGAAAACCTATATTGCCTATAAAAAGGGGGAGCAACTCACCTGCATCTCAATTTCGGACCAGCAGCCCTGCTGTGCAGACCTCTGCAGCCTTCATTTGCCTCTTCTTCTTCCACACCATCCAGTCATCTCCACCATGGATCGTAAAAAACTCCTTTCGGTAGACACCATCCTTCTGCAACAGTGCAAAGCCATCTACAGGCTCTGTGAACTCTACTACGGGAAGAAAAAGAGGCGGCCAAGAAGCGTCTGGGTCCGAAGATGGATCGGGAGAAGAGCACAGTACAGACTGTACAACAAGCTGATGGTGGAGCTCAGGAAGGAAGACACTCATGCATTCCAGAACTTCATGAGGATGCCTCCAGCCATGTTTGATGAAGTTGTGCAGCAGCTGACAGCCAGGTTGACCAAGCAGAACACCAACTTCTGGCCCAGCCTAGACCCTGGGTTCAAGGTGGCACTGACTCTGCGTCACCTGGCCTCAGGGACCATCTACAGGAGCATGTAGTACGGCTGGAGGGTGCCACACAACACCATCAGCATTGTGGTCAGAGAAGTGGTGCAGGCCATCATCGAAGAATACCTGGAGGAGCTCCTCCAGTGCCCCTCCACTGAAGAAGGCTGGAAGAAAGTTGCAGAGCAGTGGTATTAGAAGTGGAACTTCCCCCACACCGTTGGAGCCATAGATGGAAAGCACGTGGCCTGCAAAGCGCCAGCCAAGTTGGGCTCCACTTATTTCAACTACAAGAGCTTCTTCAGCATCGTCCTCTTCGCCATGGTTGATGCTGACTACAAGTTCATGTACATCGATGCTTCAGGCAATGGGTCAGGTTCAGATGCCCAGGTATACAACGCCAGTGACCTAAAGAAGGGGCTGGAACGCAACCTCATCATGGGCTTCCCAGATCCAGATCCCCTGCCCAAGGACATGCAGGATGTGCCCTACTTCATGGTGGAGGATGACGCCTTCTCCCTCAGAACCTACCTCATGAAGCCCTACACTTACAGACTCCTCACCCATGAAGAGAGGATCTTCAACTACAGGCTGTCCAGGGCAAGGTGTGTGGTGGAGAACACCTTTGGCATCCTGGCCAACAGGTTCCAGGTACTTCTCACCATCATGCAGCATCGCCCACAGACCGTGAGGAGGATCGTGGAAGCTTGCTGCATCCTGAACAATCTCATGTGCACCTGCTACCCAGTCTTGCAGAACAGGCTCGTGGACCTCCAGCAAGGCAATGGGGACATGGAGCCTGGTGAATGGAGGCAAGGGCGAAACCTGATAGACACTGAGGATGTGCAAGGCCCGAACAGAGCCTCACGTGAAGGGAAGAATCAGCGCAACCTCCTGAAACACTGGTGCAACTCCCCAGCTGGAGCAGTAGAGTGGCAAGACAGGATGGTAGATGATTAATGGATGCTTCCTTCAGTCTGTCTCATCACACTGATGAGATTGGGCCATGTATATTGGGTGGGCCTACAATGAACAGGGCATTTAATAAAGAGTTGTGTTTATGTTCAAATGTGTGAATCAATGCTTACATTAGTATTGATAATGAAGGGCCATAGGTGTGGCATCTGGGAGGGTGGACCATACAGTCCCACTATGTTTGCACTGGAGGTTTATCTATCCCACAGCTATCTTAACCCATCCCACAGGTATGTTAACCCATCCCAAAGGTATCCCTGCCCATCCCACAGCTATCTTAACCCATCCCAAAGGTATCCCTGCCAATCCCACAGCTATTACCCATCCCACAGGTATCCCTGCCCATCCCACTGCTATCCTTACCCATCCCACAAGCATGCAAAGGCTTAAACCATTTCTAAAAGTTTCTACCATAACTTTATTTACAAAAATAAATGAAGCAAGTGTGTGAAGCAAAGATAATCTTTATTAATAACAAGCTGTAAAAGAAAAATGACCCAAGTCAAGTGTCCAAATCAAGTCAACAGGTAGCCACCCAGTCTCTGACACTCCTCTTTGTCACTCTTTGGCATGCCCAGTCTCAGGGGTGAAGGGTCCAGGTGCTGTGGAGGTGGCTGCTGCTGGAGTGCTGGTCTGAAGCACCACTGGGGTGCCTGGCCCCGAGAGGACAGCAGGTGACGGTATGTTGAGGAAGCTCTCGGACAGCTGGCTCAGCCCAGTGATGTTGAGAGCTCCTTCCTCCATGCCATGTGGTGTCAGCCCCAGTACCGAGGATAGATGTTCTGAGGCCGGGCTTGGCTGTAGGGTGGAGGAAGGAGCAGTGTAGTGGGGCTGTCTGGTCTGCAGCTGGGTGAGGACTGGCATTGGTGGCATCTGTGGTGTGGGTGGCATCGGTGTCGTCGGTGGCATCATTGGCGTGGGTGGCATCGGTGGCATCAGTGGAACCGGTGGCAACGGTGTCATCCGATGACTCTGTGCCTGGACTGGGAAGGGCTGCTGCCTGTGCTGCTGGACCTCCTGGTATCCTTAGCCCTGGTAGGTGAGGGCCTGTGGAAAGCTTTGGAATGGGAGGGACATCACCTGGGGTGGAGGAGCAGACCTGGACGGGGTGGGAGCAGGTTCCTCTGGATCTGGAGGGTTGTGAAGCAGCTCGGTGATCTGGTTCTTCACCACCTGGTACTGTGGTTCCTCCATGTTCTTGAGGGTCTGGTTGACATAGGTGAGGAAGGGCTTGCAGTTGGAGGATGAGGAGTCAGTGTGGACCAGCTGAGAGAGGAGATCTATGCTGCTCCAGATGGTGTCCCTGATCTCCAGCAGGACAGTGTGGCTCTGCCCCTCCTGTCTGGCTCTCTGCCTTTCTGTGGAGGTGGAGCTATGGATGGATGCGGGTAGGGCTGTGGTGGAAGTGCCGTCTCCTTTCTCCCACTGCACCAAGGAGTCCTCCACACACTCCACCATGGTTAAAACACCTCTCTGTGGGTTCTCCGCCGTGGCACGCTCCACAGAAACCTGCCTGGAGACAGGAGCTGACTCTCTGCCGGAAGAAGACTGGCTCTCAGCAGGCTGCCTGAAAGAGAGGGTCGTGAGAGGGGCTGCTGCTTCTCCTCGGTGGCGGATCTCACACTCCAGGAAGCTGCACCTGGCCATGACATAGGTCTCTCTGTCCATCAGCTTAACAGTGGCCTGGCCAGATTTCTTGAGGTGCAGCTTCCCGTACCAGGTGTGCATGTGCTTCCACCAGCCGAGGAGCACATCTGATGTGTAGCCCAGACTCTCCGCCTTCTCTCTCCAAGCAGCCTGCTTCCTTTTGGTGTCCCTGTAGAGCCGGTGTCCCTTCTGCCACAGATAGTCATTCTCTCTCAGCCACTCCAGCGCCTCATCCTCGTGTTCCTCCTCAATGGAGTATTGCCTCCTCTCCCGTTCACGCATATGCCTCTTCCTCCGTTTGGCAGGACCAGATGCGCCCTCATCAGAGGGGCTTCCAGTTTGTAGGGGCTGCTCCTCCACACCAGCAGCAGCAGCAGCAGCAGGATCATCATCATCATCATCAGCAGCAGCAGCAGCAGAAGCAGCACCACCAACAGGATAATCATCATCAGCAGCAGCAGCAGCACGAGCAGGACCAGGAGCATGAGCAGGACCAGGAGCACGAGCAGGACCAGCAGGACGAGCAGGACGAGCAAGACCAGGAGCACGAGCAGTCCGAACAGGACGAGCAAGTCCAGGAGCACGAGCAGGATGAGCAGGACCAGCAGGACGAGGAGCAGCCTCAGCAGAGTAAGCATCAGCAGAAGCACCACCGCCAGGAGCAGCCTCAGCAGAGTAAGCACGAGCAGAAGCACCACCGCCAGAAGCATCATCATCAACTCTTCCAGAAGCAGAAGCAGCAGAAGCCCCAGCTGCAGAAGAGCGAGCCCCTGCTACAGAAGCCTCAGCAGAAGCAGAGTGAGGGCCAGGGGGCAGGACGGTGGCCCTGTCCCTTTTGCCAGGGCTGGCAGCAAATGGCTGAGGCTTTCTCTTTTTCCCCATGATTGTGGGGTTGCTGGCTGGCAGGGAGGCTGGCAGGGAGGCTGGCAGTAAGGCTGGCATGCAGGCAGGCAGCAAGGCTGGCAGGCAGCAAGGCTGGCAGGCAAGCAGGCAGCAAGGCTGGCAGGCAGCAAGGCTGGCAGGGAGGCAGGCACCAAGGCTGGCAGGATGGCAGGCACCAAGGCAGGCAGGCAAGGCACTCAATGCGTCTGGCAGAAGGTCTTTCCTCTGAATGGTGACCTGCTTCCGAGCTGCTTCCCTTTATATCTGCGGGGCTGACGCAATAAATCCCCCCCGCATGCACAATTAACGCAAGGCATCCGCTAGGCTTCCGCTAGGCTTCCGCTCTGCATCAGCTTAATCCGCTGTGCATCCGCTGTGCATCTGCTTCCTCCGTTCTGCGTCCGCTCTGCATCCGCTTCATCTGTTACGCGTCCGCTTTGCTGAGGTCCCCCGGAAGCCTTGCGGATGTGCCATCCGCTCCCATCCGCATCCATCTGCTAGGCTTCCGCTCTGCATCCGTTTTCCATCCGCTCTGCATCCTCTCCCCGTCCGTTCCTTTCCATGTTATCCGCTCTTGTTATGCAAATTTTTGCCCCTTTTGAGAGCAGATAACAACGGATGGAACATTTTTCTTGTCCGCTGTGTCCTTTTTACAAATGTTTTGCATCCGTTGGGCAGTGTGACAGGGGCTTTACTGCAGAAGGAATAAAATCATTGCAATCTTCAGTCTTCATGGACAGTTTAAGATATCAGCATGATAGGGTTGCTGAAAATCTCGAAGGGAAAGTAGGAATACACTATCCTCATCTAAGTCCAACAGAAGGATATCAAAGAAAATCAGCAACACTGTCTTTGTTTGGGCCTGAACCCAAATTGGCAATATCTAAATTACCAGCAAGTTATCTGGACCTTTTTCAGTCAAGATTCAGATCTGGTCAAACTTTCTGTGACCTTTGACAGGATTATAAAGGGGTAGTACATCTACTCTCTTCTTTCTTGTTCTCTCAGCAATGGCCAATCCATAAAGGGAAATGGAAATTATAGATGTACTTGCTCTCTGAACATCAAGCCATTGGATGAGGTGAAACATCAGCATGTATGCAATGATGATATTGATTTGTACATGTCTGTCCTGAACTGACAGGTAATAGCAATCTCCAATGACTGGTGAAGGGTTGGATAAACAGCTTAAGGCTCAACCTGATAAGATCAAGTGTATGTGGTCTTTAGGATCTCCTGGATTCAAAGTTTTCCATCTTTAATCTTTTCTGAGGGTGCATTTCCTTGGTTAGAATTGATGCACAATTTAGCAAGACTCCAATTTGAATACTATGTGGCAGCTGTGGCACAGATTTCTCTTATTCATCAACATCTATTCCTGGATCAGAAGCACTTGCTCATTGAAACTTTTGCCTTAGTCAATCCCATTTGGATTTCAATAATGTGCTTGAGATAGGTGCATTCTGAAGTTGCAATTGCTCCACAAGCTGCCCTGACTTTCAGAGTACTTCTGGGTGCAAATCTAGATGTGGATTATTAGTTATAAGCCCAATATGGGAAAAGAACTGGCTATTGGTGGGACTGTTTATCTCCCACATTGTTGAACAGCATTGTTACTGCTCACCATACCATATTTAGCAAGTAGGGCATGCTTCATGTCACTTCTATTAAAAATTCTATTTCATTGGACCCAACTGTTCTGCCTTCTTTATGGTAGCACCTTCCCTGTGAAACAGAATCTATCTGAAGATCCAATGGCATCAATCATGTTAGCAATTCATTAGGAAATAAACAGTTGGATGTTCTCTTGAGCATTTACTCCAGAAGATTTGGTGACTTCTGCCAATTAATGTTTTTTTTTCCTTGTAAATTGGGATTGTTGTTTGGGATCTTAGATATTAGGATTTGGATTCATTAAAGTGTTTCTAACCTTTTACACAAAGTCATGCCATGAGATGGGCAGTCAAACACATCTTCTCTAGAAAGTCAGGATGGGCAGGATTAAGTGATAGGTGATAGAATACAACTTGGACAGCTTCTTATCTATTTTGTCAAAGATCATCAACCAAAAAGACTATTTAAGCAAAACTGCCTTTTATGTATGTACTATGTACAGTATATCAAAGTTGGATGCATGCACTCCTTCAGCTCCATCCAAAACATCTGAATGGCATGCTTCATCTCATCTATTATTATGTATAAGGTAGAATATAACTGCTCATAACTACAGGAATCATCCTGAGTGGAGTAGAAAACAACCATTGGGTAGTACTTTATGAAAATAAAACTATTGTGATTGCTGAGTAATTTGTGCTTTTTGTGAATTAAAGGGGTCATTAAACAGTGTCCTCCTCTCTGCCTTTGTCTTGAAGTTAATACAACCCAAAAAAGAATTGCTGGGGTTCTGATTCAATTAAGCAATAAAACTCAATAGGCCATGAATTCAGATTTAAAGTTCCTCACCCACATGCAAACTTGATGAGAAAGGTTAAGGATATTAAACTCCTTAGGAGTGTATTAATCAGCTCCACCATACATGAAGACAATTTTTGGACTGCAATTACCACTTGGCTCTTTTGCCAAAGTAGGCTATCACACATTTATGTTGCAACTGTCCTGTGCTAGTAACTGTTGCTTACAGCCAAGTCAATAGGCTATGCTGTCTCTGAATGGAAATCACATTGCTTTCTAATGCTGCTGAGACTTCATTATTCTTGCCTTCTTCAACTTCACACTCTACCAGTACATTGGACTATAAAAGCCACAACATAATAGCCATGCTGCCTGGAGCTAGAAGTTGGAGACCAATATATCTAGAGGGTGCCTGGCTGAAGAAAGCAGTAGTTGAGTGTATTGTTCTATAAACCTGTAGTGTAGTTCAAAATTCAACCTGATAGGCTTCTTTTTTGAAAGCTGCTAGTTGCAAGGTTTGTGAAGATAATTCCTTTGTTGACAAGAATGAGATGGAGCAAGACAAAGTCTAGAGATAGCACTAACAAACCCAGAAATTAACACCTGCTGTTTGGATTGCTTTCTAGAAAACCAGAAGGAGATTATCAGGAATTCTTTGGAGCAAAGACTGTAATTGTGAATAAGCAGTTTCATTTTCTCATCTTCGCTTGCAAAGCACAATGGTGCAATGATTACCTTCTCACCCAATTCCTGAAAATATACCTGTAACAGAAGTTTTATCTACAAATATCAGCAGCCTATAATACTTATCTTCTTGCTGTGAAAAGCTCCACTTGTTCATTTCTCTGCATCAGTTTACCTCCCCCCACCTCCAGTTTGTAAACCCTTTTATATTAATAGTCTGTTATGGTGGCTCCTCTAAAGGGAAAGGAAAAGATATAAAGCATCAGGCATGCAGCTATTTGCTAATGAGGAGATGAAAGCAATTTGTTTTCTCTTTCTTACTCAAAACAGCAGAGTCCAAAGGTGAACTACAAACATTTCTTGGACAGGCATGTATAACTGACTCACAATCACAAAAGAAGCAAGTCAAATAAGAGGTCCTTGACATTAAGGAGGCTTCCTCCTTCCATAGTACAGATGCTACTAAGGTATAATGGTCAAATTAAAAAAAAGTCAAGACAAGTTCAAGTAAAAAGAGAAAATGAAGGGAAATAGAGAAACAATTTTTTTAAAAAAAATCCTACTTTCTTCCCTTAGTGTTGTGTGCCAGCTAGAGTCATCTAAGTGAAATGGATGGCAAACCAAATCAATGCATAGTTTTCTAAGTTATATATACCCAACCTATAGAGCTTCACTTCTATATTCTGTATCATTCTGTTCGCCCTTCTCAATCCACCCTAAATTTCTAGGCCCATTATGAATTGTGGTGCATAGAATTGGATATGAAACTGGAGGTTAAAACATAAGCTGAATGGTTGCAGGAACTGGGTATGTCTAGTTTAGTGAAAATAAGTACTAGTGGTGACATGATCACAGTGTTCCAGTTTCTAATGGACTGCCACAAAGAAGGTGGAGGGTGGGGTCCAAAGCACCTGAAGGCAGGATAAGAAGCAATGGATGAAAACTAATCAAGGAGAGAGTCAGCCTAAAAAAAAAGAAAAAAAATCCTGACAGTTAGTGGAATGACTGGTCTTTGGAAGTTGTGGGTGCTCCATCACTGGAGGTTTTTAAGAAGAGAGTTGGCAGTTTTTTCTCTGAAATTGTATAGGATTTCCTGCTGGAGGAAGGGATTGGACTAGAAGACCTCCAAGGTTTCTTCCCACTCACTCCGTTAGCAGAAAGTGTGATTTAAATAACACAATGGACTTACTATATCCCGTAATCTAGGCAAAATACTAGATGGAGCCAAAGAATACATTGCCTTTTAAAGCTCCTGCTAATATTCAGAAGCTGTTTTTTTCTTAGTATTCCTACATTCTTCTTACATGCAATACTGTAGGACAGATCATCCCAGTCTTCTTAAATATTTAGTTTTTCCCATCCAGATACAGAACTTCATGTTTTCTCAAATGAAATATTTCTATTGGATGTAGGCCAATATTCAAATTTGTTATATTTTTTGAATTGTTATTTGTCTTTAAAGACATTAGCCACTGCTATAAATATATTTTTTGCACACACACCCACACCCACCCCCACCCCAAATTGTTAAGCAACATTTGTTCTTAATGATTTAGTACAACCAGTAAAAGGTGTGGTTGGATATGCATGGGTCTTGCCACTCTACTTTAGTCAAATATTCTAGGAAATGCTTAGATTAAAAATAATTTTAATAATTCAGTCTAACAAAACTGGATTAAAAACCTGCTAAGTTTGTGAGCAGAGCAATACCCTGATAATATTTCATTATCTGTCAGTTCATGCATCAGATACCTTAAGCAGTCACACAAACCACAATCTAATACATTTTAATAAGCATCCAAACTTGCCTTTTCCACTGTGGTTTTAGAGAATAGGATATACGATGATTATTTCAAATGTACTGTAGCTATTTGCATTTAGATATGATGTGATGGTTATATAGAAGGATCTGTCTCATTTTCTACTACCCTGATCTCATCTAAACGGCCTGTCACATTGGCCAACGGATGCAAAACGTTTCTAAAAAGGACACAGCGGATGAGAAAATGTTCCAGCCGTTGGTATCTGCTCTCAAAAATGCCCCAAATTTGCATAAGAAGAGCGGACAACAACGGAAAGGAACGGATGGGGGGAGGATGTAGAGGGGATGGAAAGCAGATACTCCATGGAAGCCTAGTGGATGGAAGTGGATGGGAGCAAATGGCACATCCGCAGGGCTTCCGGGGGAGCACAGCAAAGCGGACGCGCAGCGGAAAGAGCGGATGCTGAGCGGATGAAGCGGATGCAGAGCGGAAGCCTAGCGGATGCCAAGCGGATGCACAGCGTTCACTGCGCATGCGGGGAGGATGCATTGCATCAGCCCCGCGGATATAAAGTGAAGCAGTTCACAAGCAGGTCACCATTCAGAGGAAAGACCTGCTGCCAGACACAGCTCCAGCCAGCTAGCCAGCCAGCCGGTCAGCCAGCAAGCCAACAAGCCAACAAACCAACAACCATGGGGAAGAAGAGAAAGCCTCTGCCATCTGCTGCCAGCCCTGGCAAGAGCGACAGGGCCACCATCCCACCCCCTGGCCCTGACTCTGCTTCTGCTGGGGCTTCTCTTGCTCGGGCTGACCCTTCTGATGCTGAAGCTTCTGCTGGTGCTGCTCCTGGTGCTGGGGCTTCTGCTGGGGCTTAATCTGCTGGCACTGCTCCTGGTGCTGGCGCTTCTGCTGGTGCTTACTCTGCTGGCGCCGCTCCTGGTCCTGCTGGTCCTGCTGGTGCTCCTGGTCCTGCTGGTCCTGCTGGCGCTGCTGGTGCTTACTCTGCTGGTGCTGCTGGTCCTGCTGGTGCTGTTGGTGCTGCTGCTGGTGGTGGTCCTGCTGGTCCTGCTTTTTCTTCTACTGTTGTTGTTGCTGCTGCTGCTGCTGGTGGTGTGGAGGAACAGCCCCTACAACCTCGAAGCCCCTCTGATGAGGGCCCATATGGCCCTGCAAGAGGGAGGAAGAGGCAGACGCGTGAACGGGAGAGGAGGCAATACTCAATTGAAGAGGAACATGAGGAAGAGGTGCTGTAATGGCTGAGGGAGAACGAGTATCTATGGCAGAAGGGACACAGGCTCTATCGAGACAACAAAAGGAAGCAGGCTGCTTGGAGAGAGAAGGTGGAGAGCCTGGGCTACACTTCGGAGGTGCTCCTCGGCTGGTAGAAGCACATGCACACCTGGTACGGGAAGCTGCACCTCAAGAAATCTGGCCAGGCCACGGTCAAGCTGACGGACCGAGAGACCTACGTGATGGCCAAGTGCAGCTTCTTGGAGGGTGAGATCCGCCACTGAGGAGCAGCCCCTCTGTCTATCCTCACTCTCAGGCAGCCTGCTGAGAGCCAGTCCTCTTCTGGCCAAGAGTCAGTTCCTGTGTCCAGGCAGGTATCTGTGGAGCGTCCCACGATGGAGAACCCCCCGACAGCTGCACTACCCGTGGTGGAGCGCGTGGAGGACCCTCTGATGCAGTGGGAGCAAGGAGAGGGCACTTCCACCACATCTACCCCCAGCTCCACCTCCACAGAAAGGCAAAGAGGCAGACCGGAGGGGCAGAACCACACTGTCCTGCTGGAGATCAGGGAAACCATCAAAAGCAGTGTACATCTCCTCTCTCAGCTGGTACACACTGACGTCCCATCCTCCAACCACAAGCCCCTCCTCACCTATGTCAACCAGACCCTCGTGAACATGTCGGAATCACAGTACCAGGTGGTAAAGGACAGGATCACCAATCTTCTTCACAACCCTCCAAACCCAGCTGAACCTGCTCCCACCCAGTTCAGACCTGCTCCTCCACCCCAGGTGATGTCACTACCCTTCCAAGGCTTTCCACAGGCCCTCACCTACCAAGGCTATGGCTACCAGGAGGTCCAGCAGCACAGGCAGCCTTTCCCAGTCCAGGCATAGGTACATTGTACGCCACCAGTGCCACCGATGCCACTGATGACACCCATACCACAGATGCCACCCATGCCACAGATGCCACCCATGCCACAGATGCCACCCACACCTCACCTCGCTCAGCTGCAGACCAGACATCCCCACTACACTGCTCCTTCCTCCAACCCACAGCCAAGCCCGGCCTCAGAACATCTGTCATCGGTATTGGGGCTTACACCCCATGTCCTGGAGGAAGGGGCTCTCAACATCACAGGACTGAGCCAGCTCTCTGAGAGCTTCCTCCACACACCATCCCCTGTTATCCTCTCAGATCCAGGCACCCCAATGACGCCTCAGACCAGCACTCCAGTAGCAGCCACCTGCACAGCACCTGGACCCTTCACTCCTCAGACTGGGCACGCCTCAGAGTGACCAAGAAGAGTGCGAGAGACTGGGTGGCTACCTGTTGACTTTATCTTTGCTTTGGACACTTCACTTGGGTCATTTTGCTTTTACAGCTTGTTATTAATAAGAAATGGTTTAAGCCTTTGCATGCTTGTGGGATGGGTTAAGATAGCAGTGGGATGGGCAGGGATACCTTTGGGATGGGTAATAGCTGTGGGATGGGCAGGGATACCTTTGGGATGGATAATAGCTTTGGGATGGGCAGGGATACCTTTGGGATGGGTAATAGCTGTGGGATGGGCAGGGATACCTGTGGGATGGGTAATAGCTGTGGGATGGGCAGGGATACCTGTGGGATGGGCAGGGATACCTTTGGGATAGGCAGGGATATCCTTGGGATGGGTAATAGCTGTGGGATGGGCAGGGATACCTTTGGGATAGGTAAGGATAGCTGTGGGATAGATAAACCTCCAGTGCAAGCATAGTGGGACTATATGGTCCACCCTCCCAGGTGCCACACCTATGGCCCTTTATTATCAATAACAATGTAATCATTGATCCACACATTTCAACATAAACACAACTTTTTATTAAATGCCCTGTTCATTGTAGGCCCACTCAACATACATGGCCCAATCTCATCCGTATGATGAGACAGGCTGAAGGAAGCATCAATTAAGCATCTATCATCCTGTCTTGCCACTCCACTGCTCCAGCTGGGGAGTTGCACCAGTGTTTCAGGAGGTTGCGCTGATTCTTCCCTTCACGTGAGGCTCTGTTGGGGCCTTGCACATCCTCAGTGTCTATCAGGTTTCGCCCTTGCCTCCATTCACCAGGCTCCATGTCCCCATTGCTTTGTTGGAGGTCCACGAGCCTGTTCTTAAACACTGGGTAGTGGGTGCGCATGAGATTGTGCAGGATGCAGCAAGCTTCCATGATCCTCCTCATGGTCTCTGGGTGATGCTGCATGGTGGTGAGAAGTACTTGGAACCTGTTGGCCAGGATGCCAAAGGCGTTCTCCACCACCCGCCTTGCCCTGGACAGCCTGTAGTTGAAGATCCTCTCTTCACGGGTGAGGCATCTGGAGGTGTAGGGCTTCATGAGGTAGGTTGTGAGGGAGAATGCGTCATCCCCTATAATGAAGTAGGGCACATCTTGTGTGTCGTTGGGCAGGGGTTCTGGATCTGGGAAGCCCATGATGAGGTTGCGTTCCAGCCCCTCCTTGAGGTGACTGATGTTGTATACCTGGGCATCTGAAGCTGACCCATTGCCTGAAGTATTGATGCACATGAACTTGTAGTCAGCATCAAACATGCCAAAGAGAATGATGCTGAAGAAGCCCTTGTAGTTGAAATAAGTGTACCCTGACTTGGCTGGAGCTTTGCAGGCCACGTACTTCCCATCTATGGCTACAACGGTATGTGGGAAGTTCCACTTCTGATACCACCACTCTGCAACTTTCCTCCAGCCTTCTTCAGTGGAGGGAGACTGGAGGAGCTCCTCCAGGTATTCTTCGAGGATGGCCTGTACCACTTCTCTGACCACAATGCTGATGGTGTTGTGTGGCACCCTCCAGCCTTACTGCATACTCCTGTAGGTGGTCCCTGAGGCCAGGTGGCGCAGAGTCAGTGCCACCTTCAGCCCAGGGTCCAGGCTGGGCTGGAAGTTGGTGCTCTGCTTGGTCAACCTGGGTCTCAGCCGCTCCACAACTTTATCAAATATGGCTGGAGGCATCCTCATGAAATTCTGGAATTCACGAGGGTCGTTCCTCAGCTCCACCATCAGCTTGTTATACAGTCCATACTCGGCTCTTCTCACGATCCATCTTCAGACCAAGACGCTTCTTGGTTGCCTCCTTTTCTTTGCGTAGAACAGGCAAAAGAGCCTGTAGATGGCTTTGCACTGTTGTAGAACGATGGTGGCTACCAAAAGGAGTGTGTGATGATCCATGGTGGAGATGACTGGATGCTTTGGAAGAGCAAGAGCCAGATGAGGGCTGAAGAGGTCTGCACCGCAGGGCTGCTGGACTGAAAGTGAGATCCAGGTGAATTCCTCCCCCTTTTTATAGGAAATATAGGTTTTCTGCTAGATGTCCTTTTGCATCCTCTAGGCATCCTGCAGACATCCTAAATATCCAAGATTGGTCCTCTCTGCGAACGTTTTTTCTGTTTAAATGCTTTCTTTGCGAGCTGTATCTGCTTTCATCCTTTTTCTGTCCATGCTACTAACGCTTTGTGTCCGTTCCATGTTCATTTTGCTTCCTCCCTGTGTCCGTTTTCCGCTGGAGCAGATTTGAGTTGAGCGAATGCGCAGTGGATGCCTAGCAGATATAGCAGACGTGTAACGGATGATGACGGATGTAGAACGGATGTTCCTCGTATGCGTTGCAGATGCAGAACGGATGCGTTGGATACATTTTCCGCTCAAAAAGTTTTGAGCAGCTCAAAACTTTTTGAGCGGATGGAATCTCAGTCAACGGATGCTGGATGGATAGAGAGGATGAAAAACGGAGGCAGTGAGTATAGAACGGAAGCATCGCGTTAACCAACAGATGGCAAGTGTTTCTCTCCATTTTACATCCTCTTTCCATCTGTTGGTGCAGTGTGACATGGGCTTAATCTGATGAGTGGATCCTACAGTTAACATTTCACTACAGAAAGATTTCAGGGTAATTTATTGCTTCGAGAAATGAGGTTACTTAACACCAGCTTATACATTATAGTGGTGAACCAGCTGCCAGAAGTGTTAATATGTTACTTTTGCCAGCATGAAAATGTCACATAATCTGGGATAACAAAGAGCTTCTTTGGAGATTCTTCTTTAAGTGTAATTATAGATTAATGTTAAGGGAAGCTAATAATTGCAGACAAAAAGATCAGCAATCAGTCTTTATATATTTATAAGCATAACTAAAAAGAAATGTGAGAAATTGCTCTTTATTTTCTAATTTTGAGAGAAACCAATCTTATTTAGATTGTTTTATGATTTAAAAGAGGAGACAATGGCATTCCCAATGACCTATGGAATAATAGCAGCTCTTCAAGATGCATAATTGTTTTGGAAAGAATCTTATATCCTTGCCTTTCTGCTAAATAGATGGTTGGGATGTTTAACAGAGGAATATTTCAGGCCACATATGCCCTCCTAAAATCTTTAGGGTAACTCTCAGGGCCCCTTTTCCTGCTTGAGAATATTTGCTACCCATTCAGTCATCAAATTATATTTGTTTCTCCTTGCAAAAGGAGCATGTGCATAAGCAAAATGTGTTTATTCGCCATTATAAATGAAACTCAAAATTGCAGGGTGTACCATGCCCATCAGCAGCAAAAGTTCAATATTTTTTTTGTTAGATTGAGGTACTGCCCCTAAGAGCTCATTGCAGCTTATTTAAGGCTTTCTCTACTTCTCCCAGTAAGCATTGTGCAACAATTGGTTGGATTGAGGCAGTCTATTAGTGATTGGTCCTGAATCACCCAATCAGTTTCACACATTTTGCCCCATTTTTTTTTTTCTGGGAATGGGAAAAGTGTTGTGTCTTTGCACCGCCCATTGCTTTTTCTCAATCCATGGCAACTATGATGATCTTTGCTTGAGGGGATCATTCCCACCTTCTATAACAAAAATAAATAAATAAAAATGGCTTATTCCTAAACTGAAGTTTCACCATTTTTAGCAGAAAGATCTGGAGCTACGTACATATGTGGCAGGAAAGTAATTCCTGTATGTACTGGAAACACAGGTATACATGTGAATGGTCCATGTTTAAGTATCTGTATTAGACACAATTGTTTCTCCCAAAGATCTGGATTACACTTATTGCCAGTCCTGAGATTAGCACATAGAATATCATGTGATAGAGTTCAAGAGATCATGAAGGAATAAGAACATCACAGGACGTGGGGGAGATGTCTACAACCTTTTCAGTAGAATGACGAAGAGAGAATTCAAAGACAGCAGGACTGCCTCACTAGAATTTAAAATCATCTGATGAAAATCACAGTAGCATCTAAAGAGATGAGCCTAGAATTCTAGATCAAGTATATACTCTTAAGAGGAGAATTGACTGGAGAATTCTAGGACACAGTCTATATCTGGGTTGTAAAAGTCTGGAAGACCCTTACATGAGAACAAACATATTTTTCTGTATGTTTTCATTGCCATAAATTGGCACTTTGGATATGCTATGCCATATTTCAATGTATTTACAATGCTTCAATAGAAAATAATTTACTTTAATTCATTCTTCTGTTCATGTCATTGGTCAAATTTTCCAATTTGTGACCATTAAAAAACAAACAAACACCAAGTTTAAACTTTTCAGAAACAATATCACTATCACCCCCAAACCTCAGAGGTTCTCATGAAAATATCTTATACCTTATGTGAATTATCTTTTTCCTCTTTCCTGCAATTTAATAGCACTATAGGTTCATGCTAGCTGCTTGTTTCCAATAATTTTATGAAATATTACATTAGACCAGTAAAATGTAAATGGCTATAAAACAAGTCCATTAAAAAGAAAATTAAAAAGTGGAGAAAATTAAAAAGTGGAGAAAAAGAAAGAGAACTCCCTCTTCATCCCCAGAAAGTATAATCAATACTTTATCCATTAATATCTATTAAACTTCCCAATTTCTATAAATCCACCTCTAGAACCTCAAATCCCTATTAAATGGTGAAAGTCCAGTTTAGGATTATCAGAAATAACAACATAAATATTGCAAGCTGAATCACTTGTATCCAATGATTCCTTTAAACAAATCCCAAATTTTCTTGTCTTCAAATAATCAGAGTTCAGTTCCAAAGTACAATAAAGCATTACTAGAAATAACCATCATCATCCAATCCTAATCAAGTAACTATTAAATATTTACAGGTAGTCCTTGACTTTTAACAGTTCACTTAGTGTCTGTTTGAAGTTACAATGGCATTGCAAAAAGTGACTTATGCCCATTTTCACATTTATGGCCATTGCAACATCCACATGGTCACATGATTTACATTCGATGCTTGACAACTGACTCACATATTTAACCGTTGTAGTGTCCTGGGGTCATGTGATCACCTTTTGTAACCTTCTGACAAGTCAATGGGGAAACCAGATTCATTTAACAACCATGTTTTAAATTTAACAACAGTAATTGTTCACTTAATGATTGTGGCAAGAAAAATCATAAAATGGGGCAAAACTCATTTAACAAATTTCTCAGTTAGCAACATAAATTTTGGGCTCATTTGTGGTCATAAGCTGAGGACTACTTTTATTTTAACCTTGCATAAACCAAGAATGTTGTACTCTTTCTTCTTTTTGCACACAGTCTTTGAAATCCTCAAAGAAATTTCTAGCATCTGTCTGTCAGCCCTGAAGCTGACCTGAAGCTGACCTCAAATGCTCATTCTATCAAAGTTCTTATTTTCATGTTTATCAAGTCCCCTTTATAGTTCCAAAATATCAACTCCAGAAAAATCTTATTTGTAAATCCAGTAAAAGGAAATGATCGAGACTGCTCATCTCACTTGTTATTTGTATTTCTTTTTCAGATTTTATCTTTCATTTGAAAATCCGTTACTTGATCTGTATGGCTCATCTCACTTGTTATTTGTATTTCTTTTTCATATTTTATCTTTCATTTGAAAATCCGTTACTTGATCTGTATGGTTGCTCTCTGGGTTTTCGTTTAGAGAGCTGAGGGCAGGAATTGTTACTGCATTTGGCTTTTGATAAGGTTGGGAATTGTGAAATTCTATCTTGTTTATAGCTGTTAATGTCATTGTGAAATTCTAAATTGTTTATAGCTGTTAATTTCATCTCCATGGATTTCAGATTTGACTGGGCTCACACCTCTTAATCAGTTTAGTCATTTTTCTCTCATTCTACCTTCTTTAAAGATTTAAACCTTTCAGACTAATGAGCTTAATTGAACTTATTAGGTGATTTTCTTTCAATTCTTTAAAAACATCAGTATTACCATAATTCCAAAAATGTGTTCTTTTTGGAATGTGCTTATTTAAGAAAATGTCCATGGCCACCCACTCACTCTCAGTGATTATGGACAGCTAACAAAACTAAAAACCCAATATACAAACAAGAAAAATGATACACCTCCTCCCCACAAAAACAGTCAATCAGAGTACACAGAAAGAGATGAATTTTGTTGGCTTTAGAAAGTTTTAAATGAAGAAGGGCTCAAATGGACTTAAGACTTTGGAGTTGATTGAAAGGACCCTTCTTCTCTCATGGAAAATCATTTGTTTATGGTATACTCTGAAACCAATAACAAGACTTTGAATATGAGACACCAGAGGGCACCAGATGGCTACCTAAAGGAGAAACATTTACTAAAGCCCATGTCACACAGCACCAACGGATGGAAAGAGGATGTAAAATGGAGAGAAACACACCCATTGGGGTGCTTGGCCCCGAGAGGACAACAAGGGATGGTGTGTGGAGGAAGCTCTCAGAGAGCTGTCTCAGTCCCATGATGTTGAGAGCCCCTTCCTCCATGACATGGGGTGTCAGTCCCAAGACTGATGACAGATGTTCTGAGGCCGGGGTTGGCTGTGGAGTGGAGGAAGAAGGAGTGTAATGGGGCTGTCTGGTCTGCAGCTGAGCGTGGTGAGGCGTGGGTGGCATCTGTGGCATGGGTGGCATCTGTGGCATGGGTGGTATCTGTGGCATTGGTGGCATCGGTGGCGTTCATGAACCTGTGCCTGGACTGGGAAGGGCTGCCTGTGCTACTGGAACTCCTGGTAGCCATAGCCTTGGTAGGTGAGGGCCTGTGGAAAGCCTTGGAAGGGCTGTGACATCACCTGGGGTGGAGAAGCAGACCTGGACTGGGTCGAAGCAGGTTCAGCTGGGCCTAGAGGGTTGTGCAGAGGGCCTGTGATCCTCTCCTTTATCACCTGGTACTGTGATTCGGACATGTCCATGTGGGTCTGGTTGATGTAGGTGAGGAAGGGCTTGCAGTTTGAGGATGGTATGTTAGTGTGTAACAGCTGAGAGAGGAGATGTATGCTGCTTCTGATGGTGTCCCTGATCTCCAGCAGGACAGTGTGGCTCTGCCCCTCCGGTCTGCCTCTCTGCCTGCTTTCTGTGGAGGTGGAGCTGGGTGTGGGTGTGGGTTGGTCTCTGGTGGAAGTGCCCTCTCCTTGCTCCCACTGCATCAGGGGGTCCTCCACGTGCTCCGCCACGGGGAGTGCAGCTGTCAGGAAGGTCTCCATCGTGAGACGCTCCACCGATACCTGCCTGGACACAGGAACTGACTCTTGGCCAGAAGAGGACTGGCTCTCTGTGAGCTGCCTGAGAGAGAGGGTTGACAGAGGGGCTGCTCCTCGGTGGCAGATCTCACCCTGCAAGAAGCTGCACTTGGCCATCACGTAGGTCTCCTTGTCGGTGAGCTTGACCACGGCCTGGCCAGACCTCTTGAGGTGCAGCTTCCTGTACCTGGGGTGCATGTGCTTCCACCACCCGAGGAGGACCTCCGAAGTGTAGCCCAAGCTCTCCACCTTCTCTCTCCAAGCCACCTGCTTCCTCTTGGTTTCTCGATAGAGCCTGTGTCCCTTCCACCAGAGGTACTCATTCTCCCTCAGCCATTCGAGCACCTCATCCTCATGTTCCTCTTCGATGGAGTATTGCCTCCTCTCCCTATCTCGTGTATGCTTCTTCCTCCCTCTGGCAGGGCCTTCTGGGCCCTCATCAGAGGGGCTTTGAGGTTCTAGGGGCTGCTCCACCACACCACCATTACCAGCAGCAGCAACAACAACAGCAGCAGCAAAAGCAGGACCAGCAGGACCAGCAGGACCAGCAGGATCAGCAGGATCAGCAGCACCAGCAGCACCAGCAGCACCAGCAGGACCAGGAGCAGGACCAGGAGCACCAGCAGGACCAGCAGGACCAGCAGGACCAGGAGCACCCGGAGCACCAGCAGCACCAGCAGCACCAGGAGCAGCAGCAACAGAGTAAGCACCAGTACCAGCACCAGCACCAGGAGCAGCAGCAGCAGAGTAAGCACCAGCAGAAGCACAAATACCAGGAGCAGTGCCAGCAGAGTAAGCACCAGCAGAAGCACCAGCACCAGGAGAGCACCAGCAGAGTAAGCACCAGCAGAAGCACCAGCACCAGCAGAGTCAGCCCGAGCAGCAGAAGCCCCAGCAGAAGCAGAGTCAGGGCCAGGGGGTGGGATGGTGGCCCTGCCCTTCTTCCCAGGGCTGGCAGAAGATGGCACAGGCTTCCTCTTCTTCCCCATGGTTGTTGGCTGGAGATGTGTCTGGCAGCAGGTCTTTCCTCTGAATGGTGACCTGCTTGCGAGCTGCATCCTTTTATATCAGCGGGGCTGATGCAATGCATCCTCCCCGCATGCGCAGTGAACGCTTTGCCTCCACTAGGCTTCCGTGATGCATCCACTGTATCTGCTTGGCATCCACTACGCATCCGTTCCTTCCATTGCACGTCCGTTTCGCTGTGCTCCCCCAGAAGCCCTGCGGATGTGCCATCCACTTCCATCCATTTCCATCCGCTAGGCTTCCGTGGAGCATCCGCTTTACATCCCTGCTACATTCTCCCCACGTCTGTTCCTTTCTGTTGTTGTCCGCTCTGTTTATGCAAATTTGGGGCACTTTTGAGAGCGGATAACAACAGATGGAAAATTTTCTCGTTTGCTGTGTCCTTTTTACATACTTTTTGCATCCGTCGGCCTATGTGACAGGCCTTTAAGGAACAGGAGGTTTTTGAACTATTTTACTGTTTCCTGGTATTGGGCGGTATTATTGCACAAGTCTCACTGAATAAAACTGAAACTGATCTACAGGGGGAATTAAAAATTACAGCTTAAAAGAAAGACATGATTGTTTAATGAAGGGGATTTATAATATTATTAATAGGAGAAAAGTGATTGTAAATTGTGATCAGATGTGTACTTTTATTTATACTAAATGGCTCTGCTACAAAGCAGATGATTCACCAAGTGTAATCTTTGATCCAGTTTCTATTAATCCTCTATTTGAAGAATATTGCTGTTCCTTTGGACATTATTTTCTATCCAGGATAAATATGGTTTCTCAGCAAAGTCAAAATACTGTGAATAGCAAAATTACCCAGTATAATTTCTTCTGGGCACTGTGTATTTTTTTAAGTGCACTTAGCAGCTCTTAAGGGAGAATTGGTTGTAATGGAACATTTTATAAACCAATTTCCATACCATTTTCTCCCACATTCTATCAAATCAAAACTAAACACAGTCTTCTGGTTTGAATAATGGATAGTTTATTCTTCTCTTTCCATGTGAATGTTATTCATTATCCTGCCTGATGTAAAATTCTGGATTGCAGAAAGCTTTGCCCTTCCTCTTAGGCTTTAGGGTTTTATTACTAAAAATCCTCACAGTGGGATTAAGTGCTGTTTCTAAATCTAAGACCTTATGTAAGATCCAAGACTTTATGAGGATAAAAGTAGAACTAGGGAAACTAAGTCATGATTCAACTGGTTGCAAGCCTTCAAGCATCCTTTTCACTCTTTAATGAAAGTACAGCAAGGCAAAGAGATAGCAAGAAAGAAAAGAAAAGCAGTAAAAGGAAAGAAATCCTTATGAAGTACAAGAGCAGAAATGTTTACTTGTAACATAAGCTGACTGTCAAAGAAAGATCAGACCATATGGTTGCAGAAACCCAGATACAGATGGTGGCACAAATTGCTTTACAGAAATCTTTCACCATTATTCACATTTGCACATAATCTGTGGAAAGGTTAGTGGATGCTGTTTGTGATCTGGAGTTGACCTTTTAAAGATGATGCAGATTATGGCCAATATAATAAACTTTTCCCAACTTTAAACTGCATGTCCTTCCTTTTTTCCTTCCTTCTAAGGCCCTGTCTATTTTTTAAAAAATCAATGAATTTATTGATTAATCAGTGTCTTTTATCTTTATTTGTTCCTCTTTTTCAGCTTGTTTCATTTCTAATTGCCTGATTTGTATTTAAACCACTAAAGCACGCAGGCATATTAATTATTCCCAAAATACAAATGCTCATTGGAAATTGTCCAGGATCTGGGTTTAATCTCTCAGTTGAGAGCAAAAACTAACATAGCTTCTAACTTCTATGATTGGTAAATCTTCATTTCTTGATAACACTTCTTGAATAATAAAGTCACTGATATTTAAAATATATTTTCATTTGTATGTATTTTTTAATGCACTATTGATTCTTCCCTTCTATAGATTCTACATTGTTTTGGTTTTCCTTCCCACTAATATTTACACAGTACTTACAGGAAGTATGATACCCCTGAAGGTATCACTCCTATATTTTGAATTTCTGTCTTTAAACGCCCATACATCATTCTACTGCCCCTCCTTCAGCTTAAATAGATAAATGTGTTTTTGCTGGCATACACTAATATTGTTTCTCAATTGCATTGTGCTTATAATCTGCAATAAGTTCTTCAATGATCACAGACTTTCCTTCTGTACTGTTCCTTTCAACAATTCTTGAATTCCTTGTATTTGTCTTCCAATCTTTTGTCTTATATTATGACTTTCTCATTTCCTCTGCATATAACAATTATTATAAAAGAAATAAATGTTATCTGTGATCCAAGGAAGATTGTCTAGTTGTTCTTCCCTAGATGATACCAGCAACCAGTAAGAAAATATTGAGTAAATTCTTTCCTTTTTGAGATAGTTTTGTTTGGGGATTTTTATCCTGTTCTTCTCCATTGCCCCCATACCTTGTTTGGAGAGGCATCACAAATTGAACACAGTGGATGGTGGGAAATGAAATTCTCTGGAGCAAAATTTAAAATCTACGAGCCCTAATGGGACCTATAATTAGCTTGGATCTGAATCGAGGTTAATTGCAAAAGATACAGAAGTCAGTAAAAATGGATGGTAAAGCTGAAAATGGAGAAAAATACATGATTGTTCCTGAATGTTTGGGGATTAATAGGAGAGACATGTCAAGTGAGAGAAAAAGCAAAATAGCTTTTATTACATAAAGGACATAGAATTGAAATACAGATTGAAAAATTGTGTTGGAATTTTGCTAAATTAACTTTAGCAATAGTGCATAAAAACCATTATTATTATTATTATTATTATTATTATTATTATTATTATTATTATTATTATTATTATTATTATTAGTATTATTATTATTATTATTATTAATATTAATATTATTAATATTGTTAATATTAATATTGTTATTATTATTGACAACTGCCTATATGCTCAAATACTACCTTAACATCTCTTAGGTCCTTGATTAGGACTTGAACTGTTTTCACCAGTCCCAGACTGTGAATCAAATCGAAGATTAAATCAATAATAATAAGAATAATAATAATAATAATAATAATAACAGTAATAACAGTAATAGTAGTAATAGTAGTAATAGTAATAATAACAACAAATCATGTGTTATCCCAATTGTAATTGGAGCACTTGGAGCAATATCTAAAGGGCTACCTTGCCATTTGAAAATTCTGAATTTCAGACTTGAATACCATGATTCTGCAAAAAAACCACCCTACTTGGAACAGCTTCTATCGTCTGATGCTACCTGAAAAATTCCTAGGTCCTTGTTTAGGACTCGGGCTGTGAATCAAATTGAATATTAAATTAATAATAATAATAATAATAATAATAATAATAATAATAATAATAGTAGTAGTAATAGTAGTAGTAGTAGTAGTAGTAGTAGTAGCAGCAATAGTAGCCCCAAAGACTGTGAATGTCACTAAAGATAAACCAATAATAATAACAAGAATAACAAGAACAATGACAATTGTGTACATGGGTATGAATAACAATATCTCATCTTTCAGTGACCAACTTCCAATATGTTCTAATTTGGCATGGCTTTATCTGAGAAACATTTTTTTTCTTTTATAACCCTGTAATCCCTTGCATCAGGTTGGAGACAGGATGACTGAATGGAGCTGATAAGGCCCAATCCCACTGGCTGATGGATGCAAAACATATGTATAAAGGACACAGCGGACAAGCAAAATTTTGGGGATGGCTCCATCCATTTTCATCTGCTCCAAAACGTGGTAAAAATTTGCATAAACAGAACAGAAAAGAACAGACGTGGGTAGTATGTAGCAGGAATGTTAAACGGATGTTCATCGGAAGGCTAGCGGATGAAAGTGGATGGAAGTGGATGACACCTCCGAAGGGGTTCCGGGGGAGAATGTTGAAGCGGACGCATAGCGGAAGGGGTGGATGCATAGTGGATGAAGCAGATGCATCAAGTACACCTATAAGAAACAAAGGGGATGCTGTGCGGATGTATATCGGATGCAAAGCATTCACTGCGCACACGGGGGGTATGAATTGCGTCCGCTCTGCGGATATAAAAGGATGCAGCACACACGTAGTCAGCATACAGGGGAAAGACATGCTGCAAGATACATCTTGCAGGAACACCATGGTTCGTCAGTCAGGCAAGAAGAGGAAGTCCGTGCCTACTTGCTCAAGCCCTGGCAAGGTGAAGAAGGCCAGAACCAGCATCCCACACCCTGGCACTGGCTCTGAAGCTGCTGCTGCTGCTGGTGTGGTGGACCAGCCCCAAGGTCCTCAAGCCCCTCAAAGCCCTGTTGCTCAAGCCCCTGAAGGCCCTGCTGCTCAAGCCCCTGAAGGCCCTGAACAATCTCCAGAAAGGCCTGATGCTGAAGCCCCTGAAGGCCCTGCTGAAGCCCCTGCCAGAGGGAGGAAGAGGCAAGGGTAGGAAAAGGGAGAGAGGAAACAGTACACCATTTCCGAGGAGCATGAGGATGATGTGCTGGAATGGCTGAGGGAGAACGAGTACCTGTGGAGAAAGGGCCACAGACTGTATCAGGACACCAAGAAGAAGCAGGCAGCTTGGAGAGACAAGGCAGAGAGCCTGGGGTACACTGCAGAAGTACTCCTAGGATGGTGGAAGCACATGCACTCCTGGTATGGCAAACTACACCTCAAGAAATCCGGGCAGGCTGCCCTCAAGCTCACTGACTGGGAGATGTACGTCATGGCCAAGTGCAGTTTCCTGGAGAGTGAGATCCGCCACCAAGGAGCAGCCCCTCTGAGACCCCTCTCCCTCAGACAGCCCACAGACAGCCAGTCCTCTTCCAGCCAAGAGCCAGCTACCCTGTCCAGGCAGGTGTCTTCAGAGGGCCCCTCAGCAGAGACCCCCTCAACAGCTGCATTCCCCATGCCGGTGGACTTGGAGGATCCCATGGAGGATGACACTCTGCTGTCACAAATGGAGGAAGAAGCAGTAGCCACCAGAGGCCAACTCACCCCAACCCCCAGCTCTACAGGATTCAGGCAGAGGGACAGACTGGAGGGCCAGGACCACAGTGTGCTGTTGGAGATCAGGGACACAATGAAGACCAGCACAGAACTTCTCTCTCAGCTAGTCGACTTGGACAGAGCATCCTCGGGCCAGAAGACCTTCTTCAAGTATGTCAGCCAGACCTTGAGGGACCTGCCTGAGGCCCAGTACCAGGTGATGAAGCAGAAGATCACAGCATTTCTGCTCAACTCTCAAGGCCCAGCTGAAGCTGCTCTTCCCCAATCCAGGTATGCTCCTCCACCCCTGGCAATGTCACAGCCCTTCCACGGCTTTCAACAGCCCCTCACCAACCAAGGCTACGACTACCAGGACTTTCCAAAGCAGAAGCAGACCTTCCCAGTCCAGGCCGAGGTTCATCGGACGCCACAAATGCCACTCCTCACCCAGATGCAGACCAGACAGCCCCACTACACTCCTCCCAACTGTTCCTCCACCCCACAGCCCAGCCCGTCAACAGACAATCTGTCATCAGTATTGGGCCTGACATCTCAAGTCCTTGATGTAGGGCCTCTCAACCTCATGGGACTGAGTCAGCTCTCGGATAGCTTCCTGAACACACCACCACCTGTTGTACCCTTGGGGCCAAGCACCCCAATGGTGCCTCAGACCGGCACTCAAGCCACAGCCACATCCACAGTCACTGCCCGCTTCACAGCTGAGACCATGGACATGACTCAGAGTGACTCAGAATAGTCTCAGAGACTGAGTTGTTTACTTGTTTAATAAAGTTTATCTTTGCTTAAGACACTTAATACAGTTTACTTGGTTCATTTTGCTTATTTAATAAAGTGATAAAGTTTATCTTAAAAAGTTAATAAAGTTTATCTTTGTTTAAGACACTGAGTTTACTTGGTTCATTTTTTTTACTTAATAAAGTGTTGGTGAAAACTTTTAAAAAATGGTTAAGCCTTTGCTTGCTTGTGGGATAGATAAAGATAGTTGTGGGATAGATAAACCTCCAGTGCAACCATAGTAGGACTGTATGGTCCACCATCCCAGCGATCCAGATGATATTCTCCCCCCTTTTATAGAAAATATTGGTTGTCCGCTAGGTGTCCTTCTACATACTCTCGACATTCTGCAGACATCCTAAATATATGAGATACATCCCAGATACAAACATTTTGTCTGTTTTTAATACTTCATATACGAGATGCATACACTTACATCCTTTCTATTTCTGTGCTACTAACACTGTGTAGACGTTCCGTCTACGTTTTGTTTCCTTCCTCTTTCCATTTTCAGCTGCAGCGGATGTGAGTTGAGGGGATGGCCAGAGGATGCAGAGAGGATACACTGGACGTTTAATGGATGATAACGGACATAGAATGTTTGTTGTCCGTATATGTCGCGGATGTACATTGTACACGGTGGAAAGTTCATCCATTCAAAAAGTTTTGTGCAGCTCAAAACTTTTTCCTCAGATGAAATCGCAGTGGATGGATGCTCGATGGATAGAGTGTATGAAACACGTATGCAGTGAGTACACAATGGATGCATAGCATTTTCCAATGGATGGCAAGCTTTTTTTTTATGTTTTACATCCCTCTTTGCAGTGGGACCGGGCCTACTGGTCTGATGCCCTTCCTGAAGCTTTATGTGGAGTTCACAGCAGATATTTTCTTTGTGCACTCAGAGAGAGAAATATCTGCCACTACCTAAGATCGAACTCACAGCCTCCTAACTGTGAGTTGAAATCTCCCCTCTAGGCCACCTTTACCTACAAAACAATGAAGAAATAGTGTCACAAAATAACGCAAACCTGGATTATAATCTTATAAATAGCACATGGCTTGTGAACATTAAATACTTACATTCATACACACTGATAAATGAGAAAGAAAAGTTTTCACTTGTTACCATAAATAGACTAAATTTGTTTCTGGAAACCAAGTGATGAAAGTGAAGCATTCTCAGAATACTTAATTTTTTTCCCAAAATCTTGCTGGTGTTCTTGAATTTTATGATGATGGAGGGTTGTTCAACTGATGGTACTGCTACTTTCTTCTCTACCTCTTTCCCTCACTCTGCCTTCTCACATGTCCTAGTCTGAAAAAACTTTCTAGTGAACTCATAGTACAGTAAAGATTAAAGAAAGAAATTTGTGAGCTTTTATTTCTAGCTTTTATTCTTCATCAGTACATTCTTTCATAATTTACTTAGTTATGATCTGGGACCAATAATAAACCTAGATTGTATACTGCAGGGCTCTCTATCTTTATTTGCAGTAATTGATGTATTTGAAGTATAAAAAAATTAGAAAACAAGTCTAATATAACCAGTACTTTAGATTGGACTGTTTTCACCAGTTTACACTCAGCAGTTGAAACACAATTGTTTGAACCAATTGTATTTGCTGGTTAGAGGCATCTGCGGGGTGTGTATTTAAAAAAGAAGGATACATACAGCATAGATTAAAAAGGTGTTTTCTTTAAATTCAAGATCAGAACCAACATCTTGTCTTTATTACACACCCACCCACTCATTTGTGGTTTGAGTAAGAACTTTGGGTTGTTTGTTCAATGATTCATCACTTTGGGGGTTTTTTTTTGGCTGTTCATAATATTCTCTGCAGTCTTCTTCAATACTAAAGTTCAAAGATGTCAATACTGTTCCTATCCTGCTTCTTTATAGTCGAACTTTTGCTTTTATAGAGTGTCATAAGAATTACCATGGCTTGCACATTTCTGATCTTTACAGGTATACACACATCATATACTTTTTGAAAGGCCTCTATGGCTGTTTTCCAAATTCTAGTCTGCAATGTATTTTTGACTGCTTGTTCATTTACTGTAGATCTGGGGTGTCAAACTCAAGGCCCACGGGGCAGATCTGGCCTGTAGGGTGCTTAAAACTGGCCCACAGTGCTGTCCTGAAAATAGCAAAGCATCAGCCAGTGGTGCCTCTCCTAGCAAGAACAGAGCACTAGGTGGCCGCCTGTAGCCTCCCATGGACACCAATGGCCCATTTTTGGCCTGGAAAGCCTCCTGTAGCATTCTGCTGGCCAGCCAAAAGGGTGTGTGGGGGCTGTGTGTGGCCCCCATGCCCTATTTTGGCTGGCAGGGTGCTGCAGAAGGCATCCATTCCATCTCTCTCCCCTCCTAGCTTTGGCCTACAAAGAACTACAACGCTGATCCAGCCCTCGAAGAAATCCAGTTTGACATCCCTGCTGCAGATGGTTGATTCAAAAAGGTAGAAGAATCTACATCCTGGATGTCAGAACTACAAACATACTTCTGACATTCAGTTTCCCTTCTTAAACCCCTCCCCCCCCCCACTTTTGGCAGTTTCTTTTCACATTTATGCTTAAGGCTAGGTCACACTGGCCGATGAATGCAAAACGTATGCAAAAAGGACACAGCGGACGAGCAAATTTTCCATCCGTTGTTATCCACTCTCAAAAGTGCTCCAAATTTGCATAAACAGAGTGGACAACAATGGAAAGGAACAGACATGGGGTGGATGTAGTGGGGATGTAAAGTGGATGTTCGTAGGAAGCCTAGCAGATGGAAGTGGATGACACATCCGCAGGGCTTCCGGGAGAAAACAGAGAAGTGGACGCGTAGCGGAAGGAGTGGATGCATAGTGGATGATGCAGATGCATCACGGACGCCTATAGGATGCATAGCGGATGTGTAACTGATGCAAAGCACTCACTGCACATGCGGGGAGGATGAATTGCATGAGCTCCACGGATATAAAAGGATGCACCTCGCAAGCAGTCAACATTCAGAGGAAAGACCTGCTGCCAGAGACATCTTGAGAGAACACCATGGGGAGGAAGCCTGTGCCTACTCCTGCCAGCCCTGGCAAGAAGGACAGAACCACCATCCCACCCCCTGGCGCTGACTCTGAAGCTGGTGGCTGGTGGTGCTCCTGGTGCAGGTGCTGCTGGTGCTTCTCCTGCTGGTGCTGCTGGTGCTTCTGCTGCTGCTGATGCTATTCCTGCTGCTGGTGGTGCTTCTCCTGCTGCTGCTGCTGTGATGGAACAGCCCCAAGGCCCTCAAAACCCTGCTGCTGAAGGCCCTGAAGCCCCTGCCAGAGGGAGGAAGAGGCAAGGCAAGGAGGAGGGGGAGAGGAAACAGTACTCCATTTCCGAGGACCATGAGGAGGAGGTGCTGGAATGGCTGAGGGAGAACGAATACCTGTGGAGGAAGGGCCACAGGCTCTATCACAACATGAAGAGGAAGCAGGCAGCGTGGAGAAAGAAGGCGGAGAGCCTGGGCTACACTTCAGATGTACTCCTTGGGTGGTGGAAGCACATGCACACCTGGTATGGCAAGCTGCAGCTGAAGAAATCCGGGCAGGCCGCTGTCAAGCTCACTGACCGGGAGACCTATGTCATGGCCCGATGCAGCTTCCTGGAGGGTGAGATCTGCCACCGAGGAGCAGCCCCTCTGTCAACCCTCTCCCTCAGACAGCCCACAGAGAGCCACTCCTCTTCCAGCCAGGAGACAGCTACCGTGTCCAGGCAGGTGTCTTTGGAGGGCACCACGACAGAGACCCCACCAACAGCTGCACTCCCCATGCCAGAGGACATGGAGTAAGATGGAGCAAGAAGAAGCAGCCACCAGAGACCAACCCACCCCCATCCCCAGCTCCACCTCACAGAAAGCAGGCAGACAGGCAGACTGAAGAGATTGAGCCACACTGTCCTCTGGGAGATCAGGGACACAATAAAAGCCAGCACAGATCTCCTCTCCCAGCTGGTACACTTCAACATACCATCCTCGAACTTCAAGCCCTTCATCACGTATGTGAGCCAGACCCTCATGGACATGCCCGAGGCCCAGTACCAGGCAATGAAGGAGAGGATCACAGCTCTTCTGCACCACCCTCCAGGCCCAGCTGAACCTGCTCCTATCCAATCCAGGTCTGCTCCTCCACCCCAGGCGATGTCACAGCCCTTCCACGGATTTCAGCAGCCCCTCGCCTACCAAGCCTGCCACTACCAGTACTTCCCATAGCAGAGGCAGCCCTTCCCAGTCCAGGCCCAGGTTCCTTGGATGCCACAGATGCCAAAGACACCTCACCTGACCCAGCTGCAGACCAGACAGCCCCACTGCACTCCTCCTTCCTCCACCCAAAGTCAAGCCCTTCCTCAGAATATCTGTCATCAGTCTTGGGCCTCACATCCCAGGTCCTTGCGGAAGGGCCTCTCAACCTCACGGGACTCAGTCAGCTCTCTGAGGGTTTCCTGCACACACCATCTTCTGTTGTACTCTCGGGGCCAGGAACCCCAATGGCTCCTCAGACCAGCACTCCAGCAACAGCCACCTCCACAGTCCCTGGCCCCTTTAAATCTGAAACCATGGGCATGCCTCAGAGTGACTGAGAAGAGTGCCAGAGACTGTGTTGTTACCTGTTCACTTTATCATTGCTTAAGACACTTTACTTGGGTCATTTTGCTTTTTAATAAAGTCATACAGTTTGTTATTAATAAAGGTTATCTTTGCTTCACACACTTGGTTCATTTTTTTTACTTAATAAAATGTTGGTGAAAATTTTGAAAAAAGGGTTAAGCCTTTGCATGCTTGTGGGTAAAGATAGCTGTGGGATGGATAGCTGTGGGATGGGTAAGGATAGCTGTGGGATAAGGATAGTTGTGGGATGGGTAAGGAAAATTGTGGGATAGATAAACCTCCAGTGCAAGCATAGTGGGACTGTATTGTCCACCCTCATAGCTGCCACACATATGGACCTTTATTATCAATAACAATTTAATCATTGATCAACACATTTCAACATAAACAAAACTCTTTATTAATGCCCTGTTCATTGTAATGACACTCAACATACATGGCACAATCTGATCAGTGTGATGTGACAGGCTGAAGGAAGCATCCATTAAGCATCTACCATCCTGTCTTGCCACTCCACTGCTCCAGCTGGGGAGTTGCACCAGTGTTTCAGGAGGTTGAGCTGCTTCTTCCCTTCATGTGAAGCTCTGTTGGGGCCTTGCACATCCACAGTGTCTATCACGTTTTGTCCTTGTCTCCATTCACCAGGCTCCATGTCCCCATTGCCATGATGACGGCCCACAAGCCTGTTCTGCAACACTGGGTAGTGGGTGCACATGAGATTTTGCAGGATGCAGCAAGCTTCCACGATGTTCCTCGGTCTCTGGGCGATGCTGCATGGTGGTGAGAAGTACCTGGAACCTGTTGGCCAGGATGACAAAGGCATTCTCCACTACCTGTCTTGCCCTGGACAGCCTGTAGTTGAAGATCCTCTCTTCACGGGTAAGGTATCTTGAAGTGTAGGGCTTCATGAGGTAAGTTCTGAGGGACAACACATCATCACCCACGATGAAGTAGGGCACATCTTGTCTGTCGTTGGGCATGGGGTCTGGATCTGGAAAACCCATGATGAGGTTGCGTTTCATCCCATCCTTGAGGTCACTGGCGTTGTATATCTGTGCATCTGAAGCTGACCCGTTGCCTGAAGCATCGATGTACATGAACTTGTAGTCAGCATCAACCATGGCAAAGAGGATGATGCTGAAGAAGCCCTTGTAGTTGTAATAAGAGGACCCTGAGTTGGCTGGAGCTTTGCAGGCCACATGCTTCCCATCTATGGCTCCAACGGTGTGGGGAAAGTTCCACTTCTGATACCACTGCTCTGCAACTTTCCTCCATCCTTCTTCAGTGGTGGGGCACTGGAGGAGCTCCTCCAGGTATTCTTCGATGATGACCTGCACCACTTCTCTGACCACAATGCTGATGGTGTTGTGTGGCACCTCCAGGCATACTGTATGCTTCTGTATGTGGTCCCAGAGGCCAGGTGGTGCAGAGTCAGTGCCACCTTCAGTCCAGGGTCCAGGCTGGGATGGAAGTTGGTGCTCGGCTTAATCAACCTGGGTCTCAGACGCTCCACAACTTCATCAAACCTGGCTGGTGGCATTCTCATGAAGTGCTGGAATGCACGAGGGTCTTCATTCCTCAGCTCCACCATCAGCTTGTCATAGAGTCCAAACTCCACTCTTCTCCTGATCCATTTTCAGACCCAGACAGCTCTTGGACGTCTCCTTCTCCTTGTTTAGAAAAGTTGAAACAGTCTGAAGAGGGCTTGGTTCTGGTGTTGAATGATGGCAGCTACCAAAAGGATTGTGCGATGATCCATGGTGGAGATCAATGGATGATGTGGAAGAGCAACAGCAAGGCTGAAGAGGTGTACACACCATGGCTGCTGGACTGATAGTGAGATCCAGGTGATTTCCTCCCCCTTTTTATTGGAAGTATTGGTTTTCCGCTAGGCGTCCTTCCACATACTCTAGGCATCCTCCAGACATCCTAAATATCCGAGATACGTCCCATATACAAATGTTTTGTCTGTTTTAATGCTTTATATCCGAGCTGCATCTGCTTTCATTCTTTCTATGTCCGTGCTACTAACGCTGTGTGGACGTTCCGTGTACCTTTCGCTTCCTCCCTCTTTCCGTTTCAGCTGCAGCAGATGTGAGTTGAGTGGATGGGCAGAGGATGCCGAGAGGATACATTGGACGTATAATGGATGACAATGGACGTACAACGTTTGTTGCCCGTATGTGTTGCGGATGTAGATCGTACGCAGGGAAAGTTCATCTGCTCAAAAGGTTTTGTGCAGTTCAAAACTTTTTGAGCAGATGAAATAGCAGTATACGGATGCTCGATGGATAGAGCGTAGGAAAGCTGTATGCAGTGAGTACACAACGGATGCATCGCGTTTTCCAATGGATGGCAAGCTTTTTTGTCCATTTTACATCCTCTTTGCATCCGTTGGTGCAGTGTGACATGGGCTTTAATGGTTTCTTTAGGTTCATTCCATAATTTCTTTTGTTCTCTACATGATATTCAGGATTACAAAGCAATTCCTGATGTTCTTTTTGAAAATGAATGTAATGTATTTACGATCATATTATAGAAACTCATTGCCTTTTTTCTTCTTTTTTAGTTTAATTTGGAGCTTGTACAGAAGCAGCTCATGATTACACAGTCAGCACCTGGCCATATCCTTGCTGATATAATTGAACTCATTCACTTACTTTTAACAACAGTACATTCAGTTTGATTTCTGTATACTCCATCTAATGATGTCTATGGAGATTTTTATTCATCCAGGTCATATTTGTCTCAAAGGTGGGTTTTTTTTTCCTTCCAAAGGCAGCTGGATGTTTTTTCCTTGAGGAAGAAAAATATAATGTTACGCTTCTCATCCAAGAAATTTCATCAGTCCTGATGGAAATTCAGTCTCTCGTTTAGAGATGTTGTTTGGATAGTTTGAAGACAATGTTATCTACGAAGAACTATTATCTCTTTGAAAGAGATAAGTCAGTGTCCTGCTTCTGTTTGGTTTCCATTACCATGTAATCTGGCTTTATTTTCCTCTTTCATGTTTCCAACTTTGGCATTCCAGTTTCCAATCGCAAGCAGCACATTTGCTTGCAGGTTCTGCAAAATTTAAACTTGATCACAGAAGTCATCAACCTCTTTCTCTACATCTGTGATTGGAGCATAACACTTGAGTCATCATCCTATTAAAAGATGTTCTATGAAATCCAATTAATACTGCATTGTAGCCACATACTGTTTTTGCTGTGCCCTTTCTTGCTATAAAAACTATACTATTCCTTTTTTTATGTCCTAAGTAATAAATAGTGTAATTGCCCATTTGAAAGGATCCCATCCAAGTCCATCTTAATTTACAGTTGCTTTTAATATCAGTTTGTAATTGTTTCATTTCATCTTTGATCATGCTCTTTATGCTTCTTAGTTTTCATGTTCTTAATGTAAATTCTATATTTGCAGCTTTGGATTTTGTTATCCTGAATGGTAACATCAGCAACTAGACACCCCAAAAGCTTTAATATAGCCATGTAGCACTCTGAAAGATTCCTAGCTCCACTTCATCAGCATGCTGAGTGCTGTTTGGACCCAGGGGCCTATCATCTGGCACTATATCACAAATCATTTTATGTTTTGCATCCATGTGGTTTTCTTGGTAAAAAGTATAGGAGTGGCTTTTATCATTGCCTTCTGACACACAGTATGAATTCATGCTTTTTCCATTCTCAGTAAAGCAATTGCTCATTATCAGCATCTTCTTGTATCAGTGCTGCCCCAATTGGATTTCTGCTTCCTTTAGTTGGCAGCTAGGAGATCTTCATGCCTTAGATCAAGGATCTCCAACCCCTCGTCCATGGACTTGCACCAGGCCACGGCATGCTAGCAACCAGGCCGCGCAAACAAGCAAAGCCATGCTGATGCAGGAACCATGCAAAGTCTTTGGTCCACGGAATTTTTTTTTTCTGCATGAAACTTGTCCCTGGTGCCCAAAAGGTACCAGCCACTGCCTTAGATGACCTTGGTGTGAGCTTATTCTCTTGGCTTATACTCTAGAAACAAGTAAAGTAATAACTAGCAGTCAGCACGGGTTTGTTAAAAATAGATCATATCAAACCAATCTTATTTCATTCTTCAACATAGTGACAAAATAAGTACACCAGCAAACTACTGTGGACATAATATAGATTTCAGCAAGGCATTCAACAAAGTAGACCACAATCTATTTCTTGGTAAGCTAGAAAAAAAGTGGAATAGATAGCACCACCATCAGATGGATTCACAACTGGGTGACAAACCGTACTCAATGAGTAGTCCTTAATGGGTCTAAGTCTACATGAAGGGAAGTAAGCAGTGGGGTGCCACAAGGTTCCGCTTAGGCCCAGTACTCTTCAATATCTTCATTAGATGAGGGAATAAAAGGGGAACTTACCAAATTTGCAGATGATACTAAGCTGGCAGGAATAACTAACACCCAAGAAGATAGATGGATCTTGACAGACTAGAACACTGGGTTGTATCAAACAAAATGAATTTCAATGTAGAGAAAATTAAAGTCCTACACTTAGGCAAGAAAAAACAAAAGTACACATATCGACTGGGTGAAACCAGGCTCAATAGCAGTAACTGTGAGAGTGATCTTGGAGTCATTGTGGACAAACAGCTAAATATGAGCCAGCAGTGTGCAGCAGCAGTCAAAAAAGCTAATGTAATCCTAAATTGCATTAGCAGAGGGATACAATTGAGATCAAATGAGATACTAATACCACTCTATAAAGCCTTAGTAAGATCACACCTGGAGGACTACATCCAGTTTTGGTCATCACATTGTAAAAAAGATGTTGAGACTCTAGAAAAAATACAGAGAAGAGCAACCAGGATGATTAGGGGACTGGAGGCTAAAACATACAGTGAACGGTTGCAGGCACTGGGCATGGCTAGTCTAGTAAAGACAAGGATCAGGGGAGACATGATAGAGGTCTTCTAATATTTCAGGAGCTGCCACAGGGAGGAAAGGGTCAAGCTGTTTTCTAAAGCTCCTATAGGCCAGACAAGGAATAATGGATGGAAACTGAACAAGGAGAGATTTAACCTGGAAACAAGGAGAAACTTTCTGACAGTGAGAACAATCAACCAATGGAACAGCTTGCCCTCGGAAGTTGTGGGAGTGCCATCACTGGAGACTTTCAAGAAGAGATTGGACTGCCATTTGTCAGAAGGGATCTCCTGCTTGGGCGGAGGGTTGGACTACATGACCTACAAGGTCCCTTCCAATTCTGATTTTCTGTTATTGTTATCTGGTATCTGGTATACACTTCCAACATTTTTGCTTATCTCTCTCAGGAACAACCCCAAACCCTATCACAATGAATCAGCCCAACAGGACTTGGGAGAATGGTGAAGTAAAATACAGATGATTAAATAATAAATGTAAGAATATTGCACAGATATATTTTCCAATTCTCATCAGTTTTGCATTAATTAATTTTCCCATGCAAATCCACATCTTCCATATTTTAACTCTACTTTTAACTGTTATTGACCATTATTGGCTCAATTATAGTTCTCACTTGATTGCTGGGTGTGTATATACATCTCAGTCCTCTATAGAAAAAAATATTGACATTTCTCTCAATATATTTCTTCATACATTGAGAAAAAAACTGTTTTTACAGGGTTCAATCAGTAAAGTATAGGAGTATATTAGGAATACATTTGACAATAATGCAAAATTCTTCATTTTATATCAATTTCTGAACATCTGTCAAGTTTTCTCACAATACTGCTAGAATTATTCCATAACATGTAGGCCAATGATGCAAGGTATGGATACAGAGAACCAGATGTTCATTGGATTTATCTTTGCTTCAGAAAAGCACTTATACTATGAGCTTGCAGGGACAACTTTTCAAAAGATATATTCTTCCAAAACTCATATTTACTTATATTTGCTGGCCCCAATAAAGTTCTCGTGCTCCGATGGATCTGATATGGTGGCTAGGCTATTCTTAATATGTTATTCTGATTGGAGACACTCTAGTGTTTATTTCAAGACAAGCATTTTGTACTTGTTCAATAACTGTCAAACCATATGTTGAGAAGAATGAGTTTCATTATCTGATAGTTTTGAGCTCCTCCAGTCAGTTCCATATGGTGAAGTGCTGTTCACTATGGAGTACAAAAAAGCAGGATAATAGATTATTCCAAAACTCAGTCTCAATGTAGTAACCAGGTTCATAACACAGAAAGAAAGAAACTGTATTGTGTGGCAACTTAGCATCAAATGAATAGCAGGGAAGCAATGACTTTGGATTTTTACCAGCACTGAATTGGATTTAAAACGCCAGAGCATTCAATACTGGGACCAGCCAATAGGTACACAGACAGAAATGTTTTTCTGTTGCTTTGTTGGTCTATGTTGTTCTCCCAAGTTCTGAAGTTTTATTGTAGCTTATTTTATTTCAAAGACAAACTTTTAGAATCTTCTATTGTACCACTATGCGATCTTCTTTGTAGATACTGGATTTTATTTGGAGAGAAAACTGATTTTAATACATGTATCCATCAATGCATGTTAGAAGAAAAACCTCTGAGGTCCCTGAGGGCTTTTTTTTTAAAAGCTTAAGAGTCTTAACAAAATATTTTGTTTACATCTTTTCAAAATCCAGCTCTTCCATTTTGAAGATGTCAGGCTGATAGCATGATGCTGTGCCTTAATTTAAAGTTCTGTTTTCTACTGAGGAGAGAACTGTGATCTCCCAGAGTGTTGGTAGGCTTGTGTGCTTTTAAAAAAGCCAGCACGTTGGTATTTCCAGTATTTCAGCTATTCCCAAGATAAATGTTTTAAAGTTAGAAAATATTTCCTTTATGTTACTAAACCGATGAGAAACATTTTAAAGGAACAAAGTATGAAATACTTGTTGCTTATTTAATATGTAGCTGATCACTTCAGGTCTGAATTGACCAACATTGTCTGTATTGAACTGTCCTTGAAAAATATTTAAAATAAAGTGACTGGTTCTTCCAAAACACAGTTCCCATAATAGTCAACCAGAAGCACTTTTTAGGTATAGCAAATACCATAGGGATGCCCACTTTGAATCAAACATCCACTCTGTGATTTTATTACAATTATTTAGGAATGAGTTGAATAAATCCCTATTAATCATATTTCTGAGGAGATATTGCATAACATCCGAAGGAGGTTGTATACTTAGTCCTTTCTTAAGCCCCTGTCACACTGCACCAATGGATGCAAAGAGGATGTAAAACGGACAAAAAAGCTTGCCATCCGTTGCTTAATGCGATGTACTCACTGCCTCTGTTTTGCTTCCTCTCTATCCGTCCAGCATCCGTTTATGGAGGTTTCATCCGCTCAGAAAGTTTTGAGCTGCTCGAAGCTTTTGCATGGAAAATGTATCCAATTCGTCCGTTCTGCATCCGCTAGGCATCCGCTATGCATCCGTTCTGCATCCGTTACGCATCCGCTATATCCGCTAGGCATCCGTTCCGCAACCGCGCAACTTGCATCTGCTAAAATGTTGGGAGGAAGCGGAATGGGACACAGAACAGATGCAGAACAGATGCCTAGCAGATGCAGCATGGAAACAAAGCATTTAAAATGAAAAATACGTTCGCCGAGGGGACCTATCTCGGATATTAAGGATGTCTAGAGGATGCCTAGAGGATGCAAAGGGACACCTATACTGCCTATAAAAAGGAGGAGCAACACATCTGGATCTCACTTTCAGAACAGCAGCCCTGAGGTGCAGACCTCTGTAGCCTTCATCTGACTCTTCCTCTTCCACAGCATCCAGTCATGTCCACCGTGGATCATAACAAAGTCCTTTTGGCAGCCACCATCTTTCTGCAACAGTGCGAAGCCATCTACAGGCTCTGTGAACTCTACTACGGGAAGAAAAAGAGGCGGCCAAGAAGCCTCTGGGTATGAAGATGGTTTGCCAGAAGAGCAGAGGACGGACTGTACAACAAGCTGATGGTGGAGCTCAGGAACGAAGACACTTGGGCATTCCAGAACTTCATGAGGATGCCTCCAGCCATGTTTGACGAAGTTGTGCAGCGGCTGACACCCAGGTTGACCAAGGCAAACACCAACTTCCGGCCTAGCCTGGAACCTGGGCTCAAGGTGGCACTCACTTTGCGCCACCTGGCCTCAGGGACCACCTACAGGAGCATGCAGTACGGCTGGAGGGTGCCACACAACACCATCAGCATTGTGGTCAGAGAAGTGGTGCAGGCCATCATCGAAGAATACAAGGAGGAGCTGCTCCATTGCCCTTCAACTGAAGGAGGATGGAAGAAAGTTGCAGAGCAGTGGTATCAGAGGTGGAACTTCCCACACACCGTTGGAGCCATCGATGGCAAGCACGTGGCCTGCAAAGCGCCAGCCAACTCTGGGTCCACTTATTTCAACGACAAGGGCTTCTTCAGCATCATCCTCTTCGCCATGGTCGATGCTGACTACATGTTCATGTACATCGATGCTTCAGGCAACGGGTCAGCTTCAGATGCCCAGGTATACAACGCAAGTGACCTCAAGGGTAGGCTGGAACGCAACCTCATCGTGGGCTTCCCAGATCCAGAACCCCTGCCCAACGACACGCAAGATGTGCCCTACTTCATTGTGGGGGATGACGCCTTCTCCCTCACAACCTACCTCATGAAGCCCTACACCTCCAGACTCCTCACCCGTGAAGAGAGGATCTTCAACTACAGGCTGTCCAGGGCAAGGCAGGTGGTGGAGAACGCTTTTGGCATCCTGGCCAACAGGTTCCAGGTACTTCTCACCACCATGCAGCATCGCCCAGAGACCGTGAGGAAGATCATGGAAGCTTGCTGCATCCTGCACAATCTCATGCGCACCCGCTACCCAGTATTTCAGAACAGGCTCGTGGACCCCCAACAAGGCAATGGGGACATGGAGCCTGGTGAATGGAGGCAAGGGTGAAACCTGATAGACACTTAGGATGTGCAAGGCCCCAACAGAGCCTCACATGAAGGGAAGAAGCAGCGCAACCTCCTGTGACACTGGTGCAACTCCCCAGCTGGAGCGGTGGAGTGGCAAAACAGGATGATAGATGCTTAATGGATGCTTCCTTGAGGCTGTCTCATCACACGGATGAGATTGGGCCATGTATGTTGGGTGGGCCTACAATGAACAGGGCATTTAATAAAGAGTTGTGTTTATGTTGACATGTGTGGATGATTGATTACATTATTATTGATAAAAAAAGGGCCATAGGTGTGGCACCTGGGAGGGTGGACCATACAGTCCCACTATGCTTGCACTGGAGGTTTATCTATCCCACAGCTATTACCCATCCCAAAGATATCCCTGCCCATCCCACATGTATCCCTGCCCATCCTACAGGTATCCCTGCCCATCCTACAGGTATCCCTGCCCATCCCAAGGTATCCCTGCCCATCCCACTGCTATCTTAACCCATCCCACAAGCATGCAAAGGCTTAAACCATTTCTAAAAGTTTCCACTAAGACTTTATTAAAAAAAAGAAATGAAGCAAGTGTATGAATCAAAAATAGACTTTATTAACAACAAGCTATAAAACAAAAATGAGTCTCTGGCACTCCTCTTGGTTGCTCATTCTCATGGGTGAAGGGTCCAGGTGCTGTGGAGGTGGCTGGTGCTGGAGTGCTTGTCATCAGCTCCTCCAGCAGCAGAAGCAGCAGAAGCCCCAGCCCCAGAAGAGCGAGCCCATGCTGCAGAAGCCCCAGCAGAACCAGAGTGAAGGCCAGGGGGCAGGATGGTAGCCCTGTCCCTCTTGCCAGGGCTGGCAGCAGATGGCTGAGGCTTTCTGTGCTTCCGCATGGTTGTGGGGTTGCTGGCTGGCAGGGAGGCTGGCAGGAACCAAGGCTGGCAGGCAGGCAGGCAGGCACCAAGGCTGGCAGGCAGGCATGAACCAAGGCTGGCAGGGAAGCAGGCACCAAGGCTGGCAGGCAGACTGGCTGGCACCAAGGCTGGCAGGGAGGCTGGCAGCAAGGCTGGCAGCAAGGCTTGCAGGCAGACATGCAGGCAGGGCAGGCAAGGTAATCAATCCGTCCGGCAGCAGGTCTTTTCTCTGAATGGTGACCTGCTTCCGAGCTGCTTCCATTATATCCACGGGGCTGACGCAATGCATCCTCCCCGCATGTGCAATTAACGCTCGGCATCCGCTAGGCTTCCGCTGTGCATCCGCAAGGCTTCTGCTGTGCATCCACTTCATCCTTTTGGCATCTGCTCTGCATCCGCTGTATCCGTTCCACATCTGCTTTGCTGAGGTCCCCTGGAAGCCTAGCAGATGTGCCATCTGCTCCTATCCGCTTCCCTCCGCTGGGCTTCCGTTTCGCATCCGCTTTCCATCCGCCTTGCGTCCTCCCCCCGTCTGTGTTATCCGCTCCGGTTATGCAAATTTTTGCCCCTTCTGAGAGCGGATAACAACGGATGGAACATTTTTCTCATCCGTTAACGTTTTGTATCTGTTGGGCAGTGTGACAGGTCCTTTAGTTATAATTAGAACAGACCCATTGATTTTAATGGGTCCATTGTAAGTTTGCTTAAATTCAAGGGAAAGTTATTGTCTGTTATATGGTAAACTCTATCACTGAAGGACAATTGGCACTGACATTTATGGATAAAGCTGTATGTTTCACATTTCAATTGTATCATATATACAGTAATTTTTAAACTGGGAGAACAGAAAAGGCAGAATAGATTGCAATGCCACCATTTCCCTGAAGACTTGAGAGTGGAATAAAAATAAATATGGACATTTAAGACACTATACTGTGTTTTCAGGTCATAGCCCATTTTGAAACTTTTCTTCCCAGTGTTTTTTTCCCCCCAACAAGTCAGAAAAGCAATAAACAATTTAAGATGTGGTCCTTAAGTTGAAGCTATTAGAACAGAAGAGTATATATTATCTATCTACATTTCATGGTAAAAGACAAATCACTTTGATTAAATGGTGAAATAGAATGTGAGGCTTAAAATAAACATAAACATTTGTCTTAAAAATAGAACCACTCCTGAAGAACTGTAATTGCCCATGAAGAATATTAATAAGAAGAAAAACTCATGTTTTATTATTGAATATATTCTGAAGCCATATTTCATGTTATTGGTTCAGCAACAATAAAGGGAATCCAGTTACATTAACAATTATTTTTTTCCTTTTTGCTGTTTCTTACTATTCTTTCCCATTGCTTTCTGGAATTATGGATTATCTCTTCTCACAATGTTTTAATTCATCATTTAGAGGGCTGGATGAATAAAAAAATTCCTCAGGGACATATGGTGATTTCATTTCTGAATCTATGTCAACATGAATATATTTTTTCTTCTATGCTTCATAAGACCTGTTCTCAGTTGGACTGTTGTTTTTTTAACTTCTCAATCCTTGACTGTTCAAGTGGATAATTGCAATATCAGTTCAGTTGCAATTTCTGACCATGCTCTAGTTACATCATCATTTTTTAAAGGGAAAGAAAAATTGCTCTACTGCTTTAACATGTTTTTAAACACATCATTTTTATAAAGCTTTGCTTTTTACGTAGCAGTTAAAACAAGAGTTTCAGGTTTTGGGTTTTTTTTTTTACACAACAGAAACATACAAGTAGACATTTGGCAAATGTAGGGGTTGGATTGTTTGAAATTCTTTTAAGGCATTTATTCAGATGTTCATGGAGATTCTCAGTCGTCTAGGCCATGAAGCTTCTTGGATGAGAAGCTAAACATTTTCAAGGAAAAACAAAGTCCAGTTGCCTTTTGAAAAAAACTCAGTTGGGACATTTATTCATGCTGTGTTTCTCCAACAATACAGCCTCCCCCAATAGGAAGTCCAGCATGTTTTATAGGCATGAAATGAAATTAAGCCCCTCCCTGCAAATTAAGGCCTATATTAAAACATGCGAAATGGGGGAAATGGTGGGGGGCTTGCCACTAGGAAGTACTTTTGTTGCACACCCGGATATGGTGCTGCCTGCATTGACCTCGGCATTGGTGGGGCACTTCATATCAGGAGACCTTCTGACACTGTTGCTTTCCCTTCTCCCCATGCTGCCGCGGTGTTTGGCACAGCCAAGCGGCATTTGGCGCAGCCATGCTTGGCCAGCCAGGGCTCCTCCCTGCAACCAGAGCTTGCTGGAGACACTCGGCTTCAGGTGCTCCTGTCGCTACCTTCCTGGGCATTGTTCAAAGGCAAAGCCCATTCTTCTAAAAATGATGCCCTACTCCTGGTACAACAAAGCCTCCCCTGCCCGAGAAGACAACCCAACCCCACATGGGGAGGTGAATCTCCCAGGGCCGCAGCGCAGGATCAGCCCACCCCGGGAGAAGCACCCAGCCACCATCTCTGCCTGGCGCTGGGCAGTGTGCGATTCACCTCCCCATGTGGGATTGGGCTGCCCTCTCAGGCAGGAGAGGCTTTGTTGTACTGGGAGTAGGGCATCATTTTTAAAAGAATGGGCTTTGCCTTCGAATGATGCCCGGGAAGGCAGTGACCAGAGTGCCTGAAGCTGAGTGTCTCCACCAGACTCTGGTTGCAGGGAGGAGCCCTGGCTGGTCGTGTGTGGGTACGCCAAATGCCGCGTGGCTGCGCCAAACACCGTGGCATTGCTCCAAATGCTGCAGCTGCACGGGAGAAAGGAAAGCAATGGTGGCGGAAGGTCTCCCAATGCAAAGAGCCCCACCAATGCCGAGGTCAACATCCAAGTCATCGCCGCCCGCCCGAGGAGGCAAGGGAGTGGAATTAAGTCATCCCCAAAATACGTCCTAGCCATTTTTGGGGGGCTCAAAAAAAAAAAAAAGGACCCAGCCTTATTATATGAGAAACATGGTAATTGGATTACTTCTTTTGCCCCTTGTAAAAAGCAGACCAAAAATAGAAATCTGAAAAATTGGCCAATATAGTAAGATCAGGAAAACATTGGATAATTATGTGAACAGATCCTCATCATAATTGTACACTGCTCATGTCTGCTAAAATGGGACTTTTATCATCTTTATGCAATTGATAAGAGACAGATTTTGATCTGTATCAGGAAAGACTATTGTAGATAAGTAAAAGCAATAAGCAAATTGATTTCTAAATTATAACAACACAGTACCAGCAAAATAGTAGTATTCCTACTATTAAGGATGTTACAGGTAATATATTTAACAAACTCAACAGGATCTGATGTTTCTTTTTTTTTTTTTCTCAAAATGAAAGCAGGGCTGTCCTATTATATTACAAGCTCTGTCCTTTTATTTGTTTATGACAACATAAAATAAGTCTTCTGCTGAAACCATCTCAGGAAAAAAAATAACTTATTTAAAAACATGTTCAGCTGAGAAATTCTTATTAAATAAGAAATGCATCAAATTATAACTTGTTTACTCAAGTTATGAAATTGCAATATAGTTCAGTTACATTAAATTAATTATTAGGAGTGTGGAACATTAGACAGATTGATTAAAATGTTTTCCATTCTTTCAATAAAGTATGGGGATAATTGTTGTAGGTACATATATCTGTTCCTCTTGAGAGCCTGGCATTATTGTTTTTAATTTCCTAATCATATACTACTATTATTGAAATTATAGCTAGTAATTTAATTTTGAACTGTGTATAATAACTCTGTCCTCTGTCAGAGTGTAAGGCATAATTTTCTTTATCCTAATACAGGATAAAGAATGCTTTAAATCTTTCTAATGATGTCTTTCCCTTATTTGCAATCAGTATCCTACATACAAGGAACAATTCACGCTGCAGGATTTACTTCCCAAATGCATTGACAGACATTAAGTACTGATGATTCTTTATTTTCACAGCCAATAGTTTTTTATTGGTAGTGCAGATGGTAATTTAACTAAGTTCAAGCCATAGAAAAGTTTGCTTTAATAGGTGCAGTTCACATGCATTTCAAATCAGCATTATATCTCTACGAATGGTTACTTTTCTCCCTGACCAGCTTTCTTAAAAATAAAAAGGGTTAAAACATTTTTTATGATCCTGTATATTCCAATGAATTAATACAAAATAGATTGCAATATTTACCCATGTAGTACAATTAAGTATTTATTATTATAATGTTCATTCTGTTCATTTTATTTTCCCTCCCAAGTCTATTGATAATTGTATGCCATTAAAAAAAAAGATGGTGGAAAAAGTAATAAGCTGACTTGCAGTTCATAAAGAAAATTTATTTTTACTGTATAATTCAGGCAAAAATATCTCTTTACTTAAGACTTTTTTTAACCATTGGAACACATGTTTTCATCAATTCTTCATTAAGCACCCAATATATTTTATGCTGTCCTTCACATCTTATGCTTTTCTACAGATGTTTGATGATACAGTGTAATTGCTGTTATCATCATCATCATCATCATCATCATCATCATCATCATTGTTGTTGTTATTTTGTCAAACAATTATTAGATAACAGGTATAAGTATAAACATGATTATAAATACATGAAATGGATACGAATAAGAAAAAAAAGAAACAATAGGACAGGGACGGTAGGCACGTTTTGGTGCGCTTATGCATGCCATATTGTCATGCTGTATGCTGCCTGCTTTCTGGGAATAACATCCATTTGTCCAGTGATTTCACTGGAACTTTGTAACTGCCTGATTCAAAAGCAAATTTGTATGGCTTAAAATGTTTAACTGTAACACGAATAGAATACTGTTACCTTTAGACGTTCTTTGATGAACTGCAAAGTGAGATCCTGCACATGTAGAGGCAATTTTCAAATGTGGGTCCAAACAGTAATTCAACAACAACAGCAAACCATGGCCACAAAATGCCTTACTCGGCCATTGGAAGACATTTACTATTTCCAGCTTACCAGGTGGATCAAAACTCTGCATTTAAAGTTCTACTGTGCCACAGGAACTCTTGTTTCCTGGGTTTTGCTGAGGCTGTTGCCATTAACATTTGAAGCCCTCTTGTGTGTGCAGAAACAGCTTTATGTCAATCTACACCTCTCATGGGTGTAAGGCTTGCCATTGGTTGCTTTCCTGCAAATATTATCGGTGTCAGGGTTCCAACCAATGCCCTAATAAAATTAAGAGTCTCAACCATTTAGCAAGAAAAATCCAATTGTTTATTAGGAGTGCCATGTCAGCACAACCAAGCTGAAGCCAGCTCTGGATTCACCCAATTTGCGCCTTGCCTCTCACCCTGTTTTCCCCTCCGCCCAGAGTGTGTCACCAGTCACATTCCCCAATGAAGTAATTTCATGGGTCATGAAGTCACTCCCTCTAGCCATTGCAGGTCTCCATGGAGATGGCCTTGACTTCAGCTGGCTAGGCATGTCTTGTTTTGACTGAGCTGTGAATTCTTTGGTGCAGCTGTGAGGCGCGATTCCTATCCCCCTGCCTATGGAAACTCCGGAGCAGGTCAGGAAAGTTTCATGAATTGCCAATAGGTTTAATTAATGATCTTGCTCAATCTTATATTTGAGGGTGATTTTATCCATGTTATTGTAAATATAAATATTGATGAGTCAATACGAAATGCTTGGATCTACCTCTGTTCATCTTTGGACTGTACTGCTTAAATTTTCAAATACTTTAGCTTAGTTTGTAAAAACATATGGGGAATTTCCTCCATAGTTGTGTTTTTAATTGTTTGATGAGAAGTTTGTGACAAGGCCAAGTGATCATTAGGTGGAAAATTAGTCCATTCTTTTCTATCTATTATATCACTAGAAAGCCAGCCTGTAAATAGAAAGCAGTCACTTACTTATGATCCAGAGGTGGTATTCAGCAAGTTCTGACCAGTTCTGGAAACCGGTAGCAGAAATTTTGAGTAGTTTGGAGAACTGGCAAATACCACCTCTGACTAGACCTGCCCTCATCTATTATCTGCCTTCCAAGTTCCAGTTGATTGGCTGGGTCTTCTTTTGTTCTCCTGCACAGGAGAACAGAGTTGGAAAGCAGGTTAGTGGGGAGGGGAGGAAATGGGATTTTACAGTAACCTTCCCCTGGAGTGGGGTGGGAATGGAAATTTTACAGTATCCTTCCCCTGCCCTGCCCCACCAAGCCATACCATGTCCACCAAGCCACACCCACAGAACTGGTAGTAAAAAAATGTTGAATCCCACCACTGTTGTGATTCAAGATTATATATATTCTTTCCTTCTAACATTGAATAATAATTTTGTTTGCTGTCTCCCCTGAGGTTTGAAAAATTTTACTTCTTCACATAGTGGTAAGTTTGAAATTTTGGAGATAGAATACATGATGTTGATCTTGTAACACTCTATTACTAAATATATCGATAGTCATTAATAAATTAAAATTATCAAATAGTTGGTGACCTTTAAAACAAGCTTCGGTAGGATAATGGTCAATAATAATAATATTGTTAATTTTTGTGTCACAATATTTGTCAGCATTATTGCAGGAACATTTAACAAGGAAATCAGATGATAATTTGAACAATCAGCAGGAGTTTTACCATCCTTCAATAACACTTATATTATATTGGCTTTGCTGAAGAATGTTTGAAAAGATTTTATTAAAAAGACAATGTTATAAACTTCCAATATTATTAAGAGAAAGAACTCAATATA
>BLBF01000031.1:20856946-20873027 GCA_015471245.1 Laticauda colubrina | reverse complement strand
AGAGAGAGAGAGAGAGAGAGAGAGAGAGAGAGAGAGAGAGAGAGAGAGAGAGAGAGAGAGAGAGAGAGAGAGAGAGAGAGAGAGAGAGAGAGATTGAGATTCTTTTAAATACCCCTTATTGCCTAAATGTTTGCAAGGTGATTTAAAATTGAAAGCTATCTTGATCTCATGAAATTAACACCATGAGATTTGGAGGAACTTTGCCCTTAAGTACATTAGAATAAAGTATTTCTTACAGAAACAACCTTTCAAAGTTCCATATTTATCAAAAGATTCCACAGCTATTCAAATTTACTTTTTTATTTAATTTGATATTTTTCTACCTTACTTGCCCTCATAGCCATTTATCTCATCTAATTGCAGCATTCTGGTTGTGCATGTCACACACCAAAAAAGTTTGCAAATGTCAGCAAATAAAGGTTTCCAATGTCAAGTTGATAAAAAATCAATTTTTGGGGCTGTATGGAACTAGTTGATCTTAAAGACGAACAGTCTCATTGGTTCTAAAGTACTACTAAAGTAGAAAGGAACTCATCAATAAAGTACTTAATAAACCCTTTTGATATTAAAACAAATATTTAGAACCAAAAGGGGAAAACAGTTGAAACAATTTTAAAAGGCCATTGAAAGAAGCAAACATATTCTGGAATAAAATATCAATCTATTTAATAAGACTTGAAAAAGAAAAAAACTGAAAATTCTTCTGACTGGGTGTGGGCCATATTTGGAGAAGGAACATCATGGTTGAGTCACCACACACTGATTCTCAGTAGGGAATAGGGAAAGATAACCCACAACCTATCTGAATGTGCTCATTGTGGTGCAACTTGCATGGAAATGCAATGTACTTAATATCAAACTCTTTAGATTTTTCAACTCAGTAGTTGCCAATTGGGGATACCTCGACAACTTTATTTAGGGAGCATACAAGAATAACATTACTCTGAGCTCAAGATAAGATTAGAAGGAAGGATTTGGCCTGCTCCCACTGGGGAGCTGAGGCTGCTGTAGACCACAGGCTCTTGGGCACTGATTTCCAGGCTGATTGTATTTGGCAGGATTTTCCAGTTGGACCAAAGAAACATGGATCCCACTCTTCTCCAAAGTTATGAGATGTAGTAGCATGAGAAGTATTGGGAAGAATACTTTAGCTCATACCAACTACTTGCTGGGTAAATCTCTCCAGACAACCCTGGCCAAGCGGCAGGTGTGAATTGGTGCATTTTTTAAAATATGTTCAGAATTATTTTAGGAAAACTTATACTTCCTCTGTCATTTCAGTCCTTCTATGATCTGATAGCATAAGACTTGTTTCTCCTCTTTCTCATGGGCTTTTCCGATCAAGAATGGCTGAATATTGGAAGTGATGCCCCTTTTGGTGCCAGGTCCATAATCCATGCAGTGATTCTTTGTTACAGGCAGTAAGAAAGTGATATACCCCTTTGCCATATTTTGTACCTCTCTCCCTCTCTCATGTGACAAGAATGTCAATTCTGTTTTATTGAAAAATCGTGATCCGAAAGTGGGAAGCTAATTTGTATACCAGTTAACTTCTTAGCCCATTTCCATAATGGAGAAAAGCACTTCAATACTAAGGTGCAGGATTGCCTTTTAGAAATGCTAACATTAGGAAATCACTAAACAGCAATTAAATTTGCAGGAATAAGCTGTATTTGTATGGAAAAAATAGCACTGATTTAATGTATGAAGTTAATGGACGACTGCTATGTTGGCTAATACCCACTACAATATTGGGTCATCCATAGCAATGAATTTTAATGGGCATTTTAAGTAAAATAATTAACAAATAATAGGTCAAATATGTATATAATATTACCTGCTAAAAATAATTTGGTGTTTAAGTTGTAATGATAAATAGGAAAAAAAAAAAACCGAAGAAATGAATGGGGAAATGAAAGCTAAAAAAAAAAAACCTCAGTAGTAAGAGTAATAATTGCTTCAGGAGCACTTACCAGTTAAAGATTCTCCGGATGTTTTACTCATCTGAGAAATTGTTCTCTATTATGGATCTGTTATTTTACTTATTTAAAAACTTTTCACCTTTCTTCTTTTGCACTTCAGAGAAAGCTATGCTAGATTTTTTTTCTCCCAATCTTTTAACATATTTTTAGGAATAGGCATTTTTCATATGACTTGCAAAAAATAGCAACATAGATTTCAGACAAATTTCTGAAGCATCTTCACAACTGTTAAATTCATATGGTGGGAACCTAAACTATACTCTACATTCTGATCCTTTGAACGTTTAGGTACTTAGAAATCTATTTCCTTTGAAAGTTGAGGAATTTACAAATCTCTGTTCCCAATTGTGGGGAGGCATTAGGGAAGAAGAAGGGGGCCAAAATCAACATTATGTCCATGTACAAAGGCATAAGGTCGTGATAGTGAACCTGTGACACTCAGAGCCCTTTCTGTGGGAACGCGAGCCATCGCCCCAGCTCAGCTCCACCGTGCATGTACACGCGCCTCCTGCCAGCCAGCTGGTCTCTGCTGTGCATGCATGGGAGGAGGAGTATATGCAGAGGTGGGGCACATATGCAGGGGGTGGGGCGCATGCATAGGGGCAGGATGCATGTGTGGGGGGCATGCACACATTGCATTTTGGGCACTCAATGTTGAAAAAGTGAGCCATCACTGGCATAGGGCTTTAATCTGCAATTGTGCTTGCTGTTTTGACTTTTATGACATCTCTCCCCATATCCATGGTAGATATACCTTGAAAGGTTTATGTCACCTAGGACTGTGAGAAATACACAGACTTGGCAGTAAAGCCACACCTGTAATTGATTCTCCACACAGACATGATTAAAAAGGAAATGATATTATGTTCTGAAAGAAAGGGGTTTTTTTTGTAAAAAAAAACATTGTAAATATTTGTAAAAACATTTATTTGGCATTTTAATAATTTAACCTCTGGATTGTTTATGGGTATATCAGAAAAATACTATAAACAAATGAAGGGCTATAACAGTCAGTGTTAAAAAGATTTGTTTTCCAAAAAAAAAATAGAACTTTTATCCAGCAGGATACAGAAAAAAATTCTGTAAATTTCAGAACCAACTGTTTGTTCTAAGAATGGTGAAATTTTAATGCATATGCCATGAACTCTCTTCATAATGAATGCAATTTGAATTCCATTTTCGATCTGTCAAACGCAATATTAAAAAATAATGAGTCACAACACAATTTTTAGCTACAGAAAGACCAATAAACAATGAGAGCCATAGATAGAGAAGCATGACTAACTTTCAGATAATGAGGCAAAATTGCTTTTTAATGATCATTTCTTGTCTACCATATTGGCATTTTCTTACAGAATCTCACTTATTAGAATATTAAGATTTTTTTCATGACATTATTGTAGGACATGTCTTTGAAACATACTGTGATTAGAGTCATATGCATTACTTTCAACAACCAATTTAAGTATCCTGGTCCTTGGGTCTTCTAGGTGCTAAAATGGATAAGCTATACCGTACATAGTTTCTGTGCCTTAGATCTGAGTGCGTTTTTAATATCTAAAGGCCCTGTCACACTGCCCAACGGATGCAAAACGGACACAACGGATGAGCAAAATGTTCCATCCGTTGTTATCCGCTCTCAAAAGGGGCAAAAATTTTCATAACCAGAGTGGATAACACGGACGGGGGGAGGATGCAGGGCGGATGGAAAGCGGATGCGGAACGGAAGCCTAGCGGATGGAAGCGGATGGGAGCGGATGGCACATCTGCAGGACTTCCGGGGGGACTAAGCAAAGTGGACGCGGAATGGATACAGCGGATGCAGAGTGGATGCACAGTGGATGAAGCGGATGCACAGCGGAAGCCGAGCGGATGCACAGCGGAAGCCTAGCGGATGCACAGCGTTAATTGCACATGCGGGGAGGATGCATTGCATCAGCCCCGCGGATATAACGGAAGCAGATCGGAAGCAGGTCACCATTCAGAGGAAAGACCTGCTTCCAGACACATCGACTGCCTTGCCTGTCCTGCCTACATGTCTGCCTGCATGTCTGCCTGCATGTCTGCCTGCAAGCCTTGCTGCCAGCCTCCCTGCCAGCCTTGCTGTCTGCCTGCCTGCCAGCCTTGGTGCCTGTCTGCCTGCCAGCCTTCCTGCCAGCCTTGGTGCCTGCCTCCCTGCCAGCCTTCCTGCCAGCCTTGGTTCCTGCCAGCCTTCCTGCCAGCCTTGGTTCCTGCCAGCCTCCCTGCCAGCCAGCAACCCCACAGCCATGCTGAAGCACAGCAAGCCTCAGCCATCTGGTGCCAGCCCTGGCAAGAGAGACAGGGCCACCATCCCGCCCCCTGGCCCTCACTCTGGTTCTGCTGGGGCTTCTGCAGCATGGGCTCACTCTTCTGGCGCTGGGGCTTCTGCTCCTTCTGCTTCTGGAGGAGCTGATGACAAGCACTCCAGCACCAGCCACCTCCACAGCACCTGCACCCTTCACCCCTGAGACTGAGCAACCAAGAAGAGTTGACCAGAGACTCATTTATGTCTTATAGCTTGTTGTTAATAAAGTCTATTTTTGATTCACACACTTGCTTCATTTCTTTTTTTTAATAAAGTCTTGCTGGAAACTTTTAGACATGGTTTAAGCATTTGCATGCTTGTGGGATGGGTTAAGATAGCTGTGGGATGGGTTAAGATAGCAGTGGGATGGGCAGGGATACCTTTGGGATGGGTAATAGCTGTGGGGATAGATAAACGTCCAGTGTAAACATAGTGGGACTATATGGTCCACCCTCCCAGGTGCCACACCAATGGCCCTTTATGATCAATAAAAATATAATCAATCATCCACACATGTCAACAGAAACACAACTGTTTATTAAATGCCCTGTTCATTGTAGGGCCACTCAACATACATGGCCCAATCTCATCCGTGTGATGAGACATGCTGAAGGAAGCATCCATTAAGCATCTATCATCCTGTCTTGCCACTCCACCACTCCAACTGGGGAGTTGCACCAGTGTTTCAGGAGGTTGCGCTGCTTCTTCCCTTCACGTGAGGCTCTGTTGGGGCCTTGCACATCCTCAGTGTCTATCAGGTTTCGCCCTTGCCTCCATTCCCCAGGCTCCATGTCCCCATTGCCTTGCTGGAGGTCCACGAGCCTGTTCTGCAAGACTGGGTAGCGGGTGCGCATGAGATTGTGCAGGATGCAGCAAGCTTCCATGATCCTCCTCACAGTCTGTGGGTGATGCTGCATGGTGGTGAGAAGTACCTGGAACCTGTTGGCCAGGATGCCAAAGGTGTTCTCCACCACCCGCCTTGCCCTGGACAGCCCATAGTTGAAGATCCTCTCTTCATGGGTGAGGTCTTTGGAGGTGTAGGGCTTCATGAGGTAGGTTGTGAGGGAGAAGGCGTCATCCCCCATGATGAAGTACGGCACATCTTGCGTGTCATTGGGCAGTGGGTCTGGATCTGGGAAGCACACGATGAGGTTGCGTTCCAGCTCCTCCTTGAGGTGACTGTCATTGTATACCTGGGCAGCTGAAGATGAGCCGCTGCCTGAAGCAAAGATGTATATGAACTTGTAGTCAGCATCGACCATGGCGAAGAGGATGATGCTGAAGAAGCCCTTGTAGTTGAAATAAGTGGACCCCGACTTGGCTGGCGCTTTGCAGGCCATGTGCTTGCCATCGATGGCTCCAATGGTGTGTGGGAAGTTCCACCTCTGATACCACTGCTCTGCAACTTTCTTCCATTCTTCTTCAGTGGAGGGGCACTGGAGTAGCTCCTCCTTGTATTCTTCGATGATGGCCTGCACCACTTCTCTGACCACAATGCTGATGGTGTTGTGTGGCAGCCGCCATCCGTACTGCATGCTGCTGTAGGTGGTCCCTGAGGCCAGGTGGCGCAGAGTGAGTGCCACCTTGAGCCCAGGTTCCAGGCTGGGCCAGAGGTTGGTGCTTGTCTTGGTCAACCTGGGTGTCAGGCGCTGCACAAGTTCATCAAACATGGCTGGAGGCATCCTCATGAAGTTCTGGAATGCCCGAGTGTCTTTGCTTCTGAGCTCCACCATCAGCTTGTTGTACAGTCTGTCCTCTGCTCTTCTGGTGAACCATCTTCGTACCCAGATGCTTTTTTGCCGCCCCTTTTTCTTCCCATAGTAGAGTTCACAGAGCCTGTAGATGGCTTCGCACTGTTGCAGAAGGATGGTGGCTGCCAAAAGGACTGTGTTACGATCCACGGGGGACATGACTGGATGCTGTGGAAGAGGAAGAGTTAGATGAAGGCTGCAGAGGTCCGCACCGCAGGGCTGCTGTTCTGAAAGTGATATCTAGGTGAGTTGCTCCCCCTTTTTATAGGCAATATAGGTTTTCCACTATGTGTCCCTTTGCATCCTCTAGGCATCCTCTAGACATCCTTAATATCCGAGATAGGTCCCCTCTGAGAACGTTTTTTCCATTTTAAATGCTTTGTTTCTGTGCTGCATCCGTTCTGCGTCCGTTCTGCGTCTGTTCCGCTTCCTCCCTGCGTCCGAGCGGATGCGAGTTGCGCGGATGTGCAGTGGATGCCTAGCGGATATAGCGGATGTGTAACGGATGCAGAACGGATGCATAGCGGATGTGTAGTGGATGCAGAACGGACGAATTGGATACATTTTCCACACAAAAGTTTTGGGCAGCTCAAAACTTTCTGAACAGATGAAACGTCAATAAACGGATGCTGGATGGATAGAGCGTAAGCAAAACGGAGGCAGTGAGTACATCGCGTTAACGAACGGATGGCAAGCTTTTTTGTCCGTTTTACATCCTCTTTGCTTCCGTAGGTGCAGTGTGACAGGGGCTTAACCATCCACATTTTTTCAAAAAAATGGATGAAAATCATTTTAACTTCTTAATTAATTAAGAGAAGAATAACCTTTTATGGCTATATAATATATGGTGAAGGCTATATTAAGTATTATGTTGCCAAGGGCCATTTTTTACAACATAGTACAAATCAGGAAAAAATTGAAAAGGGCAGAGTATAAATTAACATTGAATAAACATATAAGAAAGGCTTACAAAGTAGGATGAGCTTTCTTAATTGTTAATATTTTAAAACGATGACAAAAGAGGCACTTAAAAAAGATATAATCACTTTCAATTTTATTTTATACACACACACATACACACATTTTCTTATGCAGTATTTTCGTGGGTATATGTATGGTATTCAGCTTTGTTCGGGTATTTTCTCACATCTTTATTGTTATGCTTTTAAAGTTGTAGCAACGTTTTGGCAGATTCTTATCTGCCATCATCAGGCCCGTTTATTGGGTTCGTCTTCGTCGTGTGTGTCAGGCTTTCGCAGCCATTTCTGTTTTAAATTTGGTGCTAGCCCTGTGCTTTTGTTAGAATGGCTTTTTCTTCATCCTAATTGGTTGGGAGTCTTGGTCTGTGTTTATTGGTCTTGGAGTTTGCTGTGTTCTGCTTGATTGGTGTTTCTAATATCTTCTGTCTGTTTTGTGGCTTTTTTTGTCTTGATTGGCTGGCAACATTGTGTTTCGTGTATTGGGAGGTTTCAGTGTGGCTTGGCTTTGGGTGAATGGCCGGCTATCGTTTATTAGGAAGCTAGGTTTCATCTGGGTGTGTTTGGGCTGGAGGTATTGGGGGGGTCTGTTTGTGCCCAGGTGTTTGCTTGGTTTGTGGTGTGGAGATTTTTTGTTTGTTTGTGAGTGCAAGCTTCCAGATAATTGACAGTCTGGTGGAGTCATCTCTTCCATTCATGCTTTTAGATCATTTTTCAATCTCGATGGCTTCTCTGCTAATTCTGTGGCTAGGGTTTTCTATAGTGGCTAGGGTTTTGGTGCCACTGAAGTCGATGTTATGACCTGTGGCTTTCATGTATTGGACTAGTGAGGAAGTGTGTTCCAGCTTTTTTACTGCATTTTTTGTGTTCATCAAGACAGGTACTTATTCTTCTATTGGTCTGTCCAATGTATGTGGCAGGGCACGATAAGCAGGAACTTCATATATGCCTTGGTTTTCCAGGTCAATTTTATCTTTGGGGTTTCTTAGGATGGCTGCTATTTTTCTGTCTGTTTTGAAGACACTCTTGATGTGATGCCTGTGTAGTATCTTACTGATTTTGTCTGTAGTACCTCTTATGTAGGACATGACAGCTGTTCCATAGGTCTGTTCATCTTCTTGGTCTCTATTGTGTCTCAGTGTGTTTTTGTGGATCAGGACTGTGATTTGCTTTTGTGGAAGTGTTGGCTGTCAGTACTTTAGTCAGGGCGCATAGTTCAGTCTTTATGTGTGTCTTGTCTGCCAGGTGTTTGGTTCTGGCAATTGGTGTTTTGGCCACAGAGTTTGCATTGAAAACAGCTATTCCAGACAAATGGATATTTACTTCATAGCACAAATAGTCTCAGTTCCATAATGGAGAGATTAAAGACATGTAGAGCCCCAGCTGCTATGGGGCTTGAGTCTTTTGTATAGGAGCAGATCAGAATATATGCATAATATTGTCAGAACAGAGATTAAGACAACCTAAACAACACCTAGGGTATTATATTTATACTAACTGGGTTGAATGATAAAGTACATTTAGAACCTTAAAATACTTTTAAACATAACAGTTCATTTCTTTTTAACTAATTTATATCTCCTCTTTTGTCTTCTTCATATATTAATCTATCTGCCTTATTTATGTCATTTATTCATCCCCAAATAACAAAATTGTATACTCTTTGTTATTGCTTCAGCAATATCAACTCAGGTTTCCCTTTTCCCTGTTGAAACTGTCCTTTGAAATATTAACTAACTCAATGTAGAATACTTTAGAATAGAATAGAATTTTTATTGGCAAAATGTGATTGGACACAGAACAGAATTTGTCTTGGTGAAAATGTTCTTGATGTACAGAAAAGAAAAGATACATTCATCAAGATGTACAACACTTAATAATAATCATAGGGTACAATAAGCAATCATATCATATTAGGAAACTATCAGTACAAATAATAAGGACACAAGTGACAAAATTACAGTCATACAATCACAATTGGGAGGGGATGGGTGATAAAGAGTGATGAGATTAATAGTAATAGTAGTGCACACTTTATAAATGGTTGGACAGTGTTGAGGGTATTATTTATTTAGCAGAGTGATGGCATTTGGGAAGAAATTGTCCTTGTGTCTAGTTGTTCTGGTGTGCAATACTCTATAGTGTCATTTTGAGGGTAGGAGTTGAAACAGTTTATATCCAGGATGTGAGGGTATGTAAATATTTTCACAGCCCTCTTTTTGACTTGTGCAGTATACAGGTGCTCAATGGAAGGCAGATTGGTAGTAATAGCTTTTTATGCAGCCCTAATTGTCTTCTGTAATCTGTGTCTGTCCTGTTGGGTTGCAGAACCAAACCAGACAGTTATAGAAGTGCAGATGACAGACTCAATAATTCCTCTGTAGAGCTGTATCAGTAGCTTCTTGGGCAGTTTGAGCTTTCTGAGTTGGTGCAGAAAGAATATTCGTTGCTGTGCTTTTTTGATGATGTTTTTGATGTTAGGTGTCCATTTTAGGTCATGTAATACAGTAGAACCTAGAAATGTGAAGGTCTCTACTGTTGATACTGTGTTGTCTAGTATTGTAAGAGGTGGTATTATGGGAGGGTTTCTTCTAAAGTCTACCACCATTTCTATGGTTTTGAGTGTGTTCAGTTCCAGATTGTTCCGGTTACACCATGAGACAAGTTGTACAACCTCCTGTCTGTATGCGGATTCGTCATTGTCTCAAATGAGGACAATCACTGTTGTATCTTCTGCAAACTTCGGTATTTTAACAGATGGATCTTTTGAGATTCAGTCATTGGTATATAGGGAGAAGAGAAGTAGAGAAAGCACAAAGTCTTGAAGGGGCCTGTGCAAATTGTACAGGTATCTGATATTATTCTGCCTAGCTTCATCTGCTGCTTCTTGTTTATTGGGAAGCTTATGAACCACTTACAAGAGTGTTCAGGTACCGCTAACTGGTTTAATTTAGTTGGAAGAATGTCTAGAATGATGGTATTGAATGCTGAACTGAAGTCTACAAGGAGGACCCTTGTGTACGTATTTGGAGATTCAAGGTGTTGTCGGAGGTAGTGCAGAGTCATATTAACAGCATCATCTGTTGATCTATTTGCTCACTATGCAAACTACATGGGATCTAATAGCAAATCCATGATGGTTTTCAGGTGGGACAGCACTAGCCTTTCAAAGATTTTCATAACTACAGATGTTAGAGCAACTGGCCTGTAGTCATTCAGTTCCCTGATGGAGGGCTTCTTTGGCACTGGGATTATAATAGAAAGTTTGAAGCAAGAAGGAACATAGCACATCTCTAGTGATTTATTGAAGATTCGGGTGAAGATGGGGGCCAACTGGTCAGCACAGACTTTTAAGCAAGAAGGAGCTGATCCTCCATTTTTTCCATTTTGATAGAGTTCTTTGAAAACATTAAAATTGTATTCCAGATATCCATCATAACACTGTACAACACAAAAAAATCATCACCATATATTACTAAATCTCTAGAAAGATTCAGAAAATGTGTATGCTGTGTAGAAACATTTCCAGGTCCATTTGGACTACAACTGGATACACAATTAAATCTCATTGACTTCACTGAGTTTTATGCATGCCTGACAAAAGCTGCCTTCTAAGTGTCAGATTTGTACACTATAATATGTATATATTATAGTCATAATATGATTTGATTTTGATTCTGTGTGTTCTGTAAATTCAGGCATCTGTGCTATACACAATAAATCACAATTTAGAAATAACCACTGGATGTTTTCATATGACATACGACACTTTAAAAAAATCTTATAGCTTGTGCATACTACCATACCCTACATCCAATCATGTTCTGTATTTTAAGTTTTTAAGTTCACTATATTGTTTACAAACGATTATGGGGAAGATAACACAATCCAGTTGTAAGTCAAAACCAAGCAAATTACATTACAGTCACTGATAATAGAATAGAATACTTTATTGGCCAAGTGTGACTGGACACAAAAGGAATTTATCTTGGTGTAAATACTCTCAGTATACATAAAGAAAAGGTACATTTGTTAAGAATCAAGAATGATAACGTGCAACACTTAGTGATAGTCATAGGGTACAATCAACAATCAAATCATACTAGGAAACAGTCAATATAAATAGTAAGGATGCAAGCAACAAAGAAGTGAACAAACTCTTTGGATTAGCCTTTTTCATATTTTGAACCTGGATGAAACCAGGAGTCATGTGCAAAACAGCTAATAGAAAGGAAGATAGAATGCATGGGGCTGAGAAAGAAACATATAAAATGTGCATTTCCCATGACCCATTTTTGGCTGCCAGACTGCAGTAGGAAGTAATTGGGGCAAAAATGGGTCAATTTTGGGCTGTTTTCCCAACACTTGCCTGTGGCCCATTTTGGCCAACAGAGGCACTGCAGGCCTTTGTTATTTCCATGCCAGTCCCTCAGATTTAAGCACCCCATGGGCTGGATCTGGCCCGTGGGCCTTGAGTTTGACACCCCTGATCTAGAGCAAAGGTGTCGAGCTTGATTTCATTAAGGGTGCATCAGGGTTGTGTTTGACCTCAGGGAGCATGATGAGCATGGCCAGGATAGGCATGGCCAGGTGGGCATGGTCAGCTCAACATCACTCATGTCAGGGGCATCTGTGGTGGCCAAGTGCTAAGGCAGGATTTCCCTCATTCTCATTATAATCTCCTTCCTCCTCTTCCCTTTCCTTCTTTTTCCTTCCCCATTCCTTCTCCTTTCTTCTTCCTTCCCCTTTTTCCTTGTTTTTCCTTCCTTGCTCTCTTCCCATCTTTCCTTTCCTTCTTTTTCTTTGTCTTTCCCTTTCGCTTTTCCTGTCCCTTCTTGCATGCTCAAATGCAAAATGGGAAATATTTCTCCTTTTATTTGTTTTTAGTTTGTTTTGCTAGCCTTCTGCCAGTGAAAATGGAGGCTGAGGGGGCTGCGTGCAGTCCCCTGGGCTCCATTTTCAGCCACAACATTTCAGTGTTCATGGCACCCTGAGCTCCATTTTATCTGTCTGAGGGCTGCAGGAGGCCATCACAACTGAAAATGGAGCTAGGAGGACTAGCATGGCCCTCCCATGTTCCAATTTTGGAAGAGTTACCATGAGCTGTTCCTTTGCTGTTTCCAGGGTGGGCCCATGACCCATATCTAAGCACCCCATGGGCTGGATCTAGCCCACAGGCCTTGAGTTTGACACCCCTGATCTAGAGTTTTGCAGTCCATATCTACTATCTCTATTAGATAGAAGAGGACAGAAATTACAACCAGGAATAATAAATTTTGACCGATAATATCATACTTCAAATGTATATGAGGCTGAGACAAAACAAAAAACAAAACAAAAAACCACCTTCTAACTTCTGGCAAAAATATTCTTGATACTGACTTCTTTCATCAAGTAGTTGATAACAACATAGATGCTTTAGTCTTTATATAGTCTTTAGAAATTACAATCAGAGTATCACAAAAAAGGAGAAATTTAGTAACCCACAATGCCTTCTTTTCCCATTTCCATCATACATATAGAAACAATTTACAAACTTAAAACAGAAACAAGATATTTATAAAAACTCATAAACTATGAGATATCTCAAACTGTGTCAGTTATGGTTAAAGTCTTGAGACATCAAAATTCATCTGGGCTTCTGGGATAGCTTTCTAATCTGTTTGCCATCTGTCTTAGGTTTTGGGACTGCATTATTAATTTTACAGATTAAAATGTTACTTACATTGGCATGCTGCTGATTTTATTAGTGGGAAGTCAGACTGAGTTTTATTAATATTACCAAAATGCAGTAAGCCCCATTTTAATCCCAGGCATCCAAAAAAGAAGAGATCTTAGATGTTTACTCATATTTCTGTGGAAAAATAAATTCCTCAACAGTTTTCTATTGATTAATAAAGGGTAAGACTGCTGAAGTAATAGCAGCCTGTTTAAAAAGCTCCACACAAAAAGTTAAGGCCCAGTCCCACTGGCCAACAGATGCAAAACGTATGCATAAAGGACACAGCGGACGAGCAAAATTTTGGGGGTGGCTCCATCTGTTGTCATCCGCTCCAAAAAGTGGTGAAAATTTGCATAAACAGAACGGAAAAGAATGGACGTGGGTAATATGTAGCAGGGACGTTAAACGGATGTTCATAGGAAGCCTAGCGGATGGAAGCGGATGGAAGCAGATGACACCTCCTAAGGGGTTCCGGGGGAGAATTTTGAAGCAGACGCATAGTGGATGAAGCGGATGCATCACGTACGCCTAAAGGAAAGAAAGGGGATGCCGCGCGGATGTATATCGGATACAAACTGTTCACTGCACATCCTTTCTATTTCCTTGCTACTAACGCTGTGAAGACGTTCCGTGTTCCTTTTCTTTCCTCCCTCTTTCCATTTTCAGCTGCAGCGGATGTGAGTTGAGAGGATGGCCAGAGGATGCAGAGAGGATAAAGCAGACGTTTCATGGATGATAACGGACATCGAACATTTATTGCCCGTATATGTCGCGGATGTACATCGTACGTGGCGGAAAGTTCATCCATTCACAAAGTTTTGTGCAGCTCAAAACTTCTTGCACGGATGAAATCACAATGGACGGATGCTCGATGGATAGAGCATATGAAACACATATGAACTGAGTACACAACGGATGCATATCGTTTTCCAATGGATGGCAAGCTTTTTTAACATTTTACATCCTCTCTGCATCCATAAGTGCAGTGGGACAGGGCCTTTACCAGTAGCATTGAATTTACATTTCTGTATAGAATGAATATAGAATGTATTCTGAATAGAAAAAATTTAGGGACACGGTAGCTCAGTAGCTAAGACGTTGAGCTTGTCAATCAGAAAGGTTGGCAGTTCAGCGGTTCGAATCCCTAGCACCGCATAACAGAGTGAGCTCCCATTACTTGTCCCAGCTTCTGCCAACATAGCAGTTCAAAAGCATGTAAAAATGCAATTCGAAAAATAGGGACCACTTTGGTGGGAAGCTAATAGCATTCCATGTGCCCTCGCATTTAGTCATGCCAGCCACATGACCATGAAGACATCTTGGGACAGTGCTAGCTCTTCGGCTTTGTAATGGAAATTACCACTGTCCTCTAAAGCCGGAACTGACTAGCATATATGTGGGAGGGGCATCTTTATGTTTACCTCTAGAAAGAATGCAGAATGATACCTTCTTCATAAATCTGTTTCCAAAGATATGGGGCATCTGCCCCTCAGACAAATGTCTTTCTGTGATTTCCAGTTCTGTTACAATTTAGCAAAACTCAATTTATAAGATTTATAGAAAGAATTGTGCTTTTAGCCACACCATTCCACCCACCTCAGAGCTATTTAAGAAAAAACCATACAGAAGAGGCAACTTTAATTGCCACTTAGAGTTACCCTATGATAAAATGGGTAGCCAATAAATACAATAAATAAATAAAATAATAATAACAATAATAAGTTCAAATCTCACCAGGCTCAAAGTTGACTCAGCCTTCCATCCTTCCAAGATGGGTAAAATGAGAGGCAATATGCTGATTCTGTAAACCACTTAGAGAGGACTGTAAAGCACTGTAAACAGTATATAAGTCTAAGTGCTATTGCTAGTTACCATCTAGATACAATTGTCATTCTATTGCCAGTCCTTATCCTGTAACATTTACATTAACTTCTCTCTCCTTCTCATACTCCTATATTATCTATGTGTATGAAATGATAAAAACTCATGTTAAGAGATAGGTTTTAACTGAATCATAAGATAAACTTCTTGATGTGAAACAAGCCCAATTGTGGAATCCCTTATCTAAGTAGATGGTTGGCTCTGGAGATCTTGAAGCAGAAGCAGACTTACTGTCTGTTATGGATCTTCTACTTTGGTGCTCCCTTTGATTCTGAGGCTGCCTTCAACTAGAAAAATATCCTTATATAATTATCCTTAAATATCCTTATATAATTCATAGTCAATTGGCAAAAATATAAACACTTATCTGGGAATCAAAATTTACTATTTGTCTCTCTCTTATTTAAACTATATAAATTAGAGGCACACAGGAAGCATTCCTCTATTGTTAGCATGGAAACATTACAAGTCATAACTTTCAAGCAGCAGGATTCTACTAAACAAGTTGTGCTTAAACTTTCTTTTATTGCTGGTACATTATTATTTTCTATTTGTTCTGCAATCTAAATGGAATAGAGCTTGCACTCTTTATAAGTTGGGTTTTATCCACAGAATCTAGAGCATGTGAAATTAGATTCCATCAAGTTGGACTCATGTATTAATGACAACATGGAGAGCTGCATATCATTTTGCAATTTGATTGTACAAAAAAGACTTGAAATCTCTTGGATCCCATCAAATATCGTATATGTCATCTTTCCTTTCTTCCACTTCCTTTAACCTTGCTGAGTATGCACTTTTCCCCCTTCTCCAACCTTTGCTCACATGAGATATCCAAGTTAAATGAATTTGTGCTTACTGATCTTTACCTCAAAGGTGTAGTTAGCCTCTATTTGGTCCAAGATGGTTATTCATCCCTACAGTGTGCTATATTTAGTAATCATCTCCAACTCCATAATTCAGCTTCATAATATCTTTTCTTGTTCCTTCTTAATGTGCACCTTACATCACAACAACAAAAAATATAGGAGAATCTCATTCACAGGTTGACTCAGGAAAGCTTGAAAAAATAGAATATCTAAAGAGACTTTCTATTATGTTGAAAAGTACAGATCAACCAAAGGATAAATACTAAAGAATTGTTTTTTACCTGAGCTTTTCAGGAAGAAGTCCTGATGGTTGCAGCATGTTTTAAGCAAAGAACTGCAATCTTTAAGGCCCTGTCACACTGCCCAATGGATGCAAAACGTTTGTAAAAAGGATACAGCGGATGAGAAAAATGTTCCATCCGTTGTTATCCACTCTCAAAAGGGGCAAAAATTTGCATAAGCAGAGCAGATAACACGGAAAGGAATGGACAAGGGGGAGGACGCAGAGCAGATGGAAAGAGGATGCAGAACGGAAGCCCAGTGGATGGAAGCGGATGAAGAGCGGATGCAGAG
>BLBF01000031.1:20770303-20838254 GCA_015471245.1 Laticauda colubrina | reverse complement strand
TGGCAAGAGGGGCAGGGCCACCCTCCCGCCCCATGTCCGTGACTCATCTTCTGCTGGGGCTTCTGCTGCTTGGGCTCGCTGGCAGTGGTGCTTCTGCTGCGCACTCTGCTGAAGCTGCTCCTGGTCCTGCTGGTCCTGCTCGTTCTGCTCGTGCTCCTGGTCTTGCTGGTCCTGCTGATGGTGCTTACTCTGCTGATGATGATCCTGGTCTTGCTGCTTCTGCTGCTGCTGCTGCTGATGATGATGATTCTGATTCTGATCCTGCTGGTGATTCTGCTGCTGCTGCTGCTGCTGATTATGATCCTGCTTGTGATGTTTCTGATGATGATGATTCTGCTGCTGTTGGTGTGGAGGAGCAGCCCCTACAACCTCGAAGTCCCTCTGATGAGGGCCCATATGGCCCTGTCAGAGGGAGGAAGAGTCGTTCGCATCAACGGGAGAGGAGGCAGTACTTTATTGAGGAGGCGCACGAGGATGACGTGCTGAAGTGACTGAGAGAGAATGACTATCTGTGGCGGAAGGGACACCAGGTATACAGGGACACCAAGCGGAAGCAGGCTGCTTGGAGAAAGAGGGCGGAGAGTCTGGGCTACACTTCGGAGGTGCTACTCGGCTGGTGGAAACATATGCACACCTGGTACGGGAAGCTGTACCGCAAAAAATCTAGCCAGGCCGCGGTCAAGCTGACGGACAGAGAGAACTACGTCATGGCCAGGTGCAGCTTCCTGGAGGGTGAGATCCGCCATCGAGCAGCACCAGGAGCCCATCTGTCTACCCTCACTCTCAGGCAGCCTGCTGCGACCCAGTTCTCTTCCAGCCAAGAGTCAGTCCCTGTCTCCAGGCAGGTTTCGGGGGAGCGTGCCATGGCGGAGAACCCCCAGGCAGGTGTTGAAAGCTTGGTGGAGAGCGAGGAGGACTCCCTGGTGTGGTGGGAGAAAGGAAACATCGAGTCCACCGCTGCCGAAGTCCCATCCACCCACACCTCCACCTCCACAGTAAGGCAGAGAGCCAGACCGCAGGATGGGGAGAGCCACAAGATCCTGGTGGAGATCAGGGACACCATCCGCAGCAGCATAGGTCTCCTCTCTCAGCTGGTCCCCATCGAATCCTCCTCCTCCAACCACAAGCCCTTCCTCAATTATTTGGACCAGACCCTGAAGGAGATGCTGGATCCCCAGTACCAGGTGGTGAAGGAGAGGATCTCCACGCTGATTAACAACCCTCCAGACCCAGAGGCACCTGCTACCAATCCAGGTCTGCTCCTCCACCCCAGGTGATGTCCCTCCCATACGAAGGCTTCCAACAGCCCCTCACCTGCCAGGGCTACAGCTACTCAGAGGTCCAGCAGCACAGGCAGCAGCCCTTCCCAGGCCAGGTACAGAGTCATCGGGCGGCACCGTTGTCAGCTGTTCCACTGATGCCACCGATGCCACCCATGCCAATGATGCCACCGACGACATCGAAGCCAGCCACGCCACAGATGCCAGCCACGCCACTCCTCAGCTCGCTGCACAGCAGGCAGTCCCACTACACTACTCCTTCCTCCATCCCACAGCCAAGCCCGGCCTCAGTACATCTGTCCTCAGTACTGGGGCTCACACCCCATGGCATGGAGGAAGGACCTCTCAGAATCACGGGGATGAGCCAGCTATCCGACACCTTCCTGAACACACCGTCCCCTGTTGTCCTCTCAGGGCCAGGCACTCCATCAGCACCTCAGACCAGCACTGCAGCAGCACCCACCTCCAGAGCACCTGCACCCTAAAAATTAGACTTGGCACACACCTCCGAGTGACCAAGAGGAGTACCAGAGACTGGCTGCCTGGATATTTTTGGACTTTATTTGGACACTTGACTTGGTTCATGTTTACTTTTCAGGTTGTTATTAATAAAGTTTATCTTTGTTTCACACGCTTGCTTCATTATTTTTTTTCTATAAAGTCTGGGTAGAAACTTTTAGAGATGGTTTAGCCTTTGCATCCTTGTGGGATGGATAAGGACAGCTGTGGGATGGGCATTGATACCTTTGGGATGGGTTAAGATAGCTGTGGGATGGGCAGGGATACATTTGGGATGGGTTAAGATAGCTGTAGGATAGATAAATCTCCAGTACAAGCATAGTGGGACTGTATGGTCCACCCTCCCAGGTGCCACAACTATGGCCCTTATCAATTACAATGTAAGCATTGATCCACACATGTCAACATAAACACAACTCTTTATTAAACGCCCTGTTCATTTTAGGCCAACCAAACATACATGGCCCAATCTCATCCGTGTGATGAGACAGGCTGAAGGAAGCATCCATTAAGCATCTACCATCCTATCTTGCCACTCCACCACTCCAGCTGGGGAGTTTCACCAGTCTTTCAGAAGGTTGCGCTGCTTCTTCGCCTCACGTGAGGCTCTGTTGGGCCCTTGCACATCCTCAGTGTCGATCAGGTTTCACCCTTGCCTCCATTCCCCAGGCTCCATGTCCCCATTGCCTTGCTGGAGGTCCACAAGCCTGTTCTGCAAGACTGGGTAGCGGGTGCACATGAGATTGTGCAGGATGCAGCAAACTTCCATGATCCTCCTCATGCTCTGTGGGCGATGCTGCATGGTGTTGAGAAGTACCTGGAACCTGTCGGCCAGGATACAAAAGGCGTTCTCCACCACCCGCCTTGCCCTGGACAGCCTGAAGTTGAAGATCCTCTCTTCACGGTTGAGGTATTTGGAGGTGTAGGGCTTCATGAGGTAGGTTGAGAGGGAGAATGCGTCATCCCCCACGATGAAGTAGGGCACATCTTGCATGTCGTTGGGCAGGGGTTCTGGATCTGGGAAGCCCAACATGAGGTTCCTTTCCAGCCCCTCCTTGAGGTGACTGTCATTGTATACCTGGGCATCGGAAGATGAGCCATTGCCTGAAACATCGATGTACATGAACTTGTAGTCAGCATCGACCATGGTGAAGAGGATGATGCTGAAGAAGCCCTTGTAGTTGAAATAAGTGGACCCCGACTTGGCTGGAACCTTGCAGGCCACGTGCTTGCCATCGATGGCTCCAACAGTGTGGGGTAAGTTCCACTTCTGATACCACTGCTCTGCAACTTTCTTCCATCCTTCTTCAGTGGTGGGGCACTGGAGGAGCTCCTCCTTGTATTTTTCAAGGATGGCCCACACCACTTCTCTGACAACAAGCTGATGGTGCTGGGTGGCACCCTCCAGCCGTACTGCATGCTCCTGTAGGGGGTCCCTGAGGCCAGGTGGCACAGAGTGAGTGCCACCCTGAGCTCAGGTTCCAGGCTGGGCGGGAAGTTGGTTTTTGTCTTGCTTAACCTGGGTGTCAGGTGCTGCAGAAGTTCATCAAACATGGCTGGAGGCATATTCATGAAGTTCTGGAATGCCCGAGTGTCTTCGCTCCTGAGCTCCACCATCAGCTTGTCGTAAAGTTGGTACTGTGCTCTTCTGGCTAACCATCTTTGGACCCAGACTTTTTTTGGGTGCCTCCTTTTCTTGCCGTAGTAGAGTTCACAGAGACTGTTGATGGTTTCGCAGTGATGCAGAAGGATGTTGGCTGCCAAAAGGATTTTGTCGCAATCCATGGTGGAGATGACTGGATGCTGTGGAAGAGGAAGAGGCAGGTGAAGGCTGCAGAGGTCTGCACCGCTGGGCTGCTGGTCTGAAAGTGCGATGCAGACGAGCTGCTCCCCCGTTTTATAGGCAGTATAGGTGTCCCTTTGCATCCTCTAGGCATCCTCTAGGCATCCTCTAGGCATCCTCTAGGCATCCTCTAGGCATCCTCTAGGCATCCTCTAGGCATCCTTAATATCCGAGATAGGTCCCCTCTACAAACATTTTTTCCGTTTTAAACGCTTTGTTTCCGTTCTGCATCCATTCTGCATCCGTTCTGCATCCTTTCTGCATCCATTCCACTTCCTCCCTGCGTCCGTTTACTCCTGGAGCAGATGGAGTTGCGCGGATGCACAGTGGATGCCTAGCAGATATAGCGGATGCGTAACAGATGCAGAACGGATGCGTAGTGGATGCGTAACGAATGCAGAACGGACGAACTGGATACATTTTCCGCACAAAAGTTTTAGGCAGCCTAAAACTTTTGGAGCAGATGAAACGTCCATAAACGGATGTTGGATGGATTGAGAGGAAGCCAAACGGAGGCAGTGTGTACATCGCGTTTTAGAATGGATGGCAAGATTTTTTTTCCATTTTGCTTCCTCTTTGCATCTGTTTTTGCAGTGTGACAGGGCCTTTAAGTCATGGAATCAATTATTAACCAATCCATTATCTTCCACTTAGAGACAAATAACCTACTCTCCAATAAACAATTTGGTTTCAGAAAAAAACTATCCTGTAATCTGCAACTCTTACACTGCAAAAACATATGGACTACAAAACTCAATCAGGGCAAAGCAATAGATGCAATCTACATAGTCTTCTGTAAAGCCTTTGATTCAGTGGTACACAACAAACTACTCCTAAAACTAAAATCTTATGGTATCTCTGGACACCTGCATAACTGTATGGAAGCATTCTTGTCAAACAGACAACAAATGGTCAAAATTGGGAGTGTCCTATCAAATTCTGTACTGTCAATAGTGGTGTCCCCCAAGGCAGTGTTCTAGGACCAACTCTCTTCATACGCTACATAAATGACCTCTGTGATCATATTAAGAGCAACTGTGTTCTTTTCGCTGATGATGCAAAGCTGTTCAATACCACAGACAATACTGCTACTCTTCAAAATGATCTTGACTATGTATCAAAATGGTCAAACAAATGGCAACTTCAAATCTCAACAAATAAATGCTCTGTCTTACATATTGGCAAAAAAAATCAGAAAATAAAATGCAAGCTGAATAGTCAAGATCTTGTTGATGATCCAAGCTCTGTAAAGGATCTTGGAATACTCATCTCTAATGATCTAAGTGCTAGAGCCCACTGTAACTACATAGCCAAAAAATCATTAAGAGTTGTTAGCCTAATCCTATGTAGCTTTTTCTCTGGCAATATCACACTAGAGCATACAAAACTTATGCTAGACCAATACTCAAATACAACTCATCAATCTGGAACCCACATTATGTATCTGATATTAGCACAGTTGAGAAAGTCCAGAAATATTTCACAAGAAGAGTTCTCCACTCCTCTACTTGTTGTAGAATACCTTATACCACCAGACTTGAAATTCTAGACCTAGAAAACCTTGAATTATGCCATCTTTGATCTGAACTAAATATGGTATATAAAATCATACATTGCAATGACTTACCTGTCAGTGAATACTTCAGCTTCAACCATAACAACACAGGAGCACACAATAGATACAAACTCAAGGTTAAGGCCTGGTCCCACTGGCCGATGGATGCAAAACGTATGCATAAAGGACACAGCGGATGAGCCAAATTTTGGGGGTGGCTCCATCCATTGTCATCCGCTCCAAAACATAGTGAAAATTTGCATAAACAGAACAGAAAAGAATGGAAAAAATGGACGTGGGTAGTATGTAGCGGGGATGTTAAACGGATTTTCATAGGAAGCCTAGTGGATGGAAGCGGATGACACCTCCGAAGGGGTTCCGGGGGAGAATTTCAAAACGGATGCATAGCGGATGAAGCGGATGCATCACGTACGCCTAAAGGAAAGAAAGGGGATGCTGCACGGATGTATATTGGCTGCAAACCGTTCACTGTGCATCCTTTCTATTTCTGTGTGACTAACACTGTGAAGACGTTCCATGTTCCTTTTCTTTCCTCCCTCTTTCCATTTTCAGCTGCAGCAGATGTGAGTTGCGAGGATGCCCAGAGGATGCAGAGAGGATACAGCGGACGTTTAATGGATGATAAACGCATATAGAACGTTTGTTGCTCGTATGTCGCGGATTTACATCGTACACAGCGGAAAGTTCATCCGTTCACAAAGTTTTGTGTAGCTCAAAACTTCTTGCGCGGATGAAATCGCAGTGGATGGATGGTCCACGGATAGAGCGGATGAAACACATATGCAATGAGAACACAACGGATGCATAGCGTTTTCCAATGGATGGCAAGCTTTTTTAAACATTTTACATCCTCTTTGCATCCGTAAGTGCCGTGGGACAGGGCCTTTAATCACAACAAAATTGATTGCAGGAAATACGACTTCAGCAACAGAGTGGTCAATGTCTGGAATACTCTACCTGACTCTGTGGTTTCTTCCCCAAACCGCAAAAACTTTTACCTTAGACTATCTACTCTTGACCTCACCCCTTTCCTTAGAGGTCTGTAGGGGGCGAGCATAAGCGCACCAATGTGCCTACCGTTCTTGTCCTATTGTTTCTTTTATTTTTCTTTTATGTACCCATTTCATGTATTCATAACTATGTATATTATCTTGTACGCGATTGACAAATCAAATCAAATAAAATAAATAAATGAATAAATAAATAAATCTCTACATTCCTATTGCTATTTCAAGCACGTTATAAATCCATGTCCCATAATGAAATTCGTATTGTTTAGAACCCTGCTTTATAATAGGAATTACAAAAAGATCTTAAAACAAATGACCCAACTCACGCCATCTAAGCACTTTCAGTACTTAGAATATATATCCAGTAGGCCCTTTGGTCAGGCCAACTGGGAATTTAGGGAGTTTTAGAATCAATTGAAATAGTGTAGCGGAATGCATATCACTATGTTTTGAGTGAAGCAGTGAGACCGAACAGTCTGGATTTAATGGAACATTATTCTAAAATAACTGTGCCCACTTATTTCAACAGAATTTGCACCAGCAGAATTGCTGGAAAATTAGGTACTTGGCATTTCATGCAATTAAATGGACCCAGGTCTCTCAAGACAGAAAAAAGTATGGATAAATAAAACAATTACATTTGACTTGTCACTATAATTAAGTGATTTTAGATAATAAAAGAGAACAGTCAAAATATCAGTGAAAAATAAGTGGCTTTTCAAATAAAGCTGTCAAACCAGTAGCAAGTTTGCAAGAAAGCTGGCTTATATAGTCTAGACAAAGTGTGGTTTAAAAATTTAAAAGGACATCAGTGAAATTGTTACTTATGACAACATATTGGGGAAGATATACTGAATCCACAGGATGTCTTGAAAAGCAGTTCTGACTCTGAATTTCTGTTAAATCAGACCATCAGGATTCAAGTTATTAAAATTTTTGCAGTATGTTAGCCCAGATAATATAAAAATGTGGGTAATATTCATGCCGAAATTAAATGTCCTTTTGCTGCTGCACTCCATATCACAATCTGAAAGCCTCAGTTTTCCTCAAAAGCCCCAGGAAAATTTTTAGAAAGATCTCTGCAATGCTCAAGAACTCAAGCTATACTCACATAATATTGGAAGAAACTATGTTACATCAGTTTAATTCATCACATTACACTCCTGATTTTCTCAGCAATGCAAAACATTTTAAAGATGGCTGCCAATCAGATCTACTTCAGCTCAATCAGATTAAAAACAGCGAGGACTTCATACTGAAGAGAGCTGAGTAGTCTCCAACAAATATGTTCTGAAATCACAAAACATGTGAATTAATAATGATCAGTCATCCAGCCCAATCCCCGTTCAGTGCAAAAACAAACCAAATTGTGGAGTTCTTGGTATTCCTGAATTTGGTTGTTTGTTTGCATGTTTCATTAACCAAGCAGATAATATCATAATGCAAGTGATTGTGGGGTTTACTCCCTGTTTATATGCAGTAGCCACCAACATTTGTTTATTTGTTTGTTTGTTTATTCTTAACCACCCATCTCCCTCAGTAATTTTTCATTACTGATATTTGATAATTCACAAGTGTTCCAGTAAATCATTTTTGAGGCTGTGTTATATCATTCCTTCTCCCCTTCCTTTTCCTTCTCCCCATCCATCCATCCATCCATCTGAACTATTAAGAGGAAGGAACAGTGGCATGCTACAACAGAGTTCCCCAAACTGTGCAATGTATCTCCCTTGGGGTAGTGCAGACAAAGTATAGGGCAGTGGTAGTCAACCTGGTCCCTACCACCCACTAGTGGGCATTCCAGTTTTCGTGGTGGGTGGTAGGTGTTTTGTCCCCTACTTTATAAATCACCATTGCTGTGGATCTGGTGGGAGGTTAGAGAAAATTTTACTACTAACAGAGATACAAAAATGGGTATAAAAAAGATTGACTACCCCTGGTATAGGGTGAGTATGAAAAATGTTTTGGTTACATTGTTACAATAAAGCCTCCTTTTACAATGTTTCATTATGTTGTTTTTCTTAAGGCCCTCTCACATTGGCCGATAGATGCAAAAAGTATGTAAAAAGGACACAGCGGACAAGAAAATGTTCCATCCATTGTTATCCGCTCTCAAAAGTGCCCCAAATTTGCATAAACAGAGCGGACAACAACGGAAAGGAACAGACGTGGGGAGGATGTAGCGAGGATGTTAAGCGGATGCTCAATGGAAGCCGTGCAGATGGAAGTGGATGGAAGCAGATGGCACATCCGCAGGGCTTCCGGGGGAGCACAGCGAAGTGGATACGCAGCAGAAGGAATGGATGCAGAGCGGATGCCTAGCGGATACCTAGCAGATGCAAAGCGTTCACTGCGCATGCAGGGAGGATGCATTGCATCAGCCCCGCGGACATAAAAGGATGCAGCTTTCAAGCAGGAAAGACCTGCTGCCAGGCACATCTCCAGCCAAAACCAAAAACCATGGGGAAGAAGAGAAAGCCTGTGCCCACTCCTGCCAGCCCTGGCAAGAAGGACAGGGCCACCATCCCACCCCCTGGTGCTGACTCTGCTTCTGCTGGGGCTTCTGCTGCTGGGGCTGACTCTGCTGGTGCTGGGGCTTCTGCTGGTGCTGCTCCTGGTGCTGGTGCTTCTGCTGGTGCTTACTCTGCTGGTGCTGCTCCTAGTGCTGGTGCTTCTGCTAGTGCTTACTCTGCTGGTGCTGCTCCTGGTCCTGCTGGTGCTCCTGGCCCTGCTGGTGCTTCTGGTCCTGCTGGTCCTGCTGGTGGAGCAGGTGCTGCTGGTGCTGCTGGTGCTGCTGGTGCTGCTGGTGCTGCTGGTGCTGCTGGTGCTGTTGGTGCTGCTGCTGTTGTTGCTGCTGCTGGTGGTGGTGGTGTGGTGGACCAGCCCCTAGAACCTCAAAGCCCTTCTGATGAGGGCCCAGAAGGCCCTGCCAGAGGGAGGAAGAGGCAATTGTGCAATAGGGAGAGGAGACAGTACTCCATCAAAGAGGAACATGAGGATGAGGTGCTCAAATGGCTGAGGGAGAACGAGTACCTCTGGTGGAAGGGACACAGGCTCTATGAACACACCAAGCGGAAGCAGGCGGCTTGGAGAGGAGTCTGGGCTACACTTCAGGGGTCCTCCTCGGGTGGTGGAAGTACATGCACACCTGGTACGGGAAGCTGCACCTCAGGAAGTCTGGCCAGGCTGCGGTCAAGCTCACCAACCAGGAGACCTATGTGATGGCCAAGTGCAGCTTCTTAGAGGGTGAGGAGCAGCCCCTCTGTCAACCCCCTCTTTCAGACAGCCCACAGAGAGCCAGTCCTCTTCTGGCCAAGAGTCAGCCCCTGTGTCCAGGCAGGTATCAGTGGAGCCACAGATGCCACCAATGCCACAGATGCCACCGACGCCAGTCCTCACCCAGCTGCAGACCAGACCTCCCCACTACACTCCTCCTTCCTCCACCCCACAACCAAGCCTGGCCTCAGAACATCTGTCATCGGTCTTGGGACTGACACCCCATGTCATGGAGGAAGGACCTCTCAACATCACAGGACTGAGGCAGCTCTCTGAGAGCTTCCTCCACACACCATCCCCTTTTGTCCTCTCAGGGCCAGGCACCCCAATAGCACTTCAGACCAGCACTCCAGCAGCAGCCAACTCCACAGCACCTGGACCCTTCGCCCCTGAGACTATGGGCATGCCTCAGAGTGACTGAGAAGAGTGCCAGAGACTGGGTTGCTACCTGTTGACTTTATCTTAGCTTGGGACACTTGACTTGGGTCATTTTGCTTTTACAGTTTGTTATTAATGAAGTCTATCTTTGATTCACACACTTGGTTCAGTTCTTTTAGTAAATAAAGTCTTGGTGGAAACTTTTAGAAATGGTTTAAGCCTTTGCATGCTTGTGGGATGGGTAAGGATAGCAGTGGGATGGGCAGGGATACCTGTGGGATGGGTAATAGCTGTGGGATGGGTTAGGATAGCAGTGGGATAGATAAACCTCCAGTGCAAGCATAATGGGACTGTATGGTCCACCCTCCCAGGTGCCATATCTATGGCCCTTTATTATCAATAACAATTTAATCATTGATCAACACATTTCAACATAAACACAACTCTTTATTAAATGCCCTGTTCATTGTTGGGCCACTCAACATACATGGCCCAATCTCATCAGTGTGATGAGACAGGCTGAAGGAAGCATCCATTAAGCATCTACCATCCTGTCTTACCACTCCACTGCTCCAGCTGGGGAGTTGCACCAGTGTTTCAGGAGGTTGTGCTGCTTCTTCCCTTCACGTGAAGCTCTATTGGGGCCTTCCACATCCACAGTATCTATCAGGTTTCACCCTTGCCTCCATTCACCAGGCTCCATGTCCCCATTTCCTTGTTGGAGGTCCATGAGCTTGTTCTGCAACACTGGGTAGTGGGTGCGCATGAGATTTTGCAGGATGCAGCAAGCTTCCACCATGTTCTCACGGTCAGTGGGCGATGCTGCATGGTTGTGAGAAGTACCTGGAACCTGTTGGCCAGGATGCCAAAGGCGTTCTCCACCACCCGCCTTGCCCTGGACAGCCTGTGGTTGAAGATCCTCTCTTCACGGGTGAGGCATCTGGAAGTGTAGGGCTTCATGAGGTAGGTTCTGAGGGAGAAGGCGTCATCCCCCATGATGAAGTAGGGCACATCTTGTGTGTCGTTGTGCGGGGGATCTGGATCTGGGAAGCCCATGATGAGGTTGCGTTCCAGCCCCTCCTTGAGTTGACTGGCATTGTATACCTGGGCATCTGAAGCTGACCCGTTGTCTGAAGCATCGATATAAATGAACTTGTAGTCAGCATCAACCATGGCGAAGAGGATGATGCTGAAGAAGCCCTTGTCGTTGTGATAAGTGGACCCTGAGTTGGCTGGAGCTTTGCAGACCACGTGCTTCCCATCTATGGCTCCAACGGTGTAGGGGAAGTTTCACTTCTGATACCATTGTTCTGCAACTTTCTTCCAGCCTTCTTCAGTGGAGGGGCACTGGAGGAGCTCCTCCAGGTATTCTTCGATGATGGCCTGCACCACTTCTCTGACCACAATGCTGATGGTGTTGTATGTCACCCTCCAGCTGTACTGCATGCTCCTGTACATGGTCCCTGAGGCCAGGTGGTTCAGAGTCAGTGCCACCTTCAGCCCAGGGTCCAGGCTGGGCCGGAAGTTGGTGTTTGCCTTGGTCAACCTGGGTCTCAGCCGCTCCACAACTTCGTCAAACATGGCTGGCGGCATCCTCATGAAGTTCTGGAATGCACGAGGGTCTTTGTTCCTCAGGTCCACTATCAGCTTGTTATACAGTCCGTACTCGGCTCTTCTCGTGATCCATCTTCGAACCTACTCACTTCTTGGACGCCTCCTTTTCTTCCCATAGAACAGGTGAAAGAGACTGTAGAGGGCTTCGCACTGTTGTAGAACAATGGTGGCTACCAAAAGGAGTATGTGATGATCCATGGTGGAGATGACTGGATGCTGTGGAAAAGCAAGAGCAAGATGAAGGCTGAAGAGGTCTGCACAGCAGGGCTGCTGGACTGAAATTGAGATCCAGGTGATTTCTCCCCCTTTTTATAGGAAATATAGGTTTTCCACTATGTGTCCTTTTGCATCCTCTAGACATCCTTAATATCTGAGATAGGTCCCCTCTGCGAACCTTTTTTTCCATTTTAAATGCTTTCTTTGTGAGCTGCATCCACTTTCATCCTTTCTCTGTCCATGCTACTAACGCTGCGTGTCCGTTCCGTGCCTGTTTCGATTCCTCCCTGTGTCCGTTTTCTACTGGAGCGGATATGAGTTGCGCGGATGCACAGCGGATGCATATCGGATATAGTGGATGCATAACGGATGACGACGGACATAGAACGGATATTCCCCATATGCGTAGCGGATGTACAACGGACGCGTTGGATAATTTATCCACTCAAAAAGTTTTGTGCAGCTCAAAACTTTTTGAGCGGATGAAATCTCAGTAGATGGATGCTGGACAGATAGAGAGTATGAAAACGGACGCAGTGAGTACAGAACAGATGCATCACGTTAACCAACGGATGGCAAGTGTTTCTCTCAGTTTTACATCCTCTTTCCATCCATTGGTGCTGCGTGATATGGGCTTTATTACTTTGTGTTTGTTCTGATATTTGAATTTTTAGGGGAGGTGTATACATTAGGACTACATGAAAGGGAGGTGTGAGGTCAAAAATTTCGATCTACAAGGGTATTTATTTCAAATTGTATACCATTTTTCTCTTAGCCAATTTTAGCAGTGTATAACATACTCACTCGATGCCTGTGTTTCACTACAAAACTATGTGGTCAGGCTTAGTTTTGAGGAGGAAAATAAGGGGAAAAAAATCTGCCTCTGCTTACAAACATTATTGGTATTCATCTGGCTAGCATCCTGTCAATGTGTGAGAGAGTTGAGGGCTGTTTGGAAACTGAAACAATATTTGCTGTGTGAGCAAGAAGGAGACAGCAAGGAGCCAGGGCGTGGCTTACCTCAAGTGTTCTGTACTAAAGCTGGTTGCTGCTGTGAAACTAAACCTAAAATGGAAACTCCTCTCCTCTCCTTGTGTTTTGCATTTGGAACAGATTTCTATTCAGGTGGGGAGGGGGAGTAGTACTCCTTCGTATCAGAGTGTGTTAACAATAATATATGAAATACAAATGCTCTGATGGTCATTTTGAAAAATCCTTTCTTAGTGAGCACCAAGAAGCCAAGAGGAACATATGTGCCAAATTTCAAGTTTGTGGGCTTTACAGTTCTGGAAATTTTGTGATGATGCATGAGTGGTATTTTACTTTTATATAGAGAGATTTTTTTAAAAAAGAAAACATAGGGTTTAATCATGTAAGCAATTAGCATAATGAAAATGCATGAAAGTAAAGTGTTAATTGGTAGGAAAATGCACACTATAATGGCCCTTCAGAAAGGAGGAAGAAACATTACTGGATGGGATTTTGTCCATTGTTTTGGAGAAACTTAAGAGAAAACCTTTTCCTATGTGCTTGAGTAATGGAAAATGCAAAGTGCCTTGAAAGGGACATTATTAATCCTTCAGTGGCTTCAAAGCAATTGGACTAATTTGGAAACTATCAGTTTATTGAGCAGTCCCTCAAGGATTGTCTCTTTCCAATTTAGACATCCAAGCCTCCATAATATTGAAATTTGATTGTATTTTATATGAGGTCCACACTGGAGAATTATTAAGAGTCAGATGCATAATGGAGAAGGTGACCTCAGGTGCCACAGAGGTAACAGAGTAACAAAATAAGAGAATTGGAAGGGACCTTAGAGGTCTCCTAGCCCAACCCTCTGCTTAATCAGGAAACCCTGTATCATTTCAGACAAATGGTTGTCCAATCTCTTCTTAAAATCCTATAGTATAGCTTCCCATAATTCATGTAGTTCAAATCAATAAGCTGGCATTTTTCCTTAAAGTCATAAATGACCTAGACTTGCAGTTTAAAAAAAAATCACCTTTCCTTACATGCACACACATTACTACTACAAGCAGAAAATAATTCCTAGAAGGCATTAAGCCTTCATAGGAATGAATGCAGAAGGTAGACATAAAAGCATTATTTATGGCTACAATATAAAGCTGAGTCAGTATTGATGATCCCATTGTTCCATTATTTAAATTGTTTCGTAAAAAGAAAGTATGGGACTATAAATAAAAGCATTTTTTGTTTGTTTTTACAATGATGGCATAAGGAGAGTGCTAAGAGGGATTGGGAAGGAAAGATGCTATTTCAGTTTGAGCCTTTGCTCCTCTCACACATAACTGACCTCAAATGTGACAAGTCAGCCTTGTTGCATTATGGAGTTATTATGGACAGTTTATGCATTATAAACTGTCTGATTATTTGGCTAAGTATAACTCTGATGTCTTCAAAAATTTTGCTCTTACAATATCACTATTTTTAAACATGTGGATTTCTTTACATATTTGGACAGTTCATTTTAAACAATCAAACAAACAAATGAATAAAAAAGTTCTAGTACTAAGTGTTGAAGTATCTTGAAAGCTGTCATTAGTGGGCCATTTTCCATAAGTGAGTCAGGTTCTTAAAAGCTCTGTCATTATTATTCCATACATTTGTTTTCTCTCTCTCCCCCCCCCCCTCTCTCCCCGTCCCCCCCCCCCTCCAGTTTGTACCATTACACTGGGGGGGGGGGGAAATTCAAGGTAAATAACTATGTTGTTGTTGACCAATCTGAGGTATATTATTTCATGAGTCTCTTAGAAATGCTATTTCCCAGATTACAATCTCTAACACTTGTCTGTACATAGTCTTTTTGAAATTGAATGCTAGAACTTTCCTGCTGAGAAAAGACAAGGCACTAGAAAATACATATTTGGGAAGGAAGGAAGGAAAAAATGAAAAAATGGTGGATGGTGGGTAGAAGAAAGTGTTAAATGATCAAGGCTGCTCATAGTGTCGTTGCTGTGATGTGGATTTTTAACCGTTAAATATTCCTATTTCCTATAGCTTCTCTCTCCTTTTCTGAAACTTTCTGCCTTACCCTCCTCTTCTAATTCCCTTTTTCTTATTCCCCTTTTCTGTATATAATTACAGAAAACCAAGGGTGGGTGGTTTTTTGTTTTTTGTTTTTTGTTTTGATAATAAAGGATAGGCAACATAGCACCCTCCAGATGTTCTGGAATTCTATTTCCATCAGCTCTAGTCAACATTCCCAATAACAAGAAATGTGGGTGCTGCTCCAAACATCTGGGTAGCACTATGTTATATATCCTCATCCAACACCATTAACACTACTGTAGAAAGTTAGCATCCACCCCCTCCTAGAAGAATGAAAATTCTAGGAAATATTAAAAAGGTAGTATATTATATTTCCCTGGACGAGTAAAGGAGAAACATGTCTTTAAAACAGTTTCCTGAGGCTCCCTGTCACCCTTCAGCTCCAGGGTGATGGGATTAAGACATGGCCTTCAGGAAATGATAAGGTTATCCATCTCACCACATGGCACCTGGGAAGATTGCATCAGCCAGCATTCAGGTGAAGCCATGTGGTTCAAAGTCTACAAGTTAGCTAAGACCCCTGCTCCTGGGAGTCTGACAGCCAATGGGATACATTTCTTACACAGGAATAGGAAACACTACTGTGGGACCCAACAGAGGATATAAAACCAAGGGATTCTCAGCATCTCTTCCCTTTTTCGCCCAGGAGCTCCAAGACTTGTGGTCCTGTCCAACATTAAACCTTCTTTCCAAGCAACTTCCACGATTCCAGTGTCTTTTTCTCCACTTGGAATTGAACCCAGAAGGGTATTTCTTCCAACACTACAAAATGTTTATCTTTAGATATTTCCAAACACTGTAAAAATAAGATTTCTGTCTGTCAGCATCAAGCCTTAAGGGTACTTTGACCTATAGGTTTATTTTACTTAAGTCTCTTAAAATAAAAGACTGTCCCAAGTTGCCAAGAGGGAACAGTTAATACTTTCCCCCAACAAATGCAGAGGGCTTCTAGCTACACTTACTGTTTCTGTGAACTTTAAAGTATACGTTGCTGAATTCTTTATGTCTTTGCTGAAATAGAGTGTCCACACTTGAAGAACTGAAAATGTCAAAAAAAAAAAAAAAAGGTCAGGGAAGGGAGGGAAACCTCATACAAATGCTCTTTTCCTAACAGAGCATCCACACCATTATGTTCAGAAAAAGGAGAAGTGACTCATTTTTCAAAGGCACTCTGAAAGTTTGGGGCATGGAAGAAAATGAAAAGTCTTTTTTTTTTCTTTTTTTCTTCTTAAAAATGTTTTTAAGTAGTACAACTTCGATCCGCAAAAAACTGTGTTTGCTAGAATTTTGTCTTTTCTCAGCAGGAAAGTTGTAGCATTTGGCTCGAGGCTTCCCTGATAGGATTAAGTGGCTTTTATAACTAAATACATTGATTCAGTCTCTTTTTAGCTGTTTCACCTTTCCTCTTTCAGCTGTATTGCACATCTACATTCATTCTTTGGGGTGATGGGGTTGGCTTTCCACACTTTTATAAGATAATGTATGAAGTAGCTCTTAAAAAGCAATATTAAGATTACTGTATACAGAGTATAAAATGGCTAATATCTGAGTCAATTTCATTGCCAAAATTAATTCTAGTGAAAAACTGTAACACTTTCAAGCAATCATTTCCAGGGGTGGGATTCTACCAGTACTGTCCAGCTCTGTAGAACCGGTAGCTCTGAAGAGCATCAGACATAGAACCGGTTCTATATGTGCTGCTGTTTTGGCCTACCCGCCCACCCGGGTTCTTACCTGACCTTTATTTCCTGCTTTTTCAACCTCAGCTGCTTTGCATGGCACAGCTGCAGTTGAAAAAGTAGGAAAAAAGTGCTTTTTCAAATGCTGCACACCCATGTGCAGAGCTGCTCAGCTGGCCAGGCTGCAAGCTGAGAAAGTTTCACAAGTGCAAAACATAAATCACCAAACTGGTAGTTACACCGGTTGGATCCCATCCGTGGTCATTGCCCAAGGCTGCTTTGTGTGGGCAAAGTTTATCTCCTTGGAGCATTAAATCAGGTATGTCTTAGGAAGACCTGGCATAACTGTTTCAAAGAATTTGTTTGGTTGTCTCCACCCATTGCATATTATGTGCATAGAGCTTTTTCACAGGTGGTCCATGCACAGAGGTGGTTTTCAAAGTTCACTAGACCTTCCAGTAGATATGTGGAATGATTTCTTCCTTTCATTTTTCATTCACCACAATCAAGACATTCATGAATGTTTAAAATTTGAATAATAAAACATTCACAGAATCAATAATTTTATTTTATATAGCAATAAATAACAATTGGAACAGGAATAAAAATGTAGAGCAACCAGGCAAAAAGCAATGATAAAAAGCAACATCTTTATCTTGAAAGCCTGTTTAAGCAGTTTTGTTTTTAATAATTTTCTGAAGTTTAACAAAGTAGGAACTAATCATATTGGGGGGAAGTCCCATAGCAGTAGCACCGCCTTTCTAAAAGTTTGGCAAGCCTCCATTCCCTTAATCACTCAAAAATGGGGGATTAAAAGATTTCTAGAGAGCTGCACATCAGATGGGTCAAACTTGAGTTATGACTACAATCCTGCAAATATTTTAGTGACATGTAATACTTCAAAGAACAAAATTAGCAGTTGGAACTAGATATGGAAGATAACAGGGAGCCAGGATTTATAGGTGTGTTATGAATATTAGTGCATAGCTATAACAACCTAGCTGCTGAATTCTAGATTAATTGTAACATCTGTATGGTGCTCAAAGTCAGCCCATGTATATATATATTTAAATTTTTTAAACAGCAATCCTTCACTTGTACCAATACATTTTTTGCACCATCCAATGAAAAATATCCATACAACAAAACCAAGTTGATCTGCAGATTAATTCAATTAATAAATATTACAAGAATGCATCTGGTTATTTTTATTTTATTGTAGTCTCCCATCTTGTAATTTCATACAACTATTTGATTTCTCCCATATGATGTTAATCTTATCAAATACTAACAATAGCAATCAGAATAGAGCTGAAAGATAAAATACAGCTTGTCCAATCCCAATTCAAGCAGGAGACCTATATATCATTCCAGTCTTTTCTTTAAAACTTCTAAATGATGAAGTACCTGCAACTTCTGAAGGAAAGCTGTTCCACTTGTTAATTATCTTAGCTATTACAAGGGTTTCTTCTCAATTCTAGGTTGCTTCTCTCCTTGATTAGTTTCCATCCATTGTTTCTTGTCTTGCCTTCTCGTGCTTTAGAAAACAAGTTGACTCCCTTTTCTTTGTGGCAGCCCTTCAAATACTGCTTTCATTTCACCCCATTCCTTTTTTCTAGATTAGCCAAACCCTCAACCATTCTTCATATGTTTTAGTCTCCAAGTAAGAGATGGCATTCAGCAGGTTCTGACCAATTCTGGAGAACCAGTAGCGCTAATTTTGAGTAGTTCGGAGAACCGGCAAATACCACCTCTACTGGCTCCACCCCCATCTTTTCTCTGCCTCCTGAGTCCCAGCTGATTGGCTGGGTCTTCTGTTGTTGCCCTGCACAGGAGAATGGAGCTGGAAAGCAGGTTAGTGGGGTGGGGAGGGATTTTGCAATAACCTTCCCCCTGGAGTGGGGAGGGAATGGAGATTTTATAGTTTCCTTCCCCTTCAAGCCATGCCCATCAAGCCAAGCCACACCCACCAAGCCAAGCCACACCCATCAAGCCAAGCTATGCCCACAGAACCGGTAATAAGAAATTTTGAATCCCACCACTGCTCCAGGTCTTTAATCATCTTGGTTGACCTTTTCTGCACTTTTTCCAAAGTCTCAGAGTCTATTATGTTTTTTGTAATGTGATGACCGAAACTACTAAATTCTGTATCTAGAATTTTCTAGATACATCATTGAAAAGAAAATGTTAATTCCTTTGGATGAAGTGTAATGGTTATGAAATATAGTGACAGCTTTAAATTTGGAATTGAACCATAAATCATTGACAATGTTTTGTAGATCATCGCCTAAGAAACATTTTAAAGTTCGCAGCAATACTTGATACTTTTTTCACAATAAAATAATCAGACATCCCATATTGTTTCTAGGTTTAATAATATGTTTATATAATATATGATGAAAGAAATAAAATTGTCCCAGATTCCTATTGATATTATACAGTTTGAAATCATCTGGACATGTATATAAACAAATCCTGTCTCACAGGCAGAATTTTTTTTAAGACCATCTATGCCACCTACAGACCATTGGTAGAATTGAGCAAATTTTGGATATATAAATTTAACCAAGCTGACAACTGCCAGTTTTTTAACTATTCTGCCATCATCTGCACATTATTTATATTGATGCTTCTATCTGTAAATGTTTCAAGCTGTTTATTTTAAAAAATGCAGCAAAATTGTCTATAAACCAATCTGGACATAAACATTGCACACTGTCCTTTCCAATCTTATTCATGATTAGCATTTAAGAAAAAGTTTGTTTGAAGTCTTTGATGAAAAGCAAAAGAAGAATTAGGACTGAATGTGTGATTCCTGCAATTTTAAGGCAAGCACTATTTCTCCACTGGCTGCACATAATACTATGGTAGATTTTCTATTAAGATTGCAGTTTATTTTGTCAGTGTGATAACTGTTTCTTTCTTTTAGTTTAGGTCTATTAGTGAATTACATACATGCATATAGTCCTTTGTGGGAGAAAGGGAATAAAAGTCCATCATTTGATGTTTAGTATGGAATATGAAATGAGTGACTATGAACTAAATTTGCTTCCTAAACCATCTGTTGGGATATCAGTGATATAGAAGAACTATAATGCATTGTTTATATCATTTCACATAGATTCCTTTCTTCTCTTGTCCAATCAGCCCTTTTAATATGCTTTAAGTAATATTTAACACCATCCTCACAAAAGCAAATTTGGTGCAACAGTAGAAAGAATTCTATTGATGGAAAGATATTAAATATTCATTCATTCATTCATCTTGTATTCCACCAAATTAATAAAGACTTATGGATGTTTATGGCAATGCAGTTTAACTATGCATCCAGATAAACAATCATTAACCATTATCATCATCCCTACTTTGATTTGCCACTTAGTTGTGGTAGCAAGGATTAAGATACTCACTGAAATATCATAGATTCTTCCAGGGTCTCCCAAGCAGGACAGGCATTAGCAGAGAGAACTGAATTAAAAGTAATTCAAATGCCCTTTCAAATGGTGAAAACAAGAAAACAAATTTCCATACCTCACTTTGATCAACAAAGGCTAATCTAATGCTATGGCTTCTAGACTACCACTACAGTTGTGTCATGAGTGCAAAGCATTTCTGAGTTAAAAGAATTAAATGGTGACATCACCATTGCCCGTGGGATGCCCAGTTGAGGGCTTCTTTCATGTCGCCATTAAGTTTGTGATAGGTTACAGTGTTTAACTCTGTCTTCTAAGCAACCAGAACAAGAAATCACAAGATTATTAGAAAGAAATTGCCAAAATTTGAACAAGATTAGAGGAGGTGAAGAATGACTTCATGAGTAAAAGATCACCCTATGGTAAATTGCTGTAAGAATTTCAGAAGCTCTGGATATAACTGGATTGCAAAACTTCATTGATCATAAGGAGTCTTAAGATGTTAACACATGCATAGATGCAAGTCTATGCCTGCAAACTTTTGACTTAGTGAAAATGGGGAAAATGATTTAATTGGTTTTATATTAGCAAAATTTATTTATTTTAGTTTTTGAAAGGCTACTAATTAGTGTTCCTGATCTTGTACATTAACAAGTGATTGGTTTAAGGGGAGAAAAGAGACTTTTTGCAGTAAGAGTCTTACTACAAACACTGTAATGCCTCATTAATATAGTTACATTTATTTTTCAAAAATCCTTTTTGCAAGCATTGATGTGTTCAGATTCTCCACTTAAAGTACTTTAACAGAGTTTGAAAATTAAGTAAACAGTACAAAGGGGGAAAAATAACAAGAAAAAATGTTTGGGTTTTTATAAATAGAATCTGGTTTTACAACATAGCTTAATATATTCATATTGTTTTGAATACACTTTATTCATTCATGAAGATTGATTATGTGCCATCAAATCAGTGCCATCTATTAGAGATCAGACCACATAGATAGATCTTCTGTAAGATCACAAACCCCTCGCTTCAAATTTTCCAATGAATGCTGTACTTGAGTCCATCCTCCTTGTTGAAATTCATCCTCTCCTTCCCTCAATCTTTCCATACGTAATAGAATTCTCAAGAAAGGTATAATGTGCCCAAAATATGGTAATTTGAGCCTGGTAGTTTATGCCTCAAGTGAAAAATTTGAATTTATTTGTTCTATGATTCATATGTCTGCTTGCTTCATTATCCATCATATTTTCAGAAGTTTTCTCCAACACAAAATTCAGAAATGTCAATATTCTTGAATATGCATTTTCTTCAAAGTCCAACTTTCATTTTTATATAGCCTTACAGGGAAAAAAAAACATTGTCTGCATGATGCCAATCTAATAAAAAATTTCTCCCAAAATTTCTCATATTACAGTCCCATTTGTCATTTTGTCCATCTTTTTCCTGGAACCAAAATATTGTAGCCATTTTTGAGCTCTGTCATAATTTGTTGCATTAGAAATATTCTCCTTCTTTAACATAACTTCATTCATGACTTCTAGCAATGGAAGGTTCAGCGATTCTTGTAATGTTTTATAAAATTCTGCCGGAAGTCCATTTGGGCCTGGTGCCTTCCCATTATTTTGTTTCTTAAGTGCTTCGGTTAACTCCATCATTGTTATATTGCATTCTAACATTTTTTCAGTCTCTTTAGGTATCTTAGGTAGATTAGCATTCTGTAAATACTGTTTAACTCTTTCCTCAACAATATTCTCTTGCTCATATAATTTCCCATAAAAGTCTCAAATGATTTCCTTCTTCTCTTTATTGCCGTGGCAAACTTGACCTTGATCGTCTATTAACTGCGGTATTTTCCTTGATTCTTTCTCCTTTCTCAATTTGTATGCTAACCATCTACCTGGTTTGTTTGCATCCTTAAAATAATTCTGTTTAGCACTTCTAATTTTCTGTGCTAATTCTTCTTTCTCTATTAAACTCATTTTATGTTTAATTGTGTCCAGTTTTAGCTTAATGTCTTTTTTTTAGGTGGCGTTTTCTGTAGTTCTTTTTAAAGTCTTTTATACTCATCTTCTAAAGCTTCTGTGGCTTGCCTTTTCCTGATGTTCCTTTTCCTTGTGTAGTCTATTATCAAGCCTCTAGCATATGCCTTCATTGTGTCCCATACATTCTGGATTGAAGTGTCTTCTTTTTTATTTTCTCTAAAGAAAAAAGCCAATTCTTTCTCCATCTGCTGTATAAAATCCTTCTCCTTAAAAATAGTATTATTTAACGTCCATCTCAATCTTCTTTTTTGTCCTTTCCATTTAATTGTCACTGGATTGTGGTCTGCCCAAGTACTTGTTTTGATATTTGTTTTTTGAACATTAGATATTAGTTCTGTTGAAGTCCAAATCATATCTATTCTGGACCATGTTAAATGTCTATTTGAGTAAAAAGTGTATTGTTTGGTTTTAGCATTTCTTTCTTTCCATATATCTTTTAAGTTTATTTCATCTATCATTTTAAAAAAGGATTTGGGAAGAGTCTTTCTATTTCACTTTGTTGTTGTTGTTGCTATATAGTCCAGTTTATTGTCTACAATTCCATTGAAATCTCCCATCATAACTATATTGACATAGTCCAGTTAAATTATTTTCATGTGTAGTTTTTTATAAAATTCTTTTTGTTTATCATTCGGAGCATAAATTGCAATCAAGAGTGTTTTTGTATTATTGTCCATTATTTCCACCATTAATACTCTTCCATCTTCATCAGTATAAATCAATTTTGCTAAGATGGTCTCTTTAATACATAAAACCACTCCTCTTTTCTTACACTGAGTCAAAGAAGTAAATATTTTCCTTAATTTTGGCTGTACCAACAATTGTTTTTTAATATGTACTTCTTGAAGACAAATTATATCAAATTTTAGTTTCTCTAATTTGTGAAAAATTTTCCTTCTTTTAACAGCTGAATTAAAGTCCATTTATATTCATTGTAATCAGTTTTTTTCTCTTCCATGATTATGCTTTTAATTAGATTTAACAGCTCTCGTAGATCTTGGTTCAAGTTGTTCTTTAGTCTCCACCAATCCACCTACTACGCCTTCTTCTTTTTCAGTCTCCATTTGGTCGTCTTGGAATTCAATTAGTGAAACCTCTTTTTCTGCCCCCTCCTCTCTTCTTCCAAAAAACTCTGCATAAAATAATTCTGCTTTCTCAATTGAGTCAATTCTATGTCTCTGTTCCTGCCATGTAAACATTAACCCTTCTGTAATTAGCCATCTACAATTCACCTCTTTTTTCAATAGCACTTTAGTCAGAAATCAGTATTGTCTTCTCATGTCTCTCACTCTTCTGGGTATTTGTTTTAAAACCACAATCTCCTTGCCTTTGTATTTCAATGTTTTCTCTCTTACCACTTGTAATGTTTGTGTTTTAATGGCTTTTTTTTTGTAAATTTGATATGAATTTCCCTTGGTAGGTTATTTCTCATCGCATATCTTGTAAAAACTCAGTATACCTCATCTACTCTATCCACCATCTTCTCTTCTGTTATTTCCAAAGCTTCAGCCAATATTTCTATTGTTATCTCAGCTAGATTTTGTCCTTTTTCTTCCTTTATGTTTTGAAATCTGAGATAGAATTCTGATCTGTCCATCTCCCAATTCAGCATCCCACTTTTATCTTGTTCAACCACTGTTAATCTGCTATCAATATCTCCAATCTTCTTGTCTCTTTCTTTATCTTCTTCAATTTTTTGGAATCTCTCATCATACTTCACCATCATTTGTTGAATATTCTCCACCTTTTCATCAGTTTGAAACTATTGAACTATTCTTTGTTCAATATTCTCTGTTATTTGCTCAATGTTTTCTATTCTCTTTTCAGTGGTGTCTGATTTTATTTTAAGGTCTTGGATTCCTTGCATAATCATCTGTAGAGTCACTCTTTCTTGATCTTTGTCTTGCTTTAACATTGTCTGAATTGAACGTTGTCCTCCAGATGGTGGTGAGGCAGAAGTAGAAGTTGAAGAGCCAGAAGCTGTAAACTTCCTACTCATTTTAAACAATTCGGGATCTTCAGGTTCTTCTAAACCCTAATCCAATTATGGAATAGCCAATTAAAATCCAAAATGAAAAATAAAAATGGTAGAGAGAAAAACCCAATAATAATAAAAGGAAAAGGGGAAAAAATTTCTTCAGGTTCTTCTTAACCTTAATCCAATCAACAATTAGGGAAAAAGGAAGGAGAAAAATAAAAAGGTTTAAAAAGAGCAAAAAAAATTGAGAAAATAAAAATAATTATTCAGGTTCTTCAACACCTTAATCCAATTGAGAGTTCTCAAATTAAAAAAAAAAAAAGCATAAAAATGAAGCAAAAGAATAGATCTAAAAACAAAAAATCCCAGAGAAAAAAGAAAAAAAAAAAAGGAAAATTTTGAGGCTTTCCCTTTAAAATACAAAGCAAAGATGGAAATATTACAAAAATAAAGGTTTTAAAAAGAAAAAAATGAACAGTACAGCTGGTAAGGAGGGGTAGCACAACTTAAGAAAATAAAAAAAAAACACTGCACTTTATTTAATTATCCAAGGCTCTTGTCATAACTATCTGCAAACTCCAAGATACCTAAAACATGCTCAGAAGCCTATATTACACTTATTCCAAAAGAAGAGACTGATCCATTACAAATTAAGAATTATAGACCCATTTCTTTATTAAATGCAGATTATAAAATTTTCACTTCAATATTGGCAGAGAGACTCAAAATATATTTAAATAATTTTATTCATTCTGACCAAAATGGATTTCTGCCAAAGAGACAAATTAAAGACAATATGAGAGTAATATTGGACACTTTGGAATACTATGAGGCTCACCCCTCCAAAAAAGAAATATTCTCTGTGACAAAAATGAAGATTGAAAGAAAACAAATCGATATTTGCGGCCTTGTGTCACTCTTAAAAATAATGAGGTTGGGATACTACTACTACTACTACTACTACTACTACTACTACTACTACTACTAATAATAATAATAATAATAATAATAATAATAATAATAATAATAATAATAATAAAAATACCTATTGTCTGTTCCAAGCTAGCTCAGTCTCAGATAGTCTTCTGTAGCTTCTTGCTATTTCTGAACTCAAATTCAGAATTCCATTTCTATTAAAATTGCTCTCTGTATTGATAGCTTCTTTCCTCAGGTGTTCATATGTTTATTTGCTTAAGCCCCTGTCACACTGCACCAACGGATGAAAAGAGGATGTAAAATGGACAAAAAAGTTTGCCATCCATTGGAAAATGCGATGTACTCACTGCCTCCGTTTTGCTTCCTCTCCATCCGTCCAGCATCTGTTTATTGACGTTTCATCCGCTCAGAAAGTTTTGAGCTGCTCAAAACTTTTGCACGGAAAATGTATCCAATTCGTCCATTCTGCATCCGCTAGGCATCCACTACGGATCCGTTCTGCATCCGTTATGCATCCACTATATCCGCTAGGAATCAGTTCCGCATCCGCGCAACTCGCATCCGCTCGGACGCAGGGAGGAAGTGGAATGGATGGAGAACGGATGCAGAACGGATGCAGCACGGAAGCAAAGCATTTAAAATGGAAAAAATGTTCGCAGAGGGGACCTATCTCAGATATTAAGGATGTCTAGAGGATGCCTAGAGGATGCCTAGAGGATGCAAAGGGACACCTATACTGCCTATAAAAAGGGGGAGCAACTCGTCTGCATCTCACTTTCAGACCAGCAGACCAGCTGTGCAGACCTCTGCAGCCTTCATCTGACTCTTCCTCTTCCACAGCATCCAGTCATGTCAACTGTGGATCGTAACACAGTCCTTTTGGCAGCCACCAGCCCTCTGCAACAGTGCAAAGCCATCTACAGGATCTGTGAACTCTACTACGGGAAGAAAAGGAGGCGGCCAAGAAGCGTCTGGGTCCGAAAACGGATTGGGAGAAGAGCAGAGTACGGACTGTACAACAAGCTGATGGTGGAGCTCAGGAACGAAGACACTCGTGCATTCCAGAACTTCATGAGGATGCCTCCAGCCATGTTTGACGAAGTTGTGCAGCGGCTGACACCCAGGTTGATCAAGGCAAACACCAACTTCCGGCCCAGCCTGGAACCTGGGCTCAAGGTGGCACTCACTCTGCGCCACTTGGCCTCAGGGACTATCTACAGGAGCATGCAATATGGCTGGAGGGTGCCACACAACACCATCAGCATTGTGGTCAGAGAAGAGGTGCAGGACATCATTGAAGAATACCTGCAGGAGCTCCTCCAGTGCCCCTCCACTGATGAACGATGGAAGAAAGTTGCAGAGCAGTGGTATCAGAGGTAGAACTTCCCACGCACAGTTGGAGCCATAGATGGCAACACGTGGCCTGCAAAGCACCACCCAATTCGGGGTCCACTTATTTCAACTACAAGGGCTTCTTCAGCATCGTCCTCTTTGCCATGGTCGATGCTGACTACAAGTTCATGTACATCGATGCTTCAGGCAGCGGCTCATGTTAAGATGCCCAGGTATGGGCATCAGTGACCTCAAGGAGGGGCTGAAAGGCAACCTCATCATGGGCTTTCCAGATCCAGACCCCCTGCCAACGACACGCAAGATGTGCCATACTTTATCATGGGGGATGACGCCTCCTCCCTCAGAACCTACCTCATGAAGCCCTACACTTCCAGATGCCTCACCCGTGAAGAGAGGATCTTCAACTACAGGCTGTCCAGGGGAAGGCAGGTGGTGGAAAACGCCTTTGGCATCCTGGCCAAAAGGTTCCAGGTACTTCTCACCACCATGCAGCATCGCCCAGAGACCATGAGGAGGATCGTGGAAGCTTGCTGCATCCTGCACAATCTCATGCGCACCCACTACCCAGTCTTGCAGAACAGGCTCTTGGACCTCCAGCAAGGCAATGGGGACATTTAGCCTGGGGAATGGAGGCAAGGGCGAAACCTGATAGACACTTAGGATGTGCAAGGCCCCAACAGAGCCTCACGTGAAGGGAAGAAGCAGCACAACCTCCTGAGACACTGGTGCAATTCCCTCGCTGGAGCAGTGGAGTGGCAAGACAGGATGATAGATGATTAATGGATGCTTTCTTCAGCCTGTCTCATCACACGGATGAGATTGGGCCATGTATATTTGGTTGGCCTACAATGAACAGGGCGTTTAATAAAGAGTTGTGTTTGTGTTGACATGTGTGGATGATTGATTATATTATTATTGATAATAAAGGGCCATAGGTGTGGCACCAGGGAGGTTGGACCATACAGTCCCACTATGCTTGCACTGGAGGCTTATCTATCCCACTGCTATCCTTACCCATCCCACAGCTATTTCCCATCCACAGGTTTCCCTGCCCATCCCACTGCTATCTTAACCCATCCCACAAGCATGCAAAGGCTTAAACCAATTCTAAAAGTTTCCACCAAGACTTTATTAAAAAATAGAAATGAAGCAAGTGTGTGAATCAAAGATAAACTTTATTGAACAACAAGCTGTAAAAGAAAAATGACCCAAGTCAAGTGCCCAAATAAAGTCCACAGGTAGCCAGCTACCCAGTCTCTGGCACTCTTATTGGTCACTCGGACGTGTGCCCAGTCTAAGGGGTGAAGGGTCCAGGGGCTCTGGAGGTGGGTGGTGCTGGAGTGCTGGTCTGTATCGTCATTGGGGTGCCTGGCCCCGAGAGGACAACAGCTGGCTCAGACCCTTAATGCTGAGAGGTCCTTCCTCCATGCCATGGGTGTCAGCCCCATTACTGATGACAGATGTACTGAGGCCGGGCTTGGCTGTGGGGTGGAGGAAGGAGTAGTGTAGTGAGGCTGTCTGGTCTGCAGCTGGGTGAGGACTGGCGTGGGTGGCATCGCTGTCATCGGTGGCATCATTGTCTTGGGTGGCATCGGTGGCATCAGTGGAACCGGTGGCAACGGTGTTGCCCGATGAGTCTGTGCCTGGACAGGGAAGGGCTGCTGCCTGTGCTGCTGGACTTCCTGGTAGCCATAGCCCTGGTAGGTGAGGGGCTGTGGGAAGCCTTTGAATGGGAGGGACATCACCTGGGGTGGAGGTGGAGGAGCAGACCTGGACTGGGTGGGAGCAGGTTCCTCTGGGTCTGGAGGGTTGTGAAGCAGCTCAGTGATCTGGTCCTTCACCACTTGGTACTGGGCTTCCTCCATGTTCCTGAGGGTCTGGTTGACATCAGTGAGGAAGGGCTTGCGGTTGGAGGATGAGGAGTCGGTGTGGACCAGCTGAGAGAGGAGATCAATGCTGGTCCAGATGGTGTCCCTGATCTCCAGCAGGACAGTGTGGCTCTGCCCCTCCTGCTGTCTGGCTCTCTGCCTTTCTGTGGAGGTGGAGCTTGGGGGTGTGGATGTGGCTATGACTGTGGTTGAACTCGATGTCTCCTTTCTCCCACTGCACCAGGGAGAACTCCACGTGTTCCACCATGGTTACAACAGCTGTCCGCGGGTTCTCCGCCGTGGCACGCACCATAGAAACCTGCCTGGAGACAGGGACTGACTCTTGGCCGGAAGAGTACTGGGTCTCAGCAGGCTGCCGGAGAGAGAGGGTTGTGAGAGGGGCTCCTGGTTCTCCTCGGTGGCAGATCTCACCCTCCAGGAAGCTGCACCTGGCCATGACGTAGGTCTCTCTGTCCCTCAGCTTAACCGTGGCCTGGCCAGATTTCTTCAGGTGCAGCTTCCCGTACCAGGTGTGCATGTGCTTCCACCAGCCGAGGAGCACCTCTGAAGTGTAACCCAAACTCTCTGCCCTCTCTCTCCAAGCATCCTACTTCCTTTTGGTGTCTCTGTACAGCCGGTGTCCCTTCCGCCACAGAAAGTCATTCTCTCTCAGCCACTCCAGCACCTCATCCTCGTGTTCCTCCTCAATGAAGTATTGCCTCCTCTCCCGTCCCCGCATACGCCTTTTCCTCCCTTTGGCAGGACCAGATGGGCCCTCATCAGAGGGGCTCCCAGGTGGTAGGGGCTGCTCCTCCACACCACCAGCAGCAACAGCACCAGCAGGATCATCATCATCATCATCAGCAACAGCACCAGCAGAACCAGGAACACGAGCAGGACCAGGGGCACCAGCAGGATGAGTAAGACCAGGAGCATGAGCAGTACGAGCAGTACGAGCAAGTCCAGGAGTACGAGCAGGACCATAGGACCAGCAGGACCAGCAGGACCAGCAGGACCAGCAGGACCAGGAGCAGCTTCAGCAGAGTACGCAGCAGCAGAAGCACCACTGCCAGGAGCAGCTTCAGCAGAAGCTCCAGCACCAGAAGAGCGAGCCCGAGCAGCAGAAGCCCCAGAAGAAGCAGAGTGAGGGACAGGGGGCGGGAGGGTGGCCCTGTCCCTCTTGCCAGGGATGGCGGCAGATTGCTGAGACTTTAGCTTCTTCCCCATGGTTGTGGGGTTGCTGGCTGGCAGGGAGGCTGGCAGGGAGGCTTGCAGGCACCAAGGCTGGCAGGAAGCCTGGCAGGAAGCCTGGTAGGAAGCCTGGCAGGAAGCCTGGCAGGAAGCCTGGCAGGAAGGCAGGCAGGAAGGCAGGCACCAAGGCTGGCAGACAGACTGGCTGGCAGGGAGGCTGGAAGGCAGGCTGGCAGCAATGCTGGCTGGCAGGCAGAGATCAAGGCTGGCACGGAGGCTGGCCAGGAGGCTTGGAGGCAGGCTGGCGGGAAGGCTGGCAGCAAGGCTTGCAGGCAGGCATGCAGGCAGGGCAGGCAAGGACTCGATGTATCCTCCAGCAGGTCTTTCCTCCGAATGCTGGCCACGTGCGAGCTGTTTCTTTTTATATCCATGTGGCTTACACAATGCATCCCCCCCGCATGCGCAATTAATGCCAGGCATCTGTTAGGCTTCCGCTGTGCATCCGCTAGGCTTCCGCTCTGCATCCGCTCTGCATCCGCTTCATCTGCTCGGCGTCCACTCTGCATCCGCTCTTTTATGTTCCGCATCCGCTTTCCTGAGGCCCCCAGAAGCCCAGCGGATGTGCCATCTGCTCTCATCCGCTTTCCATCCGCTGGGCTTCCGTTCCGCATCCGCTTTCCATCCGCCCTGCGTCCTCCCCCCGTCTGTATTATCCGCTCCGTTTATGCAAATTTTTGCCCCTTTTGAGAGCGGATAACAACGGATGGAACATTTTGCTCGTCCGTTGTGTCCGTTTTGCATCCGTTGGGCAGTGTTACAGGGCCTTTATATTTTGCTTTTTACTGGGTGAATTCTTTAAGCCCAACTCTTTCATTTCAGATAAACCCTTTCAAGTAGTGCAAATTTCTCTAGAGAATATCTGTACAAGCAAAATGAGGCCTGAAACTCTAAAAGCAATCTTGACTTCATCATCATTCAGGAGCTGCCTTAAAAAGGGAGGGAAATATATCCTGACCTTTTTTTTTTTTTTTTTTTGTGGCCATGCTTCAGGAAACATCAAGATTGGTATTTCCCACAATAAATCCCAACCTGTACTCTTAATCTAGTGTGATCTGACACATAAAACTTATACAGGTAGTTCTCAATTTATGATTAGTTATTTTACAGCTGTTAGGAGCTACAATGGCCTTAGAATCGGGGCTTTACAGACTTCCAGTAGTTTAAAATGTGTGCCCCCAATCATTTTTGTTCTGTATAAAGAATAGTAGACTCCTAATACAGGATTCTGACTGGCTAAAAAACCTGAATGGGGATTGGATCAATAGGAACCAATCCACAAAGCTGCCCAAAAGGCGGCAAAACTAAATACTTGTCATTGGCTACAAGCTGGCAGACAAAACCCTATAAAAAGGTTGCTGCAGTTTGAGCCAATGTTCCGTTTTGCAACTACTGTTAACTAATAAAGACTTTGTTGTTGGAACCCGGTCTACCTCGCATTTTTCCGGATGGAACACTGGCGACGAGGATGGGATCGTCCAAAACACGAGACTGAGCACGCGGCGACCAATAAAACCAGACTGAAGACAATGGCTGGAAATAACGCACCGCCCGCACCTTTTAATCCCAATGAAGAGGATTGGGAATCCTATGTAGACCGTTTCCAGATGTATTTGGAAAGTAACGAGATGGATGAGATCTCAGACCAGCGTAAGAGAGCTGTTTTCTTGACACATTGCGGGCCCACAATCTTCAAAATGGCCAAGGCTTTGGCGAAGCCCCGAGATGTGAAACAATTGACTTGGCCAGTTCTCCAAAGAATGCTAAAGGCTCACTATGCACCGGTTGTGTCAAACCTTATCAAGCGGCATGAATTTTATCTAAGAAACCAGAAAGAAGGCGAGACCATCACTGATTTTATGGCAGCCCTCCGACAAATAGGGGGAGCATGCGAGTTTCTGAATTTAGATGAAGCGATGCGGGATCAAGTAATACTGGGTTTAAGAGACTCTAGTGTACAGAGCAAGCTGCTAAATAAACCCAACATAACCATAGCCGAAGCCATCACAGAAGCCACAGCCGCTGAACCTGCGAAAAATTCGGCGGTCAAAATGAAACAGATGAACGCGAACAATGACGAAACGAGCCTGGCCAGAGGGAAGAAACAATTTCCCACCACCACTCACCACAAAGATTTCAACGAGACGTCAGAATCCAGGGAGGAAGATGACGAAGTCCACCGCTTATACACCAACAAGAAAGGGCGCGAAAAAAGAAATTGGCGGGAATGCGCTGGCTGTGGAGGAAACCATCCTCGAGCCGATTGCAGATTCCTCGATGCCATTTGCAGAGCTTGCAAGAAAAGGGGGCATATCGAGAAAGTCTGTAGAAATAAAAAAAATCCACGAAGCTGCCCAAAAGGCGGCAAAACTAAATACCTGTCATTGGCTACAAGCCGGCAGACAAAACCCTATAAAAAGGCTGCCACGGCTTGAGCCAATGTTCCGTTTCGCAATTACTGTTAACTAATAAAGACTTTGTTGTTGGAACCTGGTCTACCTCGCGTTTTTACGGACGAAACAATTTTAGCCTTGGGCAGCTGGCTCTCATTGATGATCACATGATTGTAATTTCAGACTATTTTTGCCATGCAATGGTGATTCAGAAGAATGGGTTTGCTTAACGACTGGACTATTCACTTAATGATCACATTTGCTTAACACTTGCACTGATACACTTAATGACTATTGTGAAAAATGTTAGAAAAAAAATAGGACTGATCACGTGTGGGCCTGTACTTATGCAATAATTTATGACCGGTTTTCTGGTCACAATTGTGCTCATAAGTTGAAGACTACCTTATTTTGACTTTTGACTGTAGTAACCAGAATCCATTCACAGAATTGCTGAAACACCTACTAATCCTTTGCACTAGGTTGTTCTGAGATCTTTCCTTTCATCAGCCTCTCCTAATCAGTAGCCAGAAGGCCTTGTTCTATGATCACGCTACTTGTTGAAAAGATTGAGATTGGCTTGTTTGATGATGGACTAATTTTAGGAATCCTGTCTGCTTTGATAAATCTATACTTTCCTTTTGACTGCTCCCTTCCAAAATACATTATGCAAGCAAGAATAAAAAGGGGTTTAATTCCCTTATTTACACATCCCAATTTTGTTTGCAATAACAAATCAGCGTTTGGAGATCCTCAGAGCTCCAGGTTGACAGGATTGGAACTTCATACAGATCCTATATTGTTCCCAATTGCCCTAGATTCAGGCTTTGTCAAATGTGCAAGTCAACTCAATTATATTTATGCCTTTCTGAAACCAAACTGTTGCTCAAATTAACACTTTAAATAATAAAACAGTTCTTTGATTTGATACAAAATAATAAGAGGAGGAGATGTTCATTATATCAAAATGTCTGTTAATGTCTTTTATTACTCATGTGTACAATGCTGGTAATCATGTATAAATGACTAATGAGATTTTTTAAATATATGAAACAGCATAAAATAGCGCATGGGTTTTTGTCTAAATCCAAAGTCCACTAAAGTGAGGTCCAGGCAATGAAAACTATCTGATTAGAATGTTGCATGCACCTCATTATGTCTATGTTTGTCTTTCAAAGCAGAACAAGATCCATTCAAAGCCCAAAATATAAACTGTGCACTTAATGCTCTGATCGGTGTTTAAAAGGAAGCAGATTGAATTTGGAGAGAGAAGTTATGCTCATTTCTTTAATCCTTTCCTGATTCCATTTTTACTCTGTCCTGTCCTATTCTATTTGTTTGTCAGATATATCTTCAAAAACCTGGATCTCCAGCAAGCATCTAGTTGAATATTTAAATATGCCTCTGTCTTTCAGAGTTCAAAGTTGCCTCCATCTTAATATCTGGACAATTTGAACTCGGCATTCTTTTATTTGTTTAAATTTCATCCTTTCTTTTCTGTCACAATTTGACTGTGACAAAGACCAGAAAGCACAATACAAATTGGCAGTTATTTGTAAGATGAAACCATTTAAAACCAGATTGAAATGAAAGATATTTTAGTAATACAATTAATAGCTTGCTTAAAAAGTACTGTCTTTTATAAGTAGAGAGAATAATTTTAAAATCTAGACCAGATTCTGTTCCATATGAACATACTCCAAATAGGCTATTCCTATTGGACAACAAATATCCGACACTGATTGGCTACTTTTCTCAATGCTGATTGGCCAATCATAGCAAGGCTATGATTGGCCAATTCAAGCGGCCGGAAAAACAAGTAGCCGTCATTGGATACTAGCCGCGAGCAGCTCTCTATAAAAAGAGCTGCCGCGGCTCCTGGTTAGAACGAACTTTCGGAACTAAATAAAAGAGCTGAAGTTACACTGATCTCTGAGTCTCATTCCCGTGAACTGAACACTGGTGACGAAGGTGGGATTCTGAGAATGGAGATCAGTCGGGCACGTGGCATCGAGAACTGAGCAGATGAAATGGCCGGAACCAACTCGCCACCCACACTCTTCAACCCAGCAGCAGAGGACTGGGAATCCTATATCGATAGATTCCTCATGTTCCTGGAGAGTAACGACCTGCAAGGAATCTCAGACAATCGCAAAAGATCTGTATTCCTGACACAATGTGGGCCCACAGTGTTCAAGATGGCCAAAGCACTAGCAAACCAGATGATGTGAAGCAGATGGCCTGGCCAGACCTAGAAAAGCTGCTGAATGCTCACTACACACTGACCGTCTCCAGCCTCATCAGGAGACATGGGTTTTACAAATGGGACCAGAGGGAAGGTGAGAGCATCACAGACTTTGTAGCTGCTCTCAGGGACATTGGAGGAGCATGCGAATTCCTAAACATGGATGAAGCCATGAGGGATTGTGTGGTCCTCAGACTAAGAGACCTTACCCTATGAAGCCAGCTGCTAACCCAGCCAAAGATTACTGTTACCGAGGTTATTGCTGAAGCCACGGCAGCAGAAGCAACAAAAAAGTCAGCGGCAAAGATGCAGCAGATGAATGTCAACTCGCCAAAGACACTGACCGAGACTAGTCAGAGCACCGAGAAGAAGGCAGAAAGCACACACAAAAATGCCACATGTTATCAAGATAGTGGATTGTCTGGAATCAACAAGGACGACGATGAAGAAATCCACAGACTCCAGGCTGAGCGAGAGCGACGATTGAAAAATTGTTGTAAGTTGGGGTTTCAATGTGCTGGATGCAGAGGAGACCACCCCGTACTGAGTGCCGGTTCTTAGACGCCGTGTGCCATTACTGCGAATGGCGGGGCCACATCACACAAGTATGCCAAAACCAAAAAAGCTACAGCCACAGATGGAGGGATAACACACCACCAACAAATAAAGAAAGGACAACGTGGAGCTGTGAGAGTCGCAAAGGCAAAGGCAAGCAGCCAAACGAAAACTATAGGAAAGAGGAAACTCATCAAACCATCACAATCGGCCATTCTAACGTAACAAATGGCCGAAAGGTACTTGTGGCAGTCCGGATCGAGGGCCAAGAATGTAAGGTGGAGGTTGATTCTGGATCGTACTTATCAATGGAATCATGTGATACCATCAAAAGACTAGTACTGCACATTGGTAGAGCTGAACTAGAACACCAATCGCTAATTTTAAAAGACTACCAAGGGAACAGAATACCGGTAGTCGGACTTGGACATTTCCAGATAAGCTTCAGAGAACACCAAAAGATATTGCCTCTAACCATCGTAGACCGGAACCGACCAAGCCTGCTGGGACTCGAGTGGTTCGAAGTTCTAGGAATCAGAGTGACCGGCATTCATCGCATCACCAACACAGACTGGGAGGAGAATCTGATGAGAGAGTTCCAGGACGTCTTCGATGGAAAGTTAGGCAAGTACCGAAGGTCCCCTATTTCATTCAATTTAGATCCAGCTATAGCTTCAATTAGGCTAAAGGCGAGGTGAGTCCCCTTGGCACTAAAACCCAAAATTGATGAAGAATTAAACAACTAATAGAACAAGGCATTCTGGAAGCAATTGACCATGCCAAATGGGACACCCCAATCATGACCCCAGTTAAGCCGGATGGGTCCATGAGAATTTGTGGGGACAACAAGGCTACTCTAAACAATGCACTACAACAAAGTGCATATTCTGTTCCAGTATTACAACATCTACCACACTCCTTGGGAAGGGGCAAGGTCTTCGCAAAGCTTGACCTTGCCCAAGCTTACCAACAATTGCCAGTAGACCCTGAAACAGCAGAGGCACAAACAATCGTGACTCATAGGGGAGCATTCAAATATACAAGACTACAATTCGGAGTCAGTGTAGCGCCTGGAATATTCCAAAGCCTAATGGAGTGATTAATGCAAGGGATAAAAGGAGTAGTCCCATATTTTGACAACGTGCTCATCTCAGCTAATGATGAGAGGCAATTAGAAGCCCGCCTCAGAGAAGTTTTGCAAAGATTCCAAAAAGCGGGACTCAAGGTGAAAAAAGAAAAGTGTAAATTGGCTCCCTCAAAAGTCAAATTCCTGGGGTACCAAATCGATAAGGAGGGCATCTACCCCACAGACAAAAAGATCAAGGCAATCAAAGAAGCACCTCAACCTAAAAGTAAAGTTGAATTACAAACATTTCTGGGACTTATAAACTTTTACCACATCTTTCTGCCACAGAAGGCAACGATGGCAGAACCTCTATATAGACTCTTAGACAAATCGGCCATCTGGATCTGGGGACGACGTGAAGAGACAGCGTTCCAGCAGATAAAGGACCTCATCACCTCTGACGCGGTATTGTTGCAATACAGCGAGACATTACTGCTTACTGTTACCTGCGACGCATCACCGTTTGGTGTCGGAGCCATGTTTAGCCATGTCTTGCTGGATGGAAGAGGAGCCCCCATTGCCTTCTACTCAAAGACCCTCTCAAAAACTGAACTGTACTATAGCCAGTTGGACAGAGAGGCATTGGCGGCTATATCCGGCATAAAACGCTTCCACAAATACCTTTAAGGTAGAACTTTTACCCTTGTGACCGATCACAAACCCCTTTTAGGCATACTCGCTGGAAACAGAGCCACACCTAACATACTGTCCCCGAGAATGACAAGGTGGTCCGAATTTCTGGCGGCATACAACTATAGACTAATCCATCAACCTGGTAAAGACATTTCTCATGCTGATGCTTTGAACTGCACCCCCTTACCAGACATAGAGACTGACCCGGCACCAACCACTTCCACCCTACAAATCGAGACTTTGACAAACCTACCAATAACTGCGCCTGACATTGCCAGAATGACAGCAAAAGACAAGACATTGTTACAAGTGTTAAACTGAGTAGGAAAAGGATGGCCAGAAAACGAGACAGACGTTGTTTTCAAACCGTTTAAAAATGAACAAACTGAAATGTCATTACTGAAAGGTTGTATACTCTGGGGTGACTGGGTCATAATTTCACAAAAATTACAAGACCAGGTACTGTGTAAGTTGCATGAATGCCACCCGGGCATCGTGCGAATGAAATCCCTGGCCAGGAGCTATGTATGGTGGCCAGGGATGGACAAAGACATTGGGAAATGGGTCGAAAACTGCAGGAAATGTCAAAACTCCCACCCTTCACCTCCTTCAGCACCTGTCCTGGACTGGGAAATGCCAAGGGGCCCCTGGTCACAAATACATATAGACTTCGCGGGGCCAACAAAAGGGTATACATATCTAATCGTAGTAGATGGTTACTCCAATTGGTTGGAAGTAAGCATCATGCACTCTACTACCACCAAAGCAGTTATAAAACAGCTACAGAAACTATTCACTACACATGGGTTACCAGACATCCTCGTCTCTGATAACAGCCCACAATATACAGCATTGCCATTCGAAAAATTCCTAGCAGAACATGGCATACAACATGCACTGACAGTACCAGGCTGACCAGTGACAAACGGTAGGGTGGAATGCATGTCCGGTACACCAAGGAAACATTAGACAAATTAGACACAGGGGATATGCAAGAAAAAATTGAAAAAATGCTCACAATACAACACATAACACCAAACTCCACTACAAATAAAAGCCCAGCAGAATTACAGATGGGCAGAAAACTAAGATCACAATTAGATAGATTACACCCAACATATGCCACCGAAAAACCTACCGACTCCTCGAGCAAGTATTGCAAATTCGAACCAGGACATTTCGTATACGCAAAAAACCTCACCGGCAACAATAACACAAATAACTGGAACACGGTCCTACAGACTGGAGACAGATGATGGCTGAACCTGGCAAAGACACATCGACCAGTTACGGTCATGAACACTACAATGCACCACCGACACACCCAGACATGAAAAACAACACACACACACACCAACAACATCACAACCATTACACAGAAACAGCAACAGACCAAGCAGAGAGGGGGGAGACCCCTCAGTAACAAATAAAGGGGGGGAACCCTCCGGTAGAAAAGAAACCCCTCCAGTAAAAAAAGAAACCCCTCCAGTCGAAAAAGAAACCACAGAAAATCAAAATAATCACAATAAAAAACATTCCCAAATAAACGCAAGCAAAACCAATGACCTACCCATAGAAGTCTTCGGCGAGGAACAAGAAGCACAAGTAGACCAGGATGCTTTGTCGGAAAGGAGCAGCCGGGCTGACTCTACCAGCTCGAGTAGACCGGGTGGGAGCGGCATGGCTGACTCTACCTTCCAGGATGTTCGACAGAGAAGGACAGGAGAAACAGCGATCTCATCTGAACCCGCTGAAGACGACGACACAACTAAACTGCGCAGGTCAACTAGGCAACCTAAAAGCCCTGACTACTTACATGACTACATACGGTAGGACCATACCAAGAGGGGAGGGGTGTTCCATATTAACATACTCCAAATAGGCTATTCCTATTGGACAACAAATACCTGACACTTATTGGCTACTTTTCTCCACGCAATTGGCCAATTATAGCAAGGCTATGATTGGCCAATTCAAGCGGCGGGAAAAACAAGTAGCTATCATTGGACACTAGCCACGAGCAGCTCTCTATAAAAAGAGCTGCCGCAGCTCCTGGTTAGAACGGACTTTTGGAACGAAATAAAAGCTGAAGTTGCGCTGATCTCTGAGACTCATTCCCGCAAACTGAACAGATTCTATCGTCAAGCTCCAAGTACTTTAAGGCTTTAAGCATGAGCAGCAATACCTTAAACTGCCCCTGCAAAGCAATTGCAAAGGCTTTCCAAAATTGGCATTACTTTAGCCCAGTTCCATGCACCATTTAGCAGCTTATTTGTCACATTTTCCACCACTGGGAATATTCAAGCCAACCCACACACTGAGTTCATTGTAGTAGTCAAGTCAAGAAGCATATTGGTAGCAAAGCCAACCCGTTCAGGAATGTTGATAATTTCCACAAACAAACATGTAATCTCATTGTACACATGTTGTACTCTGACAGTAAAGGTAGTAACTCATATTATCACATGGCAATCTAATGAAAGTTGAAGATCAAGGAGTACAGGCCTATTTCTAAGGTCCTACAAGATGACCCAGAAGAGATAGAACCCCCCCCCTCCAGTTTTGGGTTGTTGTTTTTTCTTTTTTAATCATTTGAATTGTCAAATTTTCATTTTAAGTTATTAGAATTAGTATGGTGATAGTATGCACGTGAGTTGACTTGTTTCTTCATGCACTAATCGCATATCAGAAATATATAACATGAAATATTTTTTCTCTTTCCAGATGTTCCACATATTGACTATTTTCATCAGAATTACTCCTATAAATGTTATTAGTAGTTGTTAAGTTATTATTCACTTATTTACCTCATTTGTTGATTACAGTCTTATGAGAAAAAGGAAAACTGAATTATCTGGAGTTGGAAAATGACTTCTCAGACAGGAAGTTTGCTGGACTTGCATTGATATTGAGAACATTCGGTACCATACTTGAATAGAACAGTCCTCCTCTCATAGATTTTCATCCACATGAAAGAATAGTGGAAAAGAATAATGAAAAAAAAACTGTGAAGAATTGTAACACTGCTTTCTCTCGCATAGAATGGGGAAAGTGAGGCTAGATTGTTTGTTCCCACTTCACTTACTAAATAAACTCATAGATTTTAAGTTGAAAAGGGATCCTTAGAGTGAGTACATCAGGTATCTGTTCTGCTTCCCTATTAATACCAACATTTGTTGTGATGCAAAGGCTGATGTCAAGTACAACATTGAGTATATTAAATGCCCACAACACTGTGGGTAGAATATTGACTTCCTCTTTGGTCCCTATTCCCATTATTTCTTCTGTAAAAATAAATCCAATACTGAAATGTTCATTTGTCGATAACCTTTTCTATTCTCTGTAATGTTATCACTTTAACCCTAGAATGTTTACTCATTTAATGAATAGTATGTTTTCACAGTAGCTTTCACAATTTTAAATTCAAAGGCTCACCCTGGAGCTTTTACTGTTCCCCCTCCTTCAAACTAAACTAATACATTATGCAAGCTTAGATTTGACTTTGAAGTTAATCTACACTTAATATTCTCGTTAAAATTGAAATAAAATGGCGTAGTGCTTACCAGTTGTTTGTATGCATTCTTGAATACCTAAAGCCTAATACTAAAATTCTTAACTGCTAATCACTTTTCTCAAAATAATCTCATTAAAGTTAAAACATGTTACTCCAGGAATTCTAGATTCCAGCTTTCAGTGTCTTGAATAAAGTGAGCATTTATAAACAGTAAATAGGAAGAAAGTGTATATTCCCAAAACAAATTTATTTCTATTCTTGGAGGCAAACAGCATGCTACTTTTAATTTATACAGCCAGCTATGTCTATTTGTTTTCCTTTTATGCGAAATCAATTTGGAGTATCTGATTCCAACTTGAAGCTTAGCTCATAGGGGACCATTGAACTTTGTTCCAGGTAGTGGTTTTGATGTAGATGTTCTCCACAAATAACCAAGAGACAAAAAAATCCTCATATTTAAATGACTCAGAAGCTTTTATTCCACATGAAAATTTCAGTCTACATTGGAAGGGTAGCAAGGGTTAAAGTTTCTTTTGGAAAAAATCTGCAACTATAATAGAGACTGATACATGATCAGGTTTCCTGTATTACCACATTAACAGAAAAGACAGCACATAATTATAGACTATGTAATAAGGGAATGTGCTGTTTGATTCTTGTGATTGTCCAGGAAAAAAAAGACTGTTTGGGGGGAAAAGGTAAAAAGGGTGTGCTGTCAAGACTGGATGGTGCCTGATTTCACATGTAAATATACATATATGCTTTTAGAAATACATAAAGGGAGAGTGTAAGCCTGCTCTCAGTCATAAAAAAACTTTCTCAATAAAAAGTCTGACTTCAGAAAGGACTCTGACATACTTCTGTAAGATTATCACTGGATTAGTTCCCACTTCCCACTTAAGCAATGTCACACTGCACCAACGGATGGAAAGAGGATGTAAAACGGAGAAAAAAAAAATAATCTGTTGATTAACGCGATGCATCTGTTCTGTACTCCCTGCCTCCGTTTTTCATACTCTCTATCCATCCAGCATCAGTCTATTGATGTTTCATCCGCTCAGAAAGTTTTAAACTGCTCAAAACTTTTGAACAGAAAATGTATCCAATGCGTCCATTCTGCATCCGCTAGGCATCCGCTAGGCATCCGTTCTGCATCCGTTACATATCCGCTATATCCGCTAGGCATCCGCTGTGCATCCGCACAACTAAAATCTGTTCCAGCGGTAAACGGACGCAGGGAGGAAGCAGAACGGACACGGAACGGATGCAGAATGGATGCCTAGTGGATGCAGAATGGAAACAAAGCATTTAAAACGGAAAAAATGTTCGCAGAGGGGACCTATCTCGGTTATTAAGGATGTCTAGAGGATGCCTAGAGGATGCAAAGGGACACCTAGGGGAAAACCTATACTGCCCATAAAAAGGTGGAGCAACTGACCTGCATCTCACTTTCAGACCAGCAGCCCTGCGGTGCAGACCTCTGAAGCCTTCATCTGACTCTTGCTCTTCCACAGCATCCAGTCATGTCCACCGTGGATCGTAACAAAGTCCTTTTGGCAGCCACCATCCTTCTGCAACAGTGCGAAGCCATCTACAGGCTCTGTGAACTCTACTACGGGAAGAAAAGGAGGTGGCCAAGAAGTGTCTGGGTCTGAAGATGGTTCGCCAGAAGAGCAGAGTATGGACTGTACAACAAGCTGATAGTGGAGCTCAGGAACAAAGACCCTTGTGTATTCCAGAACTTCATGAGGATGCCTCCAGCCATGTTTGACAAAGTTGTGCAGCGACTAACACTCAGGTTGACCAAGGCAAACACCAACTTCCAGCCCAGCCTGGACCCTGGGCTCAAGGTGGCACTCACTCTGCGCCACCTGGCCTCGGGGATCACCTACAGGAGCATGCAGTATGGCTGGAGGGTGACACACAACACCATCAGCATTGTGGTCAGAGAAGTGGTACAGGCCATCACCGAAGAATACATGGAGGAGCTCCTCCAGTGGCCCTCCACTGAAGAAGGCTGGAAGAAAATTGCAGAGCAGTGGTATCAGAGGTGGAACTTCCCACACACCGTTGGAGCCATAGATGGCAAGAACGTGGCCTGCAAAGCACCACCCAAGTCGGGGTCCACTTATTTCAACGACAAGGGCTTCTTCAGCATCATCCTCTTTGCCATGGTCGATGCTGACTACAAGTTCATGTACATCGATGCTTCAGGCAATGGCTCATCTTCAGATGTCCAGTGACCTCAAGGAGGGGCTGGAACGCAACCTCATCGTGGGCTTCCCAGATCCAGAACCCCTGCCCAACGACACGCAAGATGTGCCCTACTTCATTGTGGGGGATGACCCCTTCTCCCTCAGAACCTACCTCATGAAACCCTACACCTCCAAATGCCTCACCCATGAAGAGAGGATATTCAACTACAGGCTGTCCAGGGCAAGGCGGATGGTGGAGAACGCCTTTGGCATCCTGGCCAAAAGGTTCCAGGTACTTTTCACCACCATGCAGCATCGCCCAGAGACCGTGAGGAGGATCTTGGAAGCTTGCTGCATCCTGCACAATCTCATGTGCACCCGCTACCCAGTCTTGCAGAACAGGGTCATGGACCTCCAACAAGCCAATGGGGACATGGAGCCTGGGGAATGGAGGCAAGGGCGAAACCTCCTGAGACACTGGTGCAACTCCCCAGCTGGAGCAGTGGAGTGGCAAGACAGGATGACAGATGACTAATGGATGCTTCCTTCAGCCTGTCTCATCACGCTGATGAGATTGGGCCATGTATGTTGGGTGGGCCTACAATGAACAGGGCATTTAATAAAGAGTTGTGTTTATGTTGACATGTGTGAATGAAAGATTACATTCGTATTGATAATAAAGGGCCATATGTGTGGTACCTGGGAGGGTGGACCATACAGTCCCACTATGCTTGCACTGGAGGTTTATCTATCCCACAGCTATCTTAACCCATCCCAAAGATATCCCTGCCCATCCCACTGCTATCCTTACCCATCCCACAGCTATTACCCATCCCACAGGTATCCCTGCCCACCCCACTGCTATCTTAACCCATCCCTCAAGCATGCAAAGGCTTAAACCATTTCTAAAAGTTTCCACCAAGACTTTATTAAAAAAAAGAAATGAAGCAAGTGTGTGAATCAAAGATAGACTTTATTAACAACAAGCTATAAAAGAAAAATGAGTCTCTGCCACTCCTCTTGGTCGTTCAGTCTCGGGGTGGCTGGTGCTTGAGTGATTGTCTGATCCCCCGCATCATCAGCTCCTCCAGAAGCAGAAGCAGCAGAAGCTCCAGCCCCAGAAGAGGGAGCCCGTCCTACAGAAGCCCCAGCAGAACCAGAGTGAGGGCCAAGGGGTGGGATGGTGGCCCTGTCCCTCTTGCCAGGGCTGGCAGCAGATGGCTGAGGCTTTCTGTTCTTCCGCATGGTTGTGGGGTTGCTGGCTGGCAGGGAAGCTGGCAGGAACCAAGGCTGGTAGGAAGGCTGGCAGGCAGGCAGGCACCAAGGCTCGCAGGAAGGCTGGCACCAAGACTGGCAGGAAGGCTTGCAGGTAGGCAGGCACCATGGCTGGCAGGCAGGCAGGCACCAAGCCTAGCAGGCAGACTGGCTGGCAGCAAGGCTGGCAGCTAGGCAGACAGCAAGGCTCGCAGGGAGGCTGCTAGCAAGGCTTGCAGGCAGGCATGCAGGCAGGGCAGGCAAGGCTGTCAATCCATCCGGCAGTAGGTCTTTCATCTGAATGGGTGACCTGCTTCCGAGCTGCTTCCCTTATATCCATGGGGCTTACGCAATGCATCCTCCCCGCATGCGCAATTAATGCTAGGCATCCATTAGGCTTCCGCTGTGCATCCGCTAGGCTTCCGCTCTGCATCCGCTTCATCCGTTCCGCGTCCGCTTTCCTGAGGCCCCCCAGAAGCCCTGCGGATGTGCCATCCGCTCTCATCCGCTTCCATCCGCTAGGCTTCCGTTCCGCATCCGCTTTCCATCCGCTCTGCGTCCTCTCCCCGTCCATTCCTTTCCGTGTTATCCACTCTGGTTATGCAAATTTTTGCCCCTTTTGAGAGCGGATAACAACGGATGGAACATTTTTCTCATCCGCAGTGTCCTTTTTACAAACGTTTTGTATCCGTTGGGCAGTGTGACAGGGCCTTTTGTGTTTGACTGAGGAAGATATTTGTGTCAACAATGCTGATAAAAGTCGTGCCCTCCTTCTTCTATTTGATCAATGATGGTTCATTCAACCATGCTAATCTCCACTCAAAGCAACAGTTATCTTGCATTGAACAGGCATGTATAACCCATTAATTCTGCATCAGTGATCGAAACTTGCTGCCATAAAGATAGCCCATCTATCATTTTTCCTGCACTACAATCATCATCTGTTTTATCAGGGTTATGAGACAACCTGGCATGTGCAAAGAATCCGCCAAAGATATGTCACTATCAGAAGCAGAAACTCAGAATGGTGGCATATTTCATAAAAATATATAGTAAACTTAGCAGTGATGATTGATGGCCTTTAAACCAAAATATGTGATATAGCTACTTTTTTGTGTTTCATAGTAAGAATAGTCTTCCTTACTATTATCATTATTTAATAGTATTTTCCTCTGGAATCTCAGCATAATGTGATTGAGGGTTTATTTCATTTTATCAATATAACAACTGCATAATGAGTTAGACTGGTCTGGTCTACCTTCAGTTGCTGATATTGAAAGCCTGGCTCTTTGTTTTTTTCCCTGTGGAAAAGAACTTCATGAGGACAGTGGTGTCACCCAGGCAGGAAAAGCCCAAAGGGAACATCAAGCCATCCATAAAACAAACTTGCATAGGAAAAGAAATCAAATAAAAGGTATTGAAAGAAGCCCCCTAGACAAAAGCCAAGTAATTAAGAAAGTCAGGGAAACAAGGAAAAGAAAGCCCTTATACAGGACATACCAAATCAACAGAACAAACAGACAGAAATTACAAAATAAATCACAAAGGAAACGAATAGAAGATTACTACAAAACGAATAGGAAAAACTATTATAAAGCTAAAAGAGATTAGAAAAAAACAATGATACAATCAAGCCACCCCGCAGAATTTATTTCCGCGCCTCGCTAAGTTTGCCTTCTGGCAAAAAAATAAACTCTGACAGGATTTTAATATCTAAAACCTTAAACATTAAGCACTAAACAAACATTTATACACAAAGGGAAAAAAAGGAATAAAAACCGGGAACTTACCATTCAAAGTCAGCTATCTCATCCCAAGAATGCAGCCAAGCTGTCTCTTGCCTTCCTGAAAATAAAAAAATCCAGCTTTCAAGCAGTTGTCCATATCCTTGTGCCGGAGCTCTCCCAGCAACAAAATTCGAACCCTCAAAGAAAGGCATTTTGACAGCCTTTCTACATTCCTATTCCCTCTCTCCTTTTTATATCCCAGGGTTATATAACATATATGTGTGTGTGTGTGTGTGTGTGTGTGTGTGTGTGTGTGTGTGTGTTATATCTATAGATATATATATCCCAGGTTAAACAGTTAGGAAAGATTAGTTTTTCTAAACACTCTGAGTTTCTTTTCCTTATCTTTTCCTTATTTCCTATGTTTTACACATGTTAGTGTATGAAGTTGAAACTGTCTTTGTTTAGCTTCTCCAAGGATACCCCTATGGCTCTCTATGGGAAGGAAAGAGGATGAATTTAATCTAGCAGGGTTTTTTCTACAGTGTCCCTACTATGTCCTTATTTTACTGCCATGATACTTCCTCAAGGCAGGGGTGGGTTCTGACCACTTCTGTAGAACCGGTTGCTCTGAAAAGCAGCAAACAGAGAGCATACATCAGTCTGCTGCTGATTTGGCCCATCCTCCAGCCCAGGCTCTTACCTGACCTTCATTTCCTGCTTTTTCAATGGCAGCTGATTTGAGTGACACAGCTGCCGTTGGAAAAGCAGGAAAAAAATGCTTTTTCAACTGCTGTGCACCTGCAAACAGCTAGCTGATGACGATATAGACACATATGCAAAATGTAAAATCACTGAACTGGTAGTTACACCAGTTGGATCCCGCCCCTGCCTCTTCATTCTATTAATTCATACTATTCTATTCATACTTCATTCTATTAATTCATACTATTAATCAAAAGGGACAGGGATTATTCTATTAATTAAAAGAGAAAGAAATAGTTCAGAAATTTATCTACTAAAAAATAACAGACAGGGGTATGTCCACATTCTGTGTGTCAGAAACGGCAATATGACAGCTACTGTTTTATGATTGAAGATCTGTCCATTTTATACATCTATCAAATGCATAATATTCTTGTACAATCAGTATAACACAGGGCTGTGTTGTTGAGATAGGCAAACATAGAAATTGATATAAATAAATAAATGATCAAACAGACAATAACGTAGAAATAACTTAAGTAAATAATCATAAATGTCATTTAGTTCAAGGTTACCTATTGTTGTAAAGATTCAGGACCTACAACAGATTATTTTCTTCATGGGGAAATCAAAATGTTCTATTGTTTGTTGGCAAATCAAAATATGCCATTATCTCAAGTGCAGTTTGAATGGAAGGACAGCGATATCAAAATGCTGCATTGATCTAAATATTGATGAAGCACTTACAGCTAGTCCAAAGGGAGGGGACTGCTGTATTATAAAGGTCCAAAGCAGTTATCTAATTAATTATATCATTATTTAACATGCCCAGATCCAGTATAGGGGGATTGATACCTGTGACTTTCCTTCAGTAAATGTTTACAATTTGAAATACTAAAGGCCCTGTCACACTGCCCAATGGATGCAAAACGGACACAACGGACAAGCAAAATGTTCCATCTGTTGTTATCCGCTCTCAAAAGGGGCAAAAATTTGCATAACCAGAGCGGATAACACGGACGCGGGGAGGATGCAGAGCGGATTGAAAATGGCTGCGGAACGGAAGCCTAGCGGATGGAAGTGGATGAGAGCAGATGGCACATCCGCAGGGCTTCTGGGGGGCCTCAGCAAAGTGGACACGGAACGGATGAAGCGGATGCAGAGTGGATGCACAGCGGATGAAGCGGATGCAGAGCGGAAGCCTAGCGGATGTATAGTGGAAGCCTAACGGATGCCTGGCGTTAATTGCGCATGCGGGGGGGATGCATTGTGCAAGCCCCCCGGATATAAAGGGAAGCAGCTGGCACGTGGCCAGCATTCAGAGGAAAGACCTGCTGCAGGGTACATCGAGTCCTTGCCTGCCCTGCCTGCATGCCTACCTGCAAGCCTTGCTGCCAGCCTTCCTGCCAGCCTTCCTGCCAGCCTTCCTGCCAGCCTTCCTGCCAGCCTCCCTGCCAGCCTTGCTCTCTGCCTGCCTGCCAGCCTTGCTGCCAGCCTGCCTTCCAGCCTCCCTGCCAGCCAGTCTACCTGCCAGCCTTGGTGCCTGCCTGCTTGCCAGCCTTGGTGTCAGGCTTCGTGCCAGCCTTCCTGCCAGCCTTTCTGCCAGGCTTCCTACCAGCCTTGGTGCCTGCCAGCCTCCCTGCCAGCCAGCAACCCCACAACCATGGGGAAGAAGCGAAAGTCTCAGCAACCTGCCGCCATCCCTGGCAAGAAGGACAGGGCCACCCTCCCGCCCCCTGTCCCTGACTCTGCTTCTGCTGGGGCTTCTGCTGAAGCTGCACCTGGCAGTGGTGCTTCTGTTGCATACTCTGCTGAAGCTGCTGCTGGTCCTGCTCGTCCTGCTCGTTCGTGCTCCTGGACTTGCTCGTACTGCTCGTACTGCTCGTGCTCCTGGTCTTGCTCGTCCTGTTCATACTGCTTGTGCTCCTGGTCCTGCTTGTGCTCCTGGTCCTGCTGGTGCTGCTGCTGCTGGTGGTGTGGAGGAGAAGCCCCTACCACCTGGGAGCCCCTCTGATGAGGGCCCATCTGGTCCTGCCAAAGGGAGGAAGAGGCATATGCGGGGACGGGAGAGGAGGCAATACTTCACTGAGGAGGAACACGAGGATGAGGTGCTGGAGTGGCTGAGAGAGAATGACTTTCTGTGGCGGAAGGGACACCGGCTGTACAGGGATACCAAAAGGAAGCAGGATGCTTGGAGAGAGAGGGCAGAGAGTTTGGGTTACACTTCGGAGGTGCTTCTCGGCTGGTGGAAACATATGCACACCTGGTACGGGAAGCTGCACCTGAAGAAATCTGGCCAGGCCACGGTTAAGCTGAGGGACAGAGAGACCTACATCATGGCCAGGTGCAGCTTCCTGGAGGGTGAGATCTGCCACCGAGGAGCACCAGGAGCCCCTCTCACAACCCTCTCTCTCCAGCAGCCTGCTGCGACCCAGTCCTCTTCCGGCCGAGAGTCAGTCCCTGTCTCCAGGCAGGTTTCTGTGGAGCGTGCCACGGTGGAGGACCCGCGGACAGCTGTTGTCACCATGGTGGAGCGCGTGGAGGACTCCCTGGTGCAGTGGGAGAGAGTAGACATCGAGTCCACCACAGTCATAGCCGCATCCACCACCACCTAGCTCCGCCTCCACAGAAAGGCAGAGAGCCAGACAGCAGGAGGGGCAGAGCCACACTGTCCTGCTGGAGATCAGGGACACCATCCGCACCAGCATTGATCTCCTCTCTCAGCTGGTCCACACCGACTCCTCATCCTCCAACCGCAAGCCCTTCCTCACATATGTCAACCAGACCCTCAAGAACATGGAGGAACCCCAGTACCAGGTGGTGAAGGACGGGATCACCGAGCTGCTTCACAACCCTCCAGACCCCAAGGAACCTGCTCCCACCCAGTCCAGGTCTGCTCCTCCACCCCAGGTGATGTCCCTCCCATCGCAAGGCTTCACACAGCCCCTCACCTACCAGGGCTACGGCTACCAGGAGGTCCAGCAGAACAGGCAGAAGCCCTTCCCAGCACAGGCATAGAGTCATCAGATGACACCGTTGCCACCGGTTCCACTGATGCCACCGATGCCACCGATGCCACCCACAACAATGATGCCACCGACGACAGCGATGCCACCCACGCCAGTTCTCACCCAGCTGCAGACCAGACAGCCCCACTACACTACTCCTTCCTCCACCCCATAGCCAAGCCCGGCCTCAGTACATCTCTCATCAGTACTGGGGCTGACACCCCATGGCATGGAGGAAGGACCTCTCAGCATCGTGGGTCTGCACCAGCTGTCTGAGAGCTTCCTCAACACACCGTCCCCTGTTGTCCTCTCGGGGCCAGGCACCCCAATGACGATACAGACCAGCACTGCAGCACCACCCACCTCCACGGCACCTGGACCCTTCACCCCTGAGACTGGGCACACCTCCGAGTGTCCAATAAGAGTGCCAGAGACTGGGTAGCTGGCTACCTGTAGAGTTTATTTGGACACTTGACTTGGGTCATTTTTGTTTTACAGCTTGTTGTTCAATAAAGTTTATCTTTGATTCACACACTTGCTTCATTTCTTTTTTTTAATAAAGTCTTGCTGGAAACTTTTAGAAATGGTTTAAGCCTTTGCATGCTTGTGGGATGGGTTAAGATAGCAGTGGGATGGGCCGGGATACCTGTGGAATGGGTAATAGCTGTGGGATGGGTAAGGATACCAGTGGGATAGATAAGCCTCCAGTGCAAGCATAGTGGGACTGTATGGTCCACCCTCCCTGGTGCAACACCTATGGCCCTTTATTATCAATAATAATGTAATAATCATCCACACATGTCAACACAAACACAACTCCTTATTAAACGCCCTGTTCATTGTAGGCCCACCCAACATACATGGCCCAATCTCATCAGTGTGATGTGACAGGTTGAAGGAAGCAGTCATTAATCATCTATCATCCTGTCTTGTCATTCCACTGCTCCAGCTGGGGAGTTGCACCAGTGTCTCAGGAGGTTGCGCTGCTTCTTCCATTCACGTGAGGCTCTGTTGGGGCCTTTCACATCCTGAGTGTCTATCAGGTTTTGCCCTTGCCTCCATTCCCCAGGCTCCATGTCCCCATTGCCTTGCTGGAGGTCCACAAGCCTCTTCTGCAAGACCGGGTAGCAGGTGCGCATGAGATTTTGCAGGATGCAGCAAGCTTCAACGATCCTCCTCACAGTCTCTGGGCGATGCTGCATGGTGGTGAGAAGTACCTGGAAGCTGTTGGCCAGGATGCCAAAGGCGTTCTCCACCACCTGCCTTGCCCTGGACAGCCTGTACTTGAAGATCCTCTCTTCATGGGTGAGGAGTCTGGAAGTGTAGGGCTTCATGAGGTAGGTTCTGAGGGAGAAGGGGTCATCCCCCACGATTAAGTAGGGCACATCTTGCGTGTCGTTGGGCAGGGGGTCTGGATCTGGAAAGGCCATGATGAGGTTGCCTTCCAGCCCCTCCTTGAGGTGACTGGCGTTGTATACCTGGGCATCTGAACATGAGCCGCTACCTGAAGCATCGATGTACATGAACTTTTAGTCAGCATCGACCATGGCAAAGAGGACGATGCTGAGGAAGCCCTTGTAGTTGAAATAAGTGGAGCCCGACTTGGGTGGTGCTTTGCAGGCCACGTTCTTGCCATCTATGGCTCCAACGGTGTGTGGGAAGTTCCACCTCTGATACCACTGCTCTGCAACTTTCTTCCATCCTTCATCAGTGGAGGGGCACTGGAGGATGCCATACTGCATGCTCCTATAGGTGGTCCCTGAGGCCAGGTGGCGCAGAGTGAGTGCCACCTTGAGCCCAGGTTCCAGGCTGGACCGGAAGTTGGTGTTTGCCTTGGTCAACCTGGGTGTCAGCCGCTCCACAACTTCGTCAAACATGGCTGGAGGCATCCTCATGAAGTTCTGGAATGCCCGAGTGTCTTTGTTCCTGAGCTCCACCATCAGCTTGTTGTACAGCCCATACTCTGCTCTTCTCCCGATCCATTTTTGTACCCAGACGCTTCTTGGCCGCCTCTTTTTCTTCCCGTAGTCAAGTTCACAGAGCCTGTAGATGGCTTTGCACAGTAGCAGAAGGATGGTGGCTGCCAAAAGAACTGTGTTACGATCCATGGTGGACATGACTGGATTCTGTGGAAGAGCAAGAGTCAGATGAAGGCTGCAGAGGTCTGTACATCTTAGGCTGCTGGTCTGAAAGTGAGATGCAGGTTAGTTGCTCCCTTTTTTTATAGGCAGTATAGGTGTCCCTTTGCATCCTCTAGGTATCCTCTAGGCATCCTCTAGGCATCCTCTCGACATCCTTAATATTCGAGATAAGTCCCCTCTGCGAACGTTTTTTCCGTTTTAAATGCTTTGTTTCCGTGCTGCATCTGTTCTGCAGCTGTTCTGCATCCCTTCTGCGTCCGTTCCGCTTCCTCCCTGCGTCCAAGCGGATGCGAGTTGCGTGGATGCGGAACGGATGCCTAGCGGATATAGCGGATGCATAACGGATGCATAACAGATGCGTAGCGGATGTGTAGCGGATGCATAACGGATGCATTGGATACATTTTCCGCGCAAAAGTTTTGGGCAGCCCAAAACTTTCTGAGTGGATGAAACGTCAATAGACGGATGCTGGACGGATAGAGAGGAAGCAAAACGGAAGCAGTGAGTACATCGCATTAATCAACGGATGGCAAGCTTTTTTGTCCGTTTTTCATCCTCTTTGCATCCGTTGGTGCAGTGTGACATGGGCTTAACATTGCTTCAAGATCCAATTGTGCATAATTTTATTGAAATTATCCAAGGTTGTGTAAGATGCTGCTTTTTTCATATCCTCTTCCTCTTCTCCGTCTTTGCTCTAAGCCAAATAACTTACTTCAACAAATAGTCCAAAATATAGCTGATAGAACAGAGGAGAAACCTACTTAGTAGCTAAAATCAGAGATGTTAATGTGTTGGAGAACATTGTTTTACATTAGTATTACAATATATTTATAAACACTGATGGGATGTTAAATATGCAATGATCAGCTTTGATGACTTTGTTGTATCACACTGAGTCACAAGCAACCAAATAGTAGATTGGTACACTAGGCATCACAATTCTCATCTAGGTCAAAAAAGTCCAGAGAATGTAACAATCAGCTCTAATATACTGGTTTATACCAAGTTGAGAACATCACTATTTGTATCCTTGTTGTTTGCGTCTGGACAGAGACAGGCGTTGTACTTCATTTCTCCATTTTTTAAAGAGACACCAGTATTTTTTACTCTCCTGACTAATATGTCCTGCCTGTTGTTAAAGTCAGCCTCCATATTCATATCCATTCCATGTGAGATGTTGTCTTCCTGACCAGTATGTTTGTGTCTGGGAGATTAAAAAGATCTTAATCCTATAAGGTTATCAAATATATGGCAATCTGTTTCTATACTTGGATGAAGAATAGCTGCTAAATGAAAACAAATGTATTCATATGAATTGCTCTTTACAATTATCCACATTTCTAAGTCAATGTCAAGATGAAATTATTGCTATTTTAAGGGTTACTATTTGGCTAAGCTAAAAGAGGTAACAGAACAGATATTTTAAGGTTTTTTTTGTTTACTTACATATATACCCATTGTGTTATTCCCTTTTGGAATAATCTTCTTTTTCACATTCATCTGTTTCTCACTGATCTGAAAAATAGCAATGGACTATGTAAACTAAAACATGCAAAGGGCATGACGCTATTAATTAACACAATAATATTGATAGGACATCTTCCCTATGCCGTATTCTAGTTGGGCCCAAATAATTTAAATGTCTCCACCTATTGTGGTTTAGCTCAATCCAAGGTTTCACCTTGTGATTCTTGGTATATGCAGAAGGTGTAGAGTGGTCACCAAGCTTAATTCGGTGCAGTATTCTCTGGTAATGTTAAGGACACTAACAGTAAGTTTTGGAACATTTGGTTTAGCGTGATAATGCAGTGCCTGTGATCTAATTCCACTTTATCTCAACTATTACAAAACCCAGAGACAGCTCAATTATAAATTGTGCCATTATGCCACACTGATGGACACTAATGGTGTCACCTTCTGCCAATGCAAATATTTGTATTTTTTTTTAAAAAAAAACTTTTGTTTTCAGAAGAAGAGATGGTGTTGGCATGCCTTAAGCACAAGGCTAGTTCTGCTGTAACCTTTAATCTAGAATTACCTTGTTGTCTGTATCCCACTAATTCAGAATCCATCTGCCACACTGCATCATCATCATCATTATCATCATCACCATCACCACCACCACTACAACCATCATCATCCTAGCCATTGTCTGTGCATTGCAGGACAAAAGCCTGTGTGTTTCCAACCAATATGGTTCTGAGCTTTCCTTTGCAGATTGGGCCCACAATCCTTGCTGATGTCATCACTTCATATTGTTCAGGTCTCTTTTGTGGATGCTTTTTATCAAGTGGGCACCATTCTATGACTGTCTTGGACCACCTGCCATCAGTTCTTTTTGCTCTGTGACCATCCCATCTCCATGTCAACTCTTTTACTCTCTTGATGATATCGTATACTTTCATTATTCTCAAATCCATGTACAGGTCTTTCTATCTTCTCTTGTGATGCTGAGCATGTATCTTTCTATGGTTCACCACTCATAGCTTTTGTATTGATTGTGAGGTTAGTATCCATGTTTCATTGGCATATGTTAGAACAGGAAACACACACTGATTTAAAAAAACCTTTTCTCTTCAGGCATTGAGGGAGATTGTTCTTGAAAATTCTGCTTCAATTGCCAGATGCCTGCCAACTACATTTAGCATGCTATTCAATTTTCTTTTTTGAATTACCTTGGCCAAGGTATATGTATTAGTCTACTATGTCTAGTTTTTCTCCAAATATATATATTTGGAGAAGAACTAAGATTATTTTTAAGCCAAATGGTTCTCCTGCTTTAGCAACTCTTGTATGTGTCTTTGTAATTTTTCTGGGTATTGTGGTCTTCTGCATATTTTAATATAATGTTCAGCAAAATTACAAGGTGAAATCTAGATGTCTTGGCTTTATCTTGATTCTCCTCATCAAAGAAAGAGACAATTCGATTCCCTTCATAAAGGCCTCTGCCTCATCCTGAAGCTTCTTCTGACAATTTGAAAATCTGAAAAAGGCTTCTGAACACATACACATACATAAAAACCTCTGCCAACCACTGGACAGAAGAGAAGAAACAACATGCTTGTTTCTTAGAAAGATATGGACAAATTCCTTCGGAATACAGCTTTGAAGAAATGCTTCGTTTAAGTCTTTGTCACAACAAAATCTGTTAATTAAACTGAAGATTAATCCAGTTCACTGACAGACCTTCAGGATATTATTTAAGTTAGCCATTTAAAAATTTTTTTATCACAGTGACAGGATATTCTCTTACACTCGAGGAATAAAAAAATACAATAAAAACAGAAGGTTGTTTTCATATCTTTGGCAAAAGAAACATTACTCTGAAACTTGGAAACACAAAAATGAGGATTATTAGCAGGGGAAGAAATGAAGATGAAGAGAAACTGTGCAAATTATGTTTGCAAGATGTCCCATTTGTCTAAGAATACAGATGCTTCTGCATTAAAAGGCAAGCAGCCATATGGCTCATCAAGCTTGACTCTTGCTGTTAGAGTATTTATATATAGGTGCATAGAGAATAAATTCTGCTGCTAAATTAATCAAGTTTTTTTAAAAATCTGCTACTTAGGTAACTAAATGAAAACACTCATGAGCACACACAAATCTGAAGAGAATTATCAAGTCATTAAAAGAATATATTTGATGAATCATGTACCTTTTTGAGAATCTTTCAATCTACCTTCAATAGATTGATATATTTGGTGATATTAAATTAAATCTAAAGTGATTTAAACTACAGTTATATGGCCCCCAAGATCACATCTGAAAAACTATGTTGTTCAGAACTTTTTCCAGACCATTGAATTATTTGATATTTGTTAAGCTGTGATTACTTTCATGACCCAATTGACTGTAGCTCTGTTTAATTGTTTCATTTTATGTTTTTTATTTTAATTGTGTAATATTTTGGCCAGAAACCAACTTAAAAAAATACCACACAAAAATACCTCTTTTTCCCCAATATTATTGAGGCACTTAGTACCTGGGATAGAGAGCTTGGTGTTCTTTGAAGACTGCAGATTGTACAGTCTGTTATCCTTGTTTGTATCAGCTGGGGGTGATAGGAATTGCAGTCCTAATGCTATTCTCTGCTTTTTATTTTATTTTATCTACTCTGGTGACCTTTATTACACTATATTCCACATTAAGCTTGTTGACTATTGTCCAGAGGGATGCTATTCCAGAGGGTGAATGCCTTGGCAGAACAAGGCTGTTGTACCCATTAGCACACTTTGGTTGATGGTACCCACAGCGTGTCCCTCCTGCTGAATCAGATAGGATGGGTAGAGATATGGTTCCATAAGTAAAATGAATAAAATAAGAGAGCCTTTTTATTAGCCTCCTCTGATAGCTCCACTCATACTTGATACTATCTTGTCTCCTTTGTAGGTAGGTAGGTAGGTAGGTAGGAAGGAAGGAAGGAAGGAAGGAAGGAAGGAAGGAAGGAAGGAAGGAAGGAAGGAAGGAAGGAAGAATTATGCTTTCACCAGTTTTTATGACATAAGACAGGTCCACCATTCCACTGTTCTATCACTTGTACCTCAGGGAAAAAAGAGGAGGAGGGTATTTTCAATTTCAGTTGTGAATTTGGAGAAAGAGGAAGAGAAAGAGGCAGAGGATGATTAGTGGGAAAGGGGTTAGTGATTAGGAGTGAGAGGAAGAGGATGAGTACTAATGACTGTAGGGGGCAGGATGTTCCTGCCATAGCATACAGTAGCCAACTGCATTGGAGGTGTAAGCCTAAAATAAACCACCAGTTGGTGGTCTGTAATTGTATTGGGCAAGCAGATCATGCAGATCAATCCTAAAAGATTGAGAAAATATATATCTTGTCCTTCTTGTGGAACATATGTTAGGAATATGTATGAGTTTAAGGCCCTGTTACACTGGACGACGGATGCAAAAGATTTGTAAAAAGGATGAGAAAAATGTTCCATCTATTGTTATCCGCTCTCAAAAGGGGCAAAAATTTGCATAACCAGAGCAGACAACACGGAAAGGAACGGACGGGGGGAGGACATAGGGCAGATGGAAAGCAGATGCTCCACGGAAGCCTAGCGGAAGGAAGCGGATGAAAGCAGATGGCACATCCACAAGGCTTCCGGGGGAGGGCAGCAAAGCAGACGCGGAACGGAAAGAGCGGATGCAGAGTGGATGCCAAGAGGATGAAGCAGATGCAGAGCGGATGCAGAGCAGATGCAGAGCGGAAGACTAGCGGATGCCTAGTGGAAACCTAGCGGATTCCTAGCAGATGCCTAGCATTCACTGTGCATGCGGGGAGGATGCATTGCGTCAGCCTCGCGGATATAAAGGGAAGCAGCTCCCAAGCAGGTCACAATTCTGAGGAAAGACCTGCTTCCAGACACAGCTCTCCAGCCAGCCAGCCAGAGAGCCAGCCAGCCAGCAATCCAACAACCATGGGGAAGAAACGGAAGCCTCTGCCATCTGCTGTCAGCCATGGCAAGAGGGACAGGGCCACTCTCCCACCCCCTGGCCCTGACTCTGCTTCTGCTGGGGCTTCTGCTGCCCGAGCTCAATCTTCTGGTGCTGGGGCTTCTGCTGATGCTGCTTCTGGAGGTGGTGCTTCTGCTGATGCTGCTTCTGGAGGTGGTGCTTCTGCTGGGGCTTACTCTGCTGATGCTGCATCTGGTGGTGGTGCTTCTGCTGATGCTGTTTCTGGTGGTGGTGCTTCTGCTGGTGCTTACTCTGCTGGCACTTCTCCTGGTGCTGGTGCTTCTGCTGGTGCTTACTCTGCTGGCACTGCTCCTGGTGCTGGTGCTTCTGCTGGTGCTTACACTGCTGGCACTGTTCCTGGTGCTGGTGCTTCTGCTGGTGCTTACTCTGCTGGTGCTGCTCCTGGTCCTGCTGGTCCTGCTGGTGCTCCTGGTCCTGCTGGTGCTCCTTGTCCTGCTGGTTCTGCTGGTGCTCCTGGTCCTGGTCCTGGTCCTGCTGGTGCTGCTGGTGCTGCTGGTGCTGCTGGTCCTGCTGATCCTGCTGGTCCTGCTGGTCCTGCTGGTCTGCTTTTGCTGCTACTGTTGTTGCTGCTGCTGGTGGTGGTGGTAGTGTGGAGGAGCAGCCCCTACAACTTCAAAGCCCCTCTGATGACAGTCCATATGGCCCTGCCAAAGGGAGGAAGTGGCAGATGCATGAACGGGAGAGGAGGCAATCCAAAATAGAAGAGGAACATGAGGAGCAGGTGCTAGAGTGGCTGAGGGAGAATGAGTATCTATGACGGAAGGGACACAGGCTCTATTGTGACACCAGAAGGAAGCAGGCTGCTTGGAGAGAGAAGGCGGAGAGCCTGGGCTACACTTCGGAGGTGCTCCTCGGCTGGTGGAAGCACATGCACTCCTGGTACGGGAAGCTGCACCTCAAGAAATCTGGCAAAGCCACGGTCAAGCTGACGGACAGAGAGACCTACGTGATGGCCAAGTGCAGCTTCTTGGAGGGTGAGATCCGCCACCGAGGAGCAGCCCCTCTCACAACCCTCTCTCTCAGGCTGAGAGCCAGTCCTCTTCTGGCCAAGAGTCAGCTCCTCTGTCCAGGAAGGTATCTGTGGAGCATGCCAGGATGGAGACCCCCCCGACAGCTACACTCCCCATGGTGGAGCGCGTAGAGGACCCCCTGATGCAGTGGGAGAAAGGAGACAGCACTTCCAACACAGCCCAACCCGAATCCACCCCCAGCTCCACCTCCACAGAAAGGCAGAGACAGAAATTGGAGGGGCAGAGCCACACTGTCCTGCTAGAGATAAGAGACACCATCAGCAGCAGTGTAGATCTCCTCTCTCAGCTGGTACACACCGACGCCCCATCCTCCAATCGCAAGCCCTTCCTCACCTATGTCAACCAGACCCTCATGAATATGGCGGAACCCCAGTACCAGGTGGTGAAGGAGAGGATCACCGATCTGCTTCACAACCCTCCAGACCAAGATGAACCTGCTCCCACCCAGTCCAGGCCTGCTCCTCCACCCCAGGTGATGTCACAGCCCTTCCAAGGCTTTCCACAGGCCCTCCCCTACCAAGGCTATGGCTACCAGGAGGTCCAGCAGCACAGGCATCCCTTCCCAGTCCAGGCACAGGTACATCAGATGCCACCGGTGCCACTGATGCCACTGTTGCCACCCACATCACCGATGCCACCCATGTCAGTCCTCACCCAGCTGCAGACCAGACAGCCGCACTACACTGCTCCTTCCTCCACCCCACAGCCAAGCCCGGCCTCAGTACATCTCTCATCGGTATTGGGGCTGACACCCCATGTCATGGAGGAAGGGGCTCTCAACTTCACGGGGCTGAGCCAGCTGTCTGAGAGCTTCCTCAACACACCATCCCCTGTTATCCTCTCAGGTCCAGGCACCCCAATGATGCCTCAGACCAGCACTCCAGCAGCAGCCACCTCCACAGCACCTGGACCCTTCACCTCTGAGACTGGGCTTGCCTCCGAGTGACCAAGAAGAGTGCCAGAGACTGGGTTGCTACCTGTTGACTTTATTTTTGCTTTGGACACTTGACTTGGGTCATTTTTCTTTTACAGCTTGTTATTAATAAAGATTATCTTTGATTCACACACTTGCTTCATTTCTTTTTTTTAATAAAGTCTTGCTGGAAACTTTAGAAATGGTTTAAGCCTTTTCATGCTTGTGGGATGGGTTAAGATAGCAGTGGGATGGGCAGAAATACCTTTGGGATGGGTAATAGCTGTGGGATGGGCAGGGATACCTTTGGGATGGGTAATAGCTGTGGGATGGGCAGGGATAATTTTGGGTTGGGTAATAGCTGTGGGATGGGCAGGGATACCTTTGGGATGGGTAATAACTCTGGGATGGGCAGGGATACCTTTGAGATGGGTAATAGCTGTGGGATGAGCAGGGATACCTTTGGGATGGGTAATAGCTGTGGGATAGATAAACCTCCAGTACAAGCATAGTGGGACTGTATGGTCCACCCTCCCAGCTGTCACACCTATGGCCCTTTATTATCAATAATAATGTAATCATTCATCCACACATGTCAACATAAACACAACTCTTTTTTAAATGCCCTGTTCATTGTAGGGCCACCCAACACACATGGCCCAATCTCATCAGGTGATGAGACAGGCTGAAGGAAGCATGCATTAATCATCTATCATCCTGTCTTGCCATTCCACTGCTCCAGCTGGGGAGTTGCACCAGTGTCTCAGGAGGTTGCGCTGCTTCTTCCCTTCACGTGAAGCTCTGTTGGGGCCTTGCACATCCACAGTGTCTATCAGGTTTTGCCCTTGCCTCCATTCCCCAGGCTCCATGTCCCCATTGCCTTGTTGGAGGTCCATGAGCCTGTTCTGCAAGACTGGGTAGCGGGTGTGCATGAGATTGTGCAGGATGCAGCAAGCTTCCAAGATCCCCCTCATGGTCTCTAGGCGATGCTGCATGGTGGTGAGAAGTACTTGGAACCTGTTGGCCAGGATGCCAAAGACGTTCTTCACCACCCGCCATGCCCTGGACAGGCTGTATTTGAAGATCCTCTCTTCATGGGTGAGGAGTCTGGAAGTGTAGGGCTTCATGAGGTAGGTTCTGAGGGAGAAGGGGTCATCCCCCATGATGAAGTAGGGCACATCTTGTGTGTCATTGGGCAGGGGGTCTGGATCTGGGAAGCCCATGATGAGGTTGCGTTCCAGCACCTCCTTGAGGTCACTGGCATTGTATACCTGGGCATCTGAAGCTGACCCATTGCCTGAAGCATCGATGTACATGAACTTGTAGTCAGCATCGACCATGGCGAAGAGGATGATGCTGAAGAAGCCTTTGTAGTTGAAATAAGTGGACCCCGACTTGGCTGGAGCTTTGCAGGCCACGTGCTTGCCATCTATGGCTCCAACAGTGTGGGGGAAGTTCCACCTCTAATACCACTGCTCTGCAACTTTCTTCCAGCCTTCTTCAGTGGAGACGCACTAGAGGAGCTCCTCCAGGTATTTTTCGATGATGGCCTGCACCACTTCTCTGACCACAATGCTGATGGTGTTGTGTGGCACCCTCTAGCTGTACTGCATGCTCCTGTAGGTGGTCCCTGAGGCCAGGTGGCACAGAGTGAGTGCCACCTTGAGCCCAGGTTCCAGGCCAGGCCGGAAGTTGGTGTTTGCCTTGATCAACCTGGGTGTCAGCCGCTGCACAACTTCATCAAACATGGCTGGAGGCATCCTCATGAAGTTCTGGAATGCATGAGGGTCTTCGTTCCTCAGCTCCACCATCAGCTTGTTGTACAGTCCGTACTCTGCTCTTCTCCCGATCCATCTTCGGACCCAGACACATCTTGGACACCTCCTTTTCTTCCCGTAGAACAGTTGAAAGAGCTTGTAGATGGCTTCGCACTGTTGCAGAACGATGGTGGCTACCAAAAGGAGTGTATTACGATCCATGGTGGAGATGACTGGATGCTCTGGAAGAGCAAGAGCCAGATAAAGGCTGCAGAGGTCTGCACAGCAGAGCTGCTGGAGTGAAAGTGAGATCCAGGTGAGTTGCTCCCCCTTTTTATAGGCAATATAGGTTTTCCACTATGTGTCCTTTTGCATCCTCTAGGCATCCTCTGGACATCCTTAATATACGAGATAGGTCCCCTCTGCGAACTTTTTTTCTGTTTTAAATGCTTTCTTTGTGAGCTGCATCCGCTTTCATCCTTTCTCTGTCTATGCTACAGACACTGCGCGTCCGTTCCACGTCCGTTTTGCTTCCTCCCTGTGTCCGTTTTCCGCTGGAGCAGATACAAGTTGCGCAGATGCGCTTCGGCTGCCTAGCGGATGTAGCAGATGCATAACGGATGACAACGGATGTAGAACGGATGTTCCCCGTATGTGTTGCAGATGCAGAACGGACGCGTTTGATACATTTTCTGCTCAAAACATTTTGAGCAGCTCAAAACTTTTTGAGCGGATGGAACCTCAGTCGATGGATGCTGGACGGATAGAGAGGATGAAAAAGGGAGGCAGTGAGTACGGAATGGATGAATCGCGTTAACCAACGGATGGCAAGTTTTTCTCTCCATTTTTCATCCTCTTTCCATCCGTTGGTGCAGTGTGACATGGGCTTTAGATAAGGAAAAATGTGCTTACATGTATTTATTTGTAGAAAGAACATAAGCATACATTACATGCATGAATGTTTCTGAAAATTATGAACATGAGCCATGTAAAGATCAATACAGCTGGAAAAAATGTGCTTGCAAATGTGTTGCATGACCATTTTATTTGGTTTTAGTGTTTTTTAAAAAAGGCTGGACAAATTTGCAAACTATCAAATCAAATCTGACTGATTTGTCCAATGCTAATTTTTTTGCCTAAAAAAAGATTGAAAATCTGTGGAAATTCTTTATTTTGGGAATGGAGAAAAACAGTGTGAGAAATTTCACCGAATCAACTAGAATCTGACCTGTGCTCAATTGGAAAGTCAACACTGGAAACAGAATAAAACTATAGAAAAGTCAGTTCCATTTCAATTATGTTGTTAAACAAGAGTGCCAAACTTGTGGCCTGTGGGCTGGATGCATCACATGCAGACCATGCCCACCCCAGCTCTATGAAGGGGATAAATGTTGCAAAGTTTGATGCCAGTGTGCCCTTTATTCTTAATAATATTGCTATTTAATTTTATTTAATTCATTGATATAATCAAAGACTTTTCTATGGCAATTTGGAATCAAATCTTGGTATGTTTTGAGTTCACAAGATACTTCTTGTCGAGGATCCAAGTGAACTGATCAGTAATTTCACTGTAAAAATCAAATCAGAGCTTCTCAGAATTTAAATATAGCTCCAAATGAACAACCAATCACACAACCAACTGACCCCATTGATACACAAGACATTTATAACCTAAGGAGAATAGGACTAGAAAATCCTGCAGATGATGTTACCATTCTGGCAATGAAATGTTCAGAAAGTAAATTGAAACAAGCTTGGAGAAGCAAACCACTGGCAAAATCTAAAACCTACCCTACTTATTTATCTGATGTTATTTCAACATCAGAGCTAGTCTGTCAGTGCTAGGGATGTGCAGACCTTGTAGGCAATCTGTTCAACAGCTTATAAATAAAATATAGAACACAATGAAGTCAATATCAGGATTGCTGCAAAATGTTGCTTTATAAGAATGCATTCATTAAACAGCTATTAACTTCAGAAGACCGGAGAGATTTTTATGAAACATGGTCAACAGATACTGAGAACACGTTCATTTATCAAGTCAGTTTTCTATTGTTCTTTCTCGTTTTAAATACCAGGAATTACACTTTAAATGTCAAATTTCTGGCAATCATTATGACTTTAGTGTAATTCTTCTTATATAAATTGCACAGTTCATTGTTTTTTTTTAGTGGCAGATGAAGTTTTTGAATGGTGAGTACAGACCTGGATAAGATACCTTAAGCCCATGTCCCACTGCACCAATGGATGCAAAGAGGATGTAAAACAAACAAAAAAGCTTGCCATCCATTTGAAAACACGATGAATCCGTTGTGTACTCACTGCGCACGTCTTTCATACGCTCTATCCGTCAAACATCCGTCTACTGCTATTTCATCCGCTCAAAAAGTTTTGAGCTGTACAAAACATTTTGAGCAATGAACTTTCCACCGCATACGATGTACATCCGCAACACATATGGGTAACAAACATTCTACATCCGTTGTCATCCGTTACACGTCTGCTGTATCCTCTCGGCATCCTCTGGACATCCCCTCAACTCACATCCACTGCAGCTGAAAGCGGAAAGAGGGAGGAATCAAAAGGTAAATGGAACTTCCACACAGCGTTAGTAGTACGGAAATAGAAAGGATGTAAGCGGATGCATCTCGTATATAAAGCATTTAAACGGACAAAATGTTCATATATGGGACGTATCTCGGATATTTAGGATGTCTGGAGTATGCCTAGAATATGTGGAAGGACACCGAGAGGAAAACTGACATTTCCTATAAAAAGGGGGAGGAAATCACCTGGATCTCACTATCAGTCCAGCAGCCATGGTGTACAGACCTGTTCATCCTTGCTCTTGCTCTTCCACATCATCCATTGATCTCCAACATGGATCATCAAACACTCCTTATGGTAGCTGCCATCATTCAACACCAGAACCAAGCCCTCTTCAGACTATTTCACCTTTTCTACGCAAGTAGAAGAAGGAGACGTCCAAGAGCTGTGTGGGTCCAATGATGGATCGGGAGAAGAGTGGAGTTTGGACTCTATGACAAGCTGATGGTGGAGCTGAGGAATGAAGACACTCATGCATTCCAGCACTTCATGAGGATGCCACCAGCCATGTTTGATGAAATTGTGGAGCGTCTGAAACCTAGGTTGACCAAGCCGAGCACCAACTTCCATCCCAGCCTGGACCCTGGACTGAAGGTGGCACTGACTCTGTGCCACTTGGCCTCTGGAACCACATACAGAAACATACAGTATGCCTGGAGAGTGCCACACAACACCATCAGCATTGTGGTCAGAGAAGTGGTGCAGGCCATCATCGAAGAATACATGGAGGAGCTCCTCCAGTTCCCCACCACTGAAGAAAGCTGGAGGAAAGTTGCAGAACAGTAGTTTCAGAGGTGGAACTTCCCCACACCGTTGGAGCCATAGATGGGAAGCATGTGGCCTGCAAAGCTCCACCCAACTCAGGGTCCTCTTATCACAACTACAAGGGCTTATTCAGTATCATCCTCTTTGCCATGGTTGAAGCTGAGTACAAGTTCAAGTAAATCGATGCTTCAGGCAATGGGTCTGCTTCAGATAGCCAGGTATACAACGCCAGTGACCTCAAGGAGGGGCTGGAATGCAACCTCATCATGAGTTTTCCAGATCCAGACCCCATGCCCAATGACACACAAGATGTGCCCTACTTCATCGTGGGTGAAGAAGCTTTTTTCCTCAGAACCTACCTCATGAAGCCCGATGGTTCCAGTTATCTCACATTTGAAGAGAGGATCTTCAACTACAGGCTGTCAAGGATAAGATGGCTGGTGGAGAATGCCTTTGGCATCCTGGCCAACTGGTTCCAGGTGCTTTTCAGCACCATGCAGCATCACCCAGGGACTGTGAGGAGCATCGTGGAAGCTTGCTGCATCTTGCACAATCTCATGCGCACCCGCTACCCAGTGTTGCAGAACAGGCTTGTGGACCATCAACAAGGCAATGGGGACATGGAGCCTGGTGAATGGAGGCAAGGACGAAACCTGATAGACACTGTGGATGTACAAGGCCCCAACAGAGCTTCACGTGAAGGGAAGAAGCAGCGCAACCTACTGAAACACTGGTGCAACTCTCCAGCTGGAGCAGTGGAGTGGCAAGACATCATGATAGATGCTTAATGGATGCTTCCTTGAGCCAGTCTCATAACACTGATGAGATTGTGCCATGTATGTTGAGTGGTCATACAATGAATAGGGCATTAATCAAGAGTTTTGTTTATTTTGAAATGTATTTATCAATGAATATATTGTTATTGATAAAAAAGGGCCATATGTGTGGCAGCTGGGAGGGTGGACCATACAGTCCCACTATGCTTGCACTGGAAGGTTTATCTATCCCATAGCTATCCTTACCCATCCCACAACTATCCTCACCCATCCCACAACTATCCTTACCCATCCCAAAACTATCCTTACCTATCCCAAAAGCATGCAAAGGCTTAACCTTTTTTTCAAAGTTTTCACCAACACTTTATTAAGTAAATAAAATGAACCAAGTGTGTGAAGCAAAGATAACTTTTATTAACAACTGTCTTAAGTAAACTCTATGACTTTATTAAAAAAGCAAAATGAACCAAGTAAAGTGTCTTTCAGCAAAGGTAAGGTGAACAGGTAACAACTCAATCTCTAGCACTATTCTCATTCACTCTGAGGCATGTACATGGTCTCAGCTGTTGAGCGGCCAGGAACTGTGGAGGTGGCTGTTGCTGGAATGCTGGTCTGAGGCGCCATTGGGGTCCCTGGCCCCGAGAGTACAACAGGGGATGGTGTGTTCAGGAGGCCCTTCTTCAAGGACCTGGGATGTCAGGCACAGTACTGAAGACAGATTTTCTGTTGAGGGGCTTGGCTGTGGGGTGGAGGAAGGAGGAGTGTAGTGGGGCTGTCTGGTCTGCAGCTGTTTGAGGTGAGGCGTCTGTGGCGTGCGATGTACCTGGGCCTAGACTGGGAAGGGCTGCCTCTGCTGTGGGAAGTCCTGGTAGTCCCAGACTTGGTAGGTGAGGGGCTGTTGAAAGCCGTGGAAGGGCTGTGACATCGCCTGGGGTGGAGGAGCAGTCCTGGACTGGGTCTGAGCAGGTTCATCTGGGCCTGGAGAATGGTGCAGCAGTGCTGTGATTTTCTCCTTCATCACCTGGTACTGGGCCTCGGGCAGGTCCATGAGGGTCTGGCTCATGTATGTGATGATGGGCTTGCAGTATGAGGATGGTATATCACTGTGGACCAGCTGAGAAGGAAGATCTGTGCTGGTCTTGATCGTGTCCCTGATCTCCAGCAGGATAGTGTGGCTCTGGCCCTCCAGTCTGCCTCTCTGCCTGCTTTCTGTGGAGGTGGAGCTGGGTGTGGGTGTGGGTTGGTCTCTGGCTGCTGCTTCTTCTTGCTCCATGTCCTCTAGCATGGGGAGTGCAGCTGTCGGGGGGGTCTCTGCCGTGGGGCCCTCCAATGACACCTGCCTGGACACAGTAGCTGTCTCCTGGCTGGAAGAGGAGTGTCTGTCTGTGGGCTGTCTGAGGGAGAGGGTTGACAGAGGGGCTGCTCCTCGGTGGTGGACCTCACCCTCCAGGAAGCTGCACTTGGCCATGCCGTACATCTCCTGGTCAGTGAGCTTGACAGCGGCCTGGCCGGATTTCCTGAGGTGCAGCTTGCCATACCAGATGTGCATGTGCTTCCACCATCCTAGGAGTACATCTGAAGTGTAGCCCAGGTTCTCTGCCTTGTCTCTCCACGCTGCCTGCTTCCTCTTGGTGTCGCAATAGAGCCTGTGGCCCTTTCTCCATAGGTACTCATTCTCCCTCAGACATTCCAGCACCTCCTCCTCATGGTCCTCGGAAATGAAGTACTGTTTCCTCACTCCCTTCTCCTTGCCTTGCCTCTTCCTCCCTCTGGCAGGGGCTTCAGGGCCTTCAGCAGCAGGGCTTTGAAGGCCTTGGGGCTGGTCCACCACAGCAGCAGCACCATCACCACCAGCTGCAGCACCACCAGCAGCAGAAGCACCAGCAGCACCAGCAGGAGAAGCACCAGCAGCACCAGCAGCACCAGCAGGAGAAGCACCAGCAGTAGCAGCAGCACCAGCAGGAGAAGCACCAGCAGGAGAAGCACCAGCAGCTTCAGAGTCAGCGCCAGGGGGTGGGATGCTGGTTCTGTCCTTCTTCCAAGGGCTGGCAGGAGTAGGCACAGGCTTTCTCTTCTTCCCTGACTGACGAACCATGGTGTTATTCGAGGATGTCTGTGGCAGCACGTCTTTCCTCTGAATGCTGACTGCTTGTGAGCTGCATCCTTTTATATCCATGGAGCTGATGCAATTCATACTCCCTGCATGCGCAGTGAACGCTTTTCATCTGCTATGCATCCGCTATGCATCTTCTATGCATTTGCTATGCATCCTATAGGCATCCGTGATGCATCTGTGTCATCCGCTACGCATCCGCTCCTTCCGCTATGCGTCCGCTTCGCAATTCTCCACCGGAAGCCCTGCAGATGTGTTCCAACCACTTCCACCTGCTAGGCTTCCTACGAACATACACTTACCCTCCTCGCTATGTACTACCCCCGTCCGTTCCTTTCCGTTGTTGTCTGTTCTATTTATGCAAATTTGGGGCACTTTTGACAGCAGATAACAATAGATTGAGCCACCCATGAAATTTTGCTCGTCCGCTGTGTCTTTTTTACATTTGTTTTGCATCCGTCGGCCAGTGTGACCTAGCCTTTAGTGGCAATCTGATCCACTAATCACATCCATTAATCCTCAGGTCTGGTAACATTCCTCCTTTTGCTTTGCTTTTTCACCTGGAGTGAATTTGTGCTACATTTATGCTCAGTAAAAGGTGAGTGAATTGACAGGTAGAAGAAGGTGAATGAGGGCATAGGATAGGGCAGAAAGTCCTAGACATGGCTAGAACTGAGCAATAAGGTATTTTCTTATTTTCCTTTTCAATTGTTTTCTTTGAAATTTCTTTCATGTGTAAATGTCCAATACCTCAATACAAGAGGCTTTCTGTCTTTTCATGCTCTTAGAGTTGTTAATTCAGTGGCAAAAAAAAATTAAAAAATAAAAAATAGGCTGAATAGTCAAGACTTTGTTGATGATCCAAATTCTGTCAAGGATCTTGGAGTACTCATCTCAAATGACTGAAGTGCTAGAGCCCACTGTAACTACATAGCCAAAAAGAGTTAAGAGTTGTTAACCTCATCTGATGTAGCTTTTTCTCTGGTAATATTACACTGATAACTCGAGCATACAAAACATTTGCTAGACCAATACTTGAATACAGCTCATCACTCTGGAACCCACATTATGTATGTGATATTAACACAGTTGAGAAAGTCCAGAAATATTTCACAAGAAAAGTTCTCCACTCCTCTACTCATTGCAGAATACCTTTTGCCACCAGACTCGAAATTCTAGACCGAGAAAACCTAGAACTAGAACCTAGAAGGGGTAGCCACATCTCGCCCCGAAGCAGCTGGGGACTGTGTCCTCAAGGGACCTTTCAATCGGCCAACAGAAGCGGCCTCGCTGCGAGGGAAGTGTGTGTGTGTGCTCGCCCCAGGCCTCTTCTACCGACTGATCAAAGTGGCTGTTAACTGAACTTGGGAAGCTTCCATCGCAAGAAAGAGACTGCCCTAAAGGTGAGGGAACAATGGCATCCACACCATGCCCCAAAGCAACTGGGGACTCTGTCTTCAAGGAAGCTTTCGATCAGCTGATAGAAACGGCCTCGTGGAGAACTATGTGTGTATGGGCCGCTCTAGGTTGGGTAGGAAATTAAGTCACCCCCCGAAAAGATGGCCTAGCTGTTTCTTCAGGGGTCAAAAAAAAAAAAGCCCAGCCTTAATATGTGAGGAGCACGATATATAGCAAATTGAAGGAGCCCCTATGGGATCACCACTGTCACCCGTCATTGCAAACCTGTTCATGGAAGAATTCGAATCCAGAGCCC
>BLBF01000031.1:20754603-20767303 GCA_015471245.1 Laticauda colubrina | reverse complement strand
TTAGATATGATTTGGATCTCAACAGAATTAATATCTACTATTCAAGAAACAAATATTGAAATAAGTACTTGGGCAGATCATAGTCCAATGACAATTAAATGGAAGGGACAAAAAAAAAGATCGAGATGGACATTAAACAATACTATTTTAAAGGAGAAAGATTTTATACAATGGATGGAGAAGGAATTGGTTTTTTTTTTTAAAGAAAATAAAAAAGAAGATACCTCAATACAGAATGTTTGGGATACAATGAAGGCTTATGTAAGAGGTTTGATAATAGACTATACAAGAAAAAAGAATATTAGGAAAAGACAAACCTCCAAGGCCTTGGAAGATGAATATATAAGACTTGAAAAAGAACTACAGAAAATACCACAGAAAAAAGATATTAAATTGAAACTCGATGTAATTAAGCATAAAATGGAATTAATAGAGAAAGAAGAACTGGCACAGAAAATTAGAAATTCTAAACAGAATTATTTTGAAGATGCAAATAAACCAGGTAGATGGCTAGCATATAAACTGAGAAAGGAGAAGGAATCAAGAAAAATATTGAAACTAATAGATGATCAAGGTCAAGTTTGCTGTGGTAATAAGGAGAAAAAGGAAATTATTCGAGATTATTATGGACAACTATATAAACAAGAGAATATTGATGAGAAAAAAATTAAACAGTATTTACAGAATGCTAACTTACCGAAGATACCTAAAGAGACTGAAGAAATGTTAGAAAGCAATATAACAATGATGGAACTAAATGAAGCATTTAAAAGACAAAATAATGGGAAAGCACCAGGTCCAGATGGGCTTCCGGCAGAATTCTATAAAAAATTTCAAGAATCATTGAACACTCCATTGTTAGAAATTATGAATGAAGTTATGTTAAAAAAGATGACACCCAAAACATGGTCAGAGGCTTATATTACACTTATTTTAAAGGAAGAGGCTGACCCGTTGCAAATTAAGAACTATAGACCTATTTCCTTATTGAATGCAGATTATAAAATCTTTGCTTCAATCTTAGCAGAAAGACTGAAAAAATATTTAAATAATTTATTCCATCCAGATCAAAATGGATTTCTACCAAAGAGACAAATTAGAGACAACATGAGAGTAATTTTGGATACCTTGGAATATTATGAGGCTCATCCTGAAAAACAAATGGCTTTGATATTCCTAGATGCTCAAAAAGCATTTGACAACGTGAACTGGAGATTTATGTTATTATTATTGGAACAGATGGGCTTTGCCAGAAAATTTATTCAAGCAATAGAAGCCATATATAATAAACAGACAGCAAAGGTAATGATGGAGGGAGAATTTACAGATCTTATTAATATAAGAAGAGGTACAAGACAAGGATGTCCCCTATCTCCTTTGTTATTCGTATTAACTTTGGAAGTGTTGAATAGAAATATTAGAGATGACAAAAATATAAAAGGAATGAAAATTAAAAAGGAAGAATTTAAACTACAAGCTTTTGCTGACGATTTAGCTTTTATTCTGGAAGACCCGTTAGAAACCGCTCCAAAGTTATTGGAAAAGGTAGAGACATATGGTGAGATGGCTGGCTTGAAAATAAATAAAGATAAAACAAAGATCTTGACAAAAAACATGTTACTGAGACAAAGAGAAGAACTGACAGATCTTTTGAAAATCCAAGTTACAAATAAGGTTAAGTATCTGGGGATATATTTGACAGCAAGATGTAGCACATTAAAAGAGAATAATTATATTAAACTCAAACAACAGATAATTACAGACTTGAAGAAATGGGAAAACTTGCAATTGTCATTAATAGGGAGAATTTCAACAATTAAGACGAATATTTTACCCAGAATTTTATTTCTCTTTCAAACAATATCAATTAGACTTGGAAAAGGCTATTTTGAAGACTTAAATAAAATCATGTTGAAGTTTATATGGCAAGGGAAAAAAGCGAGAATAAAGTTAAAGCTTTTGCAAGATGCTAGAATTAGAGGAGGTTTTGGCCTGCCTAATTGGGAACTGTATTATCAAGTTGCAAGTTTGATGTGGGTCAAAGAATGGATAACATTAAGAAAACATAGATTATTGATATTAGAAGGACATGATTTACTGTTGGGCTGGCATGCTTTTTTATGGTACAAGGGAACTAAAACACAGGGGTATTTTAGAAGACATTATATACGGGAGTCTTTGTGGTTAAATTGGGAGAAGATAAAAAAACAATGTTATTTGAAAATTCCAGTTTGGTTATCGACTATTGAAGCATTTTCTTATCCTGTGATCTATAAAAAGGAACAAACAGTTAGATATTGGAATTGTTGGATGAAAAGGGTGGACTTAAATCGATTCAAAACTTAGAGGAACAAGGTATAAGGATGAATTGGTTTTCATATGCGCAAATACACTCAAGATATGATGAAGATTTTAAAATGGAAGGATTCTATGATAAACAGACTGATTTAGATAAGATATTGATGGGTACTGATGAGAAAGTAATTAAAAAATTATATGGTTATTTATTGGGAATTAAGTTAGAGGAAGAACAAGTTAAAGAAACTATGATTGCTTGGGGGAAGAATTTTGGATATGGGATTGATTTAGAGGAATGGCAAAAATTGTGGTCTCAAAATTATAAAATGACAATGTCAACAGCATATAAAGAAAACTTGTATAAGATGTTTTACAGGTGGCACTTCCCCCCGACAAGAATAGCAAGAATGTTCAAGAACAAATCTGAAAAATGTTGGAAATGTCATCAGATACCTGGCTCATACTATCATATGTGGTGGACTTGTGAGGATGCCAGAAAATATTGGACTAAAATTCACATGTGGTTGGAAAAAATGACAAAGAAACACATAGATTTGAAACCAGAGATTTTTTTATTGGGAATTTTACCTGATACATATAATAAAGACTTGAAATATTTGATTGTAAATTGTATTAACAGCGGCTAGGATTGTATTTGCTAACAATTGGAAGAATGAGAAAATACCATTACAGGAAGAAATTATTAAGAAAATATTGGAATGTGCTGAGATGAGTAGATTGACATTTGAAATTAGAGAGCAAGAAGATAAACAATTTTATGAAATTTGGGATCTTTTTTATCAATGGCTAGATGATAAAATACGATAATAGAACATTAATATTATATCTATAAAGGATTTTTAGGATTGATTTGTTATGATTATATGATTTGTTAAAGAATAAATTGTTTAAAGTATTGTTATCTCACAAAGCATGAATGATTAAAAGTATAGTCAATTTTTTTTTCTCTTTTTTTTTAGTAATATTAGGATATGGATTGACAATATGAATTGTTATGCAATATAATTGTAATTGACTATAAAATGAATGCACAAAACTGATGAAACAACCGACACACCAGAAGTATATATGAGAGCAGATGTTTTTAATGTTTTGTATGTTATGTGTGTTTGTAGAAAATTAATAAAACTCTTTTCAAAAAAAAAAAAGGGGGACATGGAGCCTAGTGAATGGAGGCAAGGGCGAAACCTGATAGATACTGTGGATGTGCAAGGCCCCAACAGAGATTAATGTGAAGGAAAGAAGCAGCGCAACCTCCTGAAACACTGGTGCAACTCCCCAGCTGGAGCAGTGGAGTGGCAAGACAGGATGGTAGAGGCTTAATGGATGTTTCCTTGAGCCTGTCTCATCACACTGATGAGATTGTGCCATGTATGTTGAGTGGCCCTACAATGAACAGGGCATTTAATAAAGAGTTGTGTTTATGTTGAAATGTGTTGATGGATGATTAAATTGTTATTGATAATAAAGGGCCATAGGTGGACCATATAGTGCCATATAGAGGGTGGACCATATAGTCCCAGTATGCTTGCCCTGGAGGTTTATCTATCCCACAGCTATCCTTATCCCACAGCTATTACCCATCCAACAGGTATCCCTGCCCATCCCACTCCTATCCTAACCCATCCCACAGTGATTACCCACCCCACAGGTATCCCTGGCCATCCCATTGCTATCTTAACACATCCCACAGCTATTACCCATCCCACAGGTAGCCCTGCCCATCCCACTGCTATCCTTACCCATTCCACAAGCATGCAAAGGCTTAAACCATTTCTAAAAGTTTCTTCCAAGATTTAATTTACTAAAAGAACTGAACCAAGTGTGTGAAGCAAAGATAAACTTTATTAATAACAAACCGTAAAAGCAAAATGACCCAAGTAAAGTGTCCCAAGCAAAGATAAATCAACAGGTAGCAACCCAGTCTCTGGCACTCTTCTCAGTCACTCTGAGGCATGCCCATAGTCTCAGGGGTGAAGGGTCCAGGTGCTGTGGAGGTGGCTGCTGCTGGAGTGCTGGTCTGAGGTGCCATTGGGGTGCCTGGCCCCGAGAGGACAACAGGGGATGGTGTGTAGAGGAAGCTCTCAGAGAGCTGGCTCAGTCCCGTGATGTTGAGAGCCCCTTCCTCCATGACATGGGCTGTCAGTCCCAAGACCGATGACAGATGTTCTGAGGCCAGGCTTGGTTGTGGGGTGGAGGAAGGAGGAGTGTAGTGGGGCTGTCTGGTCTACAGGTGAGCGAGGTGTGGCGTCGGTGGCATCTGAGGCATCGGTGGCATCTGCGGCATTGGTGGCATCGGTGGCATCGGTGGCACTGGTGGCATACGATGAACCTGTGCCTGGACTGGGAAGGGCTGCCTATGCTGCTGGAACTCCTGGTAGCCATAGCCTTGGTAGGTGAGGGCCTGTGGAAAGCCTTGGAAGGGCTGTGACATCACCTGGGGTGGAGGAGCAGACCTGGACTGGGTGGGAGCAGGTTCAGCTGGGCCTGGAGGGTGGTGCAGAAGATTTGTGATCCTCTCCTTGATCACCTGGTACTGGGATTCGGACATGTCCATGAGAGTCTGGTTGACATAGGTGAGGAAGGGCTTTCTGTTAGAGGATGGTATGTCAGTGTGTACCAGCTGAGAGAGGAGATCTATGCTGCTTTTGATGGTGTCCCTGATCTCCTGCAGGACAGTGTGGCTCTGCCTCTCCGCTCTGCCTCTCTGCCTGCTTTCTGTGGAGGTGGAGCTGTGGGTGGGGGTGGGTTGGTATCTGGTATCAGTGGCCTCTCCTTGCTCCAACTGCGTCAGGAGGTCCTCCATGTGCTCCGCCACAAGGAGTGCAGCTGTTGGGGGGGTCTCCATCATGGGACACTCCACAGATACCTTTCTGGACACAGGAGCTCACTCTTGGCCAGAAGAGGACTGGCTCTCAGTGGGCTGCGTGAGAGAGAGCGTTGACAGAGGGGCTGCTCCTTGGTGGCAGACCTCACCCTACAAGAAGCTGCACTTGGCCATCATGTAGGTCTCCCAGTCGGTGAGCTTGACCACAGCCTGGCCAGACTTCTTGAGGTGCAGTTTCCTGTACCAGGTGTGCATTTGCTTCCACCACTCGAGGAGGACCTCCAAAGTGTAGCCCAGGCTCTCCGCCTTCTCTCTCCAAGCTGCCTGCTTCCGCTTGGTGTCTCAATAGAGCCTGTGTCCCTTACGCCAGAGGTACTCATTCTCCCTCAGCCATTCGAGTACCTCATCCTCATGTTCCTCTTCGATGGAGTACTGTCTCCTCTCCTTATCATGCGATTGCCTCTTATTCCCTCTGGCAGGGCCTTCTGGGTTCTAGGGCTTTGAGGTTCTAGGGGCTGGTCCACCACACCACCAGCAGTAGCAACTGCAGTAGCAAAAGCAGCACCAGCAGCACCAGCAGCACCAGCAGCACCAGCAGCACCAACAGGACCAGCAGCACCAGCAGCAGCACCAGCAGAGTAAGCACCAGCAGAAGCACCAGCACCAGGAGCAGCACCAGCAGAGTAAGCACCAGCAGAAGCACCAGCACTAGGAGCAGCACCAGCAGAAACAGAGTCAGCACCAGCAGCAGAAACTCCAGCAGAAGCAGAGTCAGCACCAGCAGCAGAAACTCCAGCAGAAGCAGAGTCAGCGCCAGGGGGTGGGATGGTGGCCCTGTCCTTAAGGCTGGCAGGAGTAGGCACAGGCTTCCTCTTCTTCCCCATGGTTGTTGGCTGGAGATGCGTCTGGCAGCAGGTCTTACCTCTGAATGGTGACCTGCTTGCGAGCTGCATCCTTTTATGTCTGCAGGGCTGACACAATGCATCCTCCCCGCATGTGGAGTGAACGCTTTGCATCCGCTAGACATCTGCTAGGCATCCGCTCTTCATCCGCTCTGCATCCTCTCCTCCTGCTGCATGTCCACTTCGCTGTGCTCCTCCGGAAGCCTTGCGGACGTGTCATCCGCTTCCATCCGCTTCCATCTGCTAGGCTTCCATGGAGAATCTGCTTTACATCCTCACTATGTCCTCTCCCTGTCCGTTCCTTTCCGTTGTTGTCCGCTCTGTTTATGCAAATTTGGGGCACTTTTGAGAGCGGATAAGAATGGATGGAACATTTTCTCGTCCGCTGTGTCCTTTTTACATACTTTTTGCATCTCTCGGCCAATGTGACAGGGCCTTTAAATTTTGCTTTGGGTGAAATGTTAGCAACAATTCAGGAAGCAACCACTTTACCAAGTCCAACATGTGTGGAAGCTGTAATGAAAGAAAATTTGCATTGTGCTTCAAGCATACTTGCTACTGCTTCCCTGATCAGCTAGAGTAACCCAACAAGAAACAATCTATCATTTGAGCTACTATAGGATGGCAGTTCTGCAACCTTTGATCAACTGCATAGGATGGCTCATTTGCACATATATTGGTCATATTTATTGTCCCCTCATATTTGTTCATTGAAGCCATTATATCATCTAGTGATCTTTTGAAATGGTTGTTTTAATAGCTTTCCAAGTAACTTTAGCAAGTCTTTCATCTTTCACAATTTGAATTTCCCCTTTGCTTTCTGCTTTTTTGTATTAATCATTGCATATAAATCTCTGCAAGCTCCAGCAAACAGCAGCAATTACCAGTATCTATTTGTTATTGGCTAATGCATTCCCTTGCTTGAAGGACATATACAAATAATAACCTGCATTGTAAAAGTGTAAATATAGTATTTGGTTGCATTTTATTGTAATATCAAGGCTTCACAGAATTTTCACACAATGAGAGAATCTGCTATAATTACAATAAATTCAGGAATGCATCTATATATCTTGTAATCAAAATGAATACTAATCCTCTATTATTCTTCAAGATTGTGGAATTCCCTTTAAATAGGGAAAATGCCAACTCAGATCTGGCACACTATAATAAGCTCTTTGCAACAGTCAATAGTTTAGTAAATGCCTTACTTAGATTGCACGTGCTATAGCCCTATCACACAAGTTGGAAGAGATTAACACCAAGAGGTCAATAAATACTTCATTAGCTTAATGCCATTTCACTCTTCTTTGTGTTAATGAAATTCAAGATCTTGGAGGCCAAAGAAGAGGATCTGTATCTTAGTTCTATAAGCCAACAAGGCAAAATAGACACTCTTTTCAAGGATATAACGGGCTGTGATGCATAATTGTTAAAATGATGTGTAAATTTATAAGAGCAATAACAATAGGTCTCACTGAAAGTTAACATATCTGAGTCATGAAGGCAGCACTGGCAGTGTACACATTAAGGATATGTAAAATTCAGATTCTCATTAATAAAATATGTGTGTGAGAAAAGCTTCTTCTAATATGATAGAAATAATCCTATGCAACTAAGTCACACAAAAATAAGGATGCATCCAAACAATATTGTTAGATTTAATAAGATAGATCCAACTATCCATCCATCCATCCTCTATTTTACTGTCTCCTTCTGATATTTTAACTAATTTGATGTTGGGATCAGATGTGCTTTACAGAGATAGTTTCCCTCTCCCTCTTTTTTTCTCTCTCACAGGAAGGAAGCAGGTTGCTCTAAAAATATTTTAGAAATCATTTCCCAAATTATTGCTGTATTGGCAAAGGCTTATGGGACTCTAACGCAATTTTTTTAAAAGTCACCTCACTGATTGCTCTGTTCTCATTTTTACCTGATCACAGTTCTGCAGAATCTCATCACTTCTGACCTGATTATTTTGAACAAAGTTGCCAGGAACCATTTGCAAATAACAAAAGGGATGTCATGCCCTGCTCAGAATTTAAGCATACTTTTTAATCTTAGGAAGAATAAACTTCCTTAGTTTGATGGATGTTTCTAGAAGACAGGTACAAAATGGATTGCTCAAACTGAATTCCTTGATTATGCCAGATAATATTCTAGAAGTCTAATGAGTTAAAGCACCAAGCTAGAAAGTAAGAGATCATGAATTCTAATCCCATCTTGGCCATGACAGCCATTGGGTCAGTCATTCTCACCCCAACTCATTTCACAAGGTTATTGTGGAGAAAATAGGAGGAGGAAGGTATGGTGGACATATTCACTGCATTGAGTTATTTATAAAAATAATAAAGATTATATAAATAAAAAATAAAAACAGGATGTTATTGGAAGTTTAAGAGTATTACATGTTGTTGTTGGGTTGTAGAAAATATTTAGTGAAAGATTCACTAAATATTATGGGAAAGTGGAGGATCAGAAATTTGGTTTAGTTGAGAAGAAGCAAACCATTTTGTTTTTGCTTCCTTAAGCCCCTGTCACACTGCACCAATGGATGGAAAGAGGATGTAAAACTGAGAAAAAAACTTGTCATCCATTGATTAACGCGATGCATCCATTCTGTACTCAATGCCTCCGTTTTGCTTCCTCTCTAACCGTCCAGCATCAGTTTATTTACGTTTCATCCACTCAGAAAGTTTTGAGCTGCTCCAAACTTTTGAGCAGAAAATGTATCCAATGCGTCCATTCTGCATCCGCTAGGGATCCGCTAGGCATCTGCTAGGCATCTGTTCTGCATCCGTTACGCATCCGCTATATCCGCTAGGCATCCACTGCGCATCCGTGCAACTCCCTCTGCTCCAGCGGTAAACGGACGCAGGGAGGAAGCGGAACGGACACGGAACAGATGCAGAATGGATGCCTAGCGGATGCAGAATGGAAACAAAGCATTTAAAACGGAAAAAATGTTTGCAGAGGGGACCTATTTCGGATATTAAGGATGTCTAGAGGATGCCTAGAGGATGCAAAGGGACACCTAGGGGAAAACCTATACTGCCTATAAAAAGGGGAGCAACTCACCTGGATCTCACTTTCAGCCCAGCAGCCCAGCTGTGCAGACCTCTACAGCCTTCATCTGACTCTTCCTCTTCCACAGCATCCAGTCATGTCCACCATGGATCATAACAAAGTCCTTTTGGCAGCCACCATCCTTCTGCAACAGTGTGAAGCCATCTACAGACTCTGTGAACTCTACTACGGGAAGAAAAGGAGGTGGCCAAGAAGCGTCTGGGTCCGAAGATGGATCGGGAGAAGAGCACAGTACAGACTGTAAAACAAGCTGATGATGGAGCTCAGGAACGAAGACACTCGGGCATTCCAGAACTTCATGAGGTTGCCTCCAGCCATGTTTGACGAAGTTGTGCAGTGGCTGACACCCAGGTTGACCAAGGCAAACACCAACTTCTGGCCCAGCCTGGAACCTAGGCTCAAGGTGGCACTCACTCTGCACCACCTGGCCTCAGGGACCACCTACAGGAACATACATTTCACCTGGAGGTTGCCACACAACACCATCAGCATTGTGGTCAGAGAAGTGGTGCAGGCCATCATCGAAGAATACATGGAGGAGCTCCTCCAGTGCCCCACCACTGAAGAAGGATGGAAGAAAGTTGCAGAGCAGTGGTATCAGAGGTGGAACTTCCCCCACACCATTGGATCCATCAATGGCAAGCACGTGGCCTGCAAAGCTCCAGCCAAGTCGGGGTCCACTTATTTCAACTACAAGGGCTTCTTCAGCATCATCCTCTTCGCCATGGTCGATGCTGACTACAAGTTCATGTACAATGATGCTTCAGGCAACGGCTCATCTTCAGATGCACAGGTATACAACACCAGTCACCTCAAGGAGGGGCTGGAACGCAACCTCATCGTGGGCTTCCCAGATCCAGACCCACTGCCCAACGACACACAAGATGTGCCCTACTTCATCGTGGGGGATGACACCTTCTCCCTCACAACCTACCTCATGAAGCCCTACACCTCCAAATGCCTCATCCGTGAAGAGAGGATCTTCAACTACAGGCTGTCCAGGGCAAGGCGGGTGGTGGAGAACGCCCTTGGCATCCTGGCCAACAGGTTCCAGGTACTTCTCAGCACCATGCAGCATCGCCCACAGACCGTGAGGAGGATCGTGGAATCTTGCTGTATCCTGCACAATCTCATGAGCACCTGCTACCCAGTTTTGCAGAACAGGCTCGTGGACCTCCGACAAGGCAATGGGGACATGGAGCCTGGGGAATGGAGGCAAGGGGAAAACCTGATAGACACTGAGGATGTGCAAGGGCCCAACAGAGCCTCACGTGAAGTCAAGAAGCAGCGCAACCTCCTGAGACGCTGGTGCAACTCCCCAGCTGGAGCAGTGTAGTGGCAAGACAGGGTGATCGATGATAAATGGATGCTTCCTTCAGCCTGTCTCATCACACGGATGAGATTGGGCCATGTATGTTAGGTGGGCCTACAATGAACAGGACATTTAATAAAGTGTTTATGTTGACATGTGTGGATGATTGATTACATTATTATTGATAATAAAGGGCCATAGGTGTGGCACCTGGGAGGGTGGACCATCCAGTCTCACAATGCTTGCAAGGGAGGTTTATCTATCCCACAGCTATTACCCATCCCAAAGGTATCCCTGCCCATCCCACTGCTATCTTAACGCATCCCTCAAGCCTGCAAAGGCTGAAACCATTTCTAAAAGTTTCCACCAAGACTTTATTAAAAAAAAGAAATGAAGCAAGTGTGTGAATCAAAGATAGACTTTATTAACCACAAGCTATAAAACAAAAATGAGTCTCTGGCACTCCTCTTGGTCATTCAGTCTCAGGGGTGAAGGGTCCAGGTGCTGTGGAGGTGGCTGGTGCTGGAGTGCTTGTCTGATCCCCCGCATCATCAGCTTCTCCAGAAGCAGAAGCAGCAGAAGCAGCAGAAGCCCCAGCCCCAGAAGAGCGAGCCCGTGCTACAGAAGCCCAAGCAGAACCAGAGTGAGGGCCAAGGGGTGGGATGGTGGCCATTTCCCTCTTGCCAGGGCTGGCAGCAGATGGCTGAGGCTTTCTGTTCTTCCCCATGGTTGTGGGGTTGCTGGCTGGCAGGGAGGCTTGCAGGGAGGCTGGCAGGAACCAAGGCTGGCAGGAAGGCTGGCAGGAAGGCAGGCACCAAGGCTGGCAGGAAGGCATGAACCAAGGCTGGCATGCAGGCAGGCAGCAAGGCTGGCAGGCAGACTGGCTGGCAGCAAGGCTGGCAGGCAGGCAGATAGCAAGGCTGGCAGGGAAGCTGGCAGCAAGACTGGCAGCAAGGCTGGCAGCAAGGCTGGCAGGAAGGCTGGCTGGCTGGCAGCAAGGCTGGCAGGCAGGCAGACAGCAAGCCTGTCAGGGAGGCTGCCAGGAAGGCTGGCAGGCAGGCAGACAGCAAGGCTGGCAGGGAGGCATGCAGGCAGGGCAGGCAAGGCTGTCAATCCATCCGGCAGCAGGTCTTTCCTCTGAATGGTGACCTGCTCTGAGCTGCTTCCCTTATATCCACAGGGCTTACGCAATGCATCCTCCCCGCATGCGCAATTAACGCTAGGCATCCGTTAGGCTTCCGCTGTGCATCTGCTAGGCTTCCGCTGTGCATCCGCTTCATCCGCTATGCATCTGCTGTGCATCCGCTTCATCCGTCACGCGTCCACTTTGCTGAGGCCCCCCGGAAGCCCTGAGGATGTGCCATCCGCTCTCATCCACTTCCATCTGCTTGGCTTCCGTTCCGCATCCACTTTCCATCCGCTCTGCGTCCTCCCTGCATCCGTTCCTTTCCGTGTTATCCGCTCTGTTTATGCAAATTTTTGCCCCTTTTGAGAGCGGATAACAACGGATGGAACATTTTTCTCGTCCGTTGTGTCCTTTTTACAAATGTTTTGCATCCGGTGGGCAGTGTGACAGGGCCTTTAGTTTTTCTATCCCTGTGGGGATTAACAATTGGCCTGATAGAGACCATTTCCCAAAGAAGACTTGAATAGCTCTGACCATTCAGAGATGGTTGGGTTACAGCTTTCAACCAACAGTTTAAGGCCCTGTCACACTGGCCGACGGATACAAAATGTTTGTAAAAAGGACACAGTGGATGAGAAAAATGTTCCATCCATTGTTATCTGCATTCAAAAGGGGCAAAAATTTGCATAACCAGAGCGAACATGGAAAGGAACGGACGGGGGGGAGGATGCAGGGTGGATGGAAAGCGGATGCTACACAGAAGCCTAGTGGATGGAAGCGGATGAGAGCGGATGGCACATCCGCAAGGCTTCTGGAGGAGCGCAGCAAAGCAGATACGGAACGGAAAGAACGGATGCAGAGCAGATGCCGAGCGGATGAAGTGGATGCACAGCGGATGCCGAGCAGATGAAGCGGATGCAGAGCGGAAGCCTAGTGGATGCCTAGCGGATGCCTAGCATTCACTGTGCATGCGGGGAGGATTCATTGCATCAGCCCCGCGGATATAAAGGGAAGCAGCTCCCAAGCAGGTCACTGTTAGGGACAACATTGTTTACCCTAACTGGTTTAGGTGAAATAATTACTATGATTCATAGTTGTGTATGTTAAAGTGTCTGCAGCTTTAACTG
>BLBF01000031.1:20738425-20754593 GCA_015471245.1 Laticauda colubrina | reverse complement strand
ACGCTGCACATTCTGTTTAGCTTGTCTCCCTAACCCTGGTTGGGGAACCCAGGCTTAAGCAGATACGGAATGGAAAGAACGGATGCAGAGCAGATGCCGAGCGGATGAAGTGGATGCACAGCGGATGCCGAGCAGATGAAGCGAATGCAGAGTGGAAGCCTAGTGGATGCCTAGCGGAAGCCTAGCAAATGCCTAGCGGATGCCTAGCATTCACTGTGCATGCGGGGAGGATGCATTGCATCAGCCCCGCGGATATAAAGGGAAGCAGCTCCCAAGCAGGTCACCATTCAGAGGAAAGACCTGCTTCCAGACACATCGACTGCCTGCCAGGCTGACTGCCTGCCTGCCTGCCAGCCTGCCTGCCAGCCAGCAACCCCCCAATCATGGGGAAGAAGAGAAAGCCTCAGCCATCTGCTGCCAGCCCTGGCAAGAGGGACAGGGCCACCCTCCCACCCCCTGGCCCTCACTCTGGTTCTGCTGGGGCTTCTGTAGCACGGGCTCGCTCTTCTGGGGCTGGGGCTTCTGCTTCTCCTGCTTCTGGAGGAGCTGATGATGATGCTTCTGACGGTGGTGCTTCTGCTGGAGCTTATTCTGCTGATGCTGTTTCTGGCGGTGGTGCTTCTGCTGGAGCTTACTCTGCTGATGCTTCTTCTGGTGGTAGTGCTTCTGCTGGTGCTTACTCTGCTGAAGCTGCTCCTCATCCTGCTGGTCCTCCTGGCCCTCCTGGTCCTCCTGGTCCTGCTCATGTTCCTGGTCCTGCTGGTCCTGCTGGTGGTGCTGGTGCTGCTGGTGCTTACTCTGCTGCTGCTGATCCTGGTCCTGCTGGTGCTGCTGGTGCTGCTGGTGCTGCTGCTTCTGCTGGTGGTCCTGTTGGTGCTGATGCTGGTGGTGGTGTGGAGGAGCAGCCCCTACAACCTGAAAGCCCCTCTGATGAGGGCCCATGTGGTCCTGCCAAAGGGAGGAAGAGGCAGACGCGAGAACAGGAGAGGAGGCAATACAACATCGAGGAGGAACATGAGGATGAGGTGCTGGAGTGGCTGAGAGAGAATGAGTATCTATGGCGGAAGAGAAACAGGCTCTATAGGGACACCAAAAGGAAGCAGGCTGCTTGGAGAGAGAAGGTGGAGAGCCTGGGCTACACTTCGGAGGTGCTCCTCGGCTGGTGGAAGCACATGCACACCTGGTACGGGAAGCTGCACCTCAAGAAATCTGGCCAGGCCGCGGTCAAGCTGATGGATAGAGAGACCTATATCATGGCCAAGTGCAGCTTCCTGGAGGGTGAGATCCACCACCGAAGACCAGCCCCTCTCACAACACTCTCTCTCAGGCAGCCTGCTGAGAGCCAGTCCTCTTCCGGTAGAGAGTCAGCTCCTGTCTCCAGGCAGGTATCTGTGGAGCGTGTCACAACGCAGAACCCCCCAACAGCTGTTCTAACAGTGGCAGAGTGCATGGAGAACCCCCTGGCGCAGTGGGAGAAAGGAAACGGCCCTTCCACCACAGTCCAACCTGCATCCACCCCCAACTCCACCTCCACAGAAAGGAAGAGAGCCAGACAGGAGGAACAGAGCCACGCTGTCCTCCTGGATGGATCAGGAGCAGCATAGATATCCTCTCTGAGCTGGTACACACCAACTCCTCATTTTCCAACCACAAGCCCTTCCACACCTATGTGAACCAAACCCTCACGGACATGGCGGAACCCCAGTACCAGGTGGTGAAGGAGAGGATCACAAATCTGCTTCAAAACCCTCCAGATCCAGATGAACCTGCTCCCACCCAGTCTAGGTCTGCTCCACAACCTTAGGTGATGTCCCTCCTATTCCAAGGCTTTCCATAGGCCCTCACCTACCAGGGCTATGGCTACCAGGAGGTCCAGCAGCGCAGGCAGCAGCAGCCCTTCCCAGTCCAGGCACAGGTTCATCAGATGACACCGTTGCCACCGGTTCCACTGATGCCACTGATGCAACCCACACCACTGCTGCCACCGATGCCACCGATGCCACCCACACCTTTTCTCACCCAGCTGCAGACCAGACAGCCCCACTACACTGCTCCTTCCTCCACCCCACAGCCAAGCCCGGCCTCAGTACATCTGTTGTCGGTACTGGGGCTGACACCCCATATCCTGGAGGAAGGGGCTCTCAACATCACGGGGCTGAGCCAGCTCTCTGAGAGCTTCCTCCATACACCATCCCCTGTTGTCCTCTCGGGGCCAGGCACCCCAGTGGCGCTTCAGACCAGCACTCCAGCAGCAGCCACCTCCACAGCACCTGGGCCCTTCACCCCTGAGACTGGGCACACCACAGAGTGACAAAGAGGAGTGTCAGAGACTGGGTGGCTACCTGTTGACTTTATTTGGACACTTGACTTGGGTCATTTTTCTTTTACAGCTTGTTATTAATAAAGATTATCTTTGCTTCACACACTTGCTTCATTTATTTTTGTAAATAAAGTTTTGGTAGAAACTTTTAGAAATGGTTTAAGCCTTTGCATGCTTGTGGGATGGGTAAGGATAGCAGTGGGATGGGCAGGGATACCTGTGGTATGGGTAATAGCTGTGGGATGGGCAGGGATACCTTTGGGATGGGTTAAGATAGCTGTGGGATGGGCAGGTATAACTTTGGGATGGGTTAAGATAGTTGTGGGATTGATAAACCTCCAGTGCAAGCATAGTGGGACTGTATGGTCCACCCTCCCAGCGTCCACACATATGGCCCTTTATTATCAATAACAATTTATTCATTAATCCACACTTGTCAACATAAACACAACTCTTTATAAAATGCCCTGTTCATTGTAGGCCCACCCAACATACATGGCCCAATCTCATCAGTGTGATGAGACAGGCTGAAGGAAGCACCCATTTATCATCTATCATCCTGTCTTGCCACTCCATTGCTCCAGCCGGGGAGTTGCACCAGTGTTTCAGGAGGTTGCACTGCTTCTTCCCTTCACATGAAGCTCTGTTGGGGCCTTGCACATCCTCAGTGTCTATCAGGTTTCACCGTTGCCTCCAGTCCCCAGGCTCCATGTCCCTATTGCCTTGTTGGAGGTCCACGAGCCTGTTCTGCAAGACTGGGTAGTGGGTGCACATGGGATTGTGCAGGATGCAGCAAGCTTCCACAATCCTCCTCACGGTCTCTGTGCGATGCTGCATGGTGGTGAGAAGTACCTGGAACCTCTTGGCCAGGATGCCAAAGGCATTCTCCACCACCCGCCTTGCCCTGGACAGCCTGTAGTTCAAGATCCTCTCTTCACGGATGAGGCATCTGAAAGTGTAGGGCTTCATGAGGTAGGTTCTGAGGAAGAAGGCATCATCCCCCACGATGAAGTAGGGCACATCTTGTGTGTCGTTCGGCAGGGGGTCTGGATCTTGAAAGCCCATGATGAGGTTGCGTTCCAGCCCTTCCTTGAGGTCACTGGCGTTGTATACCTGGGCATCTGAAGATGAGCCGTTGCCTGAAGCATCAATGTACATGAACTTGTACTCAGCATCGACCATGGCAAAGAGGATGATGCTGAAGAAGCCCTTGGAGTTGAAATAAGTGGACCCCGACTTGGCTGGAGCTTTGCAGGCCATGTGCTTGCCATCTATGGCTCCAACGGTGTGGGGGAAGTTCCACTTCTGATACCACTGCTCTGCAACTTTCTTCCAGCCTTCTTCAGTGGAGGGGCACTGGAGGAGCTCCTCCAGGTATTCTTCGATGATGGCCTGCAGCACTTCTCTGACCACAATGCTGATGGTGTTGTGTGGCACCCTCCAGCCATACTGCATGCTCCTGTAGGTGGTCCTTGAGGCCAGGTGTCACAGAATGAGTGCCACCTTGAGCCCAGGGTCCAGGCTGGGCCGGAAGATGGTGCTCTGCTTGGTCAACCTGGGTCTGAGACGCTCCACAACTTCATCAAACATGGCTGGAGGCATCCTCATGAAGTTCTGGAATGCATGAGAGTCTTTGTTACTCAGCTCCACCATTAGCTTGTTGTACAGTCTGTACTCTGCTCTTCTCCCAATCCATCTTCGGACCCAGACGCTTCTTGGCCACCTCCTTTTCTTCCCGTAGAACAGTTGAAAGAGCCTGTAGATGGCTTCACACTGTTGCAGAACAATGGTGGCTACCAAAAGGAGTGTGTTACGATCCATGGTGGACATGACTGGATGCTGTGGAAGAGCAAGAGGCAGATGAAGGCTGCAGAGGTCTGCACCGCAGGGCTGCTGGTCTGAAAGTGAGATGCAGGTGAGTTGCTCCCCCTTTTTATAGGCAATATATGTTTTCCTCTATGTGTCCTTTTGCATCCTCTAGGCATCCTGCAGACATCCTTAATATCCGAGATAGGTCACCTCTGTGAACATTTTTCCATTTTAAATGCTTTCTTTGCAAGCTGCATCTGCTTTCATCCTTTCTCTATCCGTGCTACTAATGCTCCATGTCCGTTCCTCTTCCTCCCTGTGTCCGCTTTCTGCTGGAGAGGATTTGAGTTGCACGGATGTGCAGCGGATGCCTAGCGGATGTAGCGGACTCGTAACGGATGAAGATGGATGCAGAACGGATTCATTGGATACATTTTCCACTCAGAAAATTTTGAGCAGCTCAAAACTTTTTGAGCGGATGGAACCTCAGTCAACGGATGCTGGACAGATAGAGCGGAAGAAAAACGGACGCAGTGAGTACAGAACGGATGCATCGTGTTAACCAACGGATGGCAAGTGTTTGTCTCCTTTTTACATCCTCTTTCCATCCGTTGGTGCAGTGTGACATGGGCTTTACTGGCCATGGCTAGGAAAATACAGAATTCAAAAACATCCTATGTGCACATATCCTATCTTGTACTGAAAAAAAAAACATATTTCCATTAATCCTTTAAAAATAATAAAAATTATTCTATGATATTCTTTGCAAATATAAGAATATTATAATCCAAGATTTATGAATGATTCTGGGGATATAAGGTGTCTATATGAAACATAGTAATACAGAAGGATGAAAGAAACAATGTAATCTAGAAAAACAACTGTAACCATTGTAACCAATTCTACATGGGACAATCAGTTAAAACCAGGATCCACAAACATTGGCTGGCAGTCAAACACCACAATCCCAAATCCTTAATCTCCACCCACACTGTTACCAAACAGCACCAGTTTGATTGGAGCAATACAAAAATCATTGGCCATGCTATTACCCACCATGCTTTTGAGAGCATTGAAGCCTGGCACTTCACAAGCAATTCCATGAACAGAAACATTGACCTACAACTGGCCTACAAATCCCTCAGAATCCAAATCAATCACACAGCCAACCAGAGACAGCACTGACTCTCAATCAACCCATGCAACCCCCACACCAATTTGCCTCCCAATGACCCTGACCTGATATAATCTCCTTATGACAAAGCCCATCACAAGACTCACTTATGACTCATAGCTTACCCTTCACAAAACCCTCACTTGATACCCACACCTGAAGCTCTTATAAACAGAAAAACACTGGCATTGATATTCCCTAAAACTCTGCTGAAGAGGTTACCTAGCTTGGTAATGAAATATTTGAATATCAACACACAAGATTGGAGAAAGAACCCTCACCCTACACCTGAGCTAAAGATATTTGCCACTATTGCTTCCTTTTTTCACATGTGATTACTTTAAATTTTCATTTCTGCCAGTAAACATTTTGTATATTGTTTCATGAAATGGAAACACCAATCAAGAACTAAAAATGGATAACCTTAGAACTTTTGAAGAAGTCAGATATTCAAGGACATATCTCTATAACAATATCTATATGCTCTAACATTGCATTAGGAGAAAATAAATGAGGAGCTTATACACACACACACACACACACACACACACACACACACACACACACAGCAGGTTTATTTCCAGCATGGATACAATTATATTACTTCTCCTTGTCTTTTGGCTATTAATGAAGAAAAGTTAATCAAAAGAAAGATATACCCACAAACTTAGGTAAAGTAAAGGTTCCTCTCCTAAATATGTGCTAGTCATTTCCAGCTCTAGGGGGAGGTGCTTGTCTCCATTACAAAGCTGAAGAGCCAGCGCTGTCCAAATATGTCTCTGTGGTCATGTGGCCAGCATGACTAAACACCGAAGACACATGGAACGCTGTTATCTTCCCACCAAAGTGGACCCTATTTTTCTACATGCATTTTTACATGCTTTCAAACTGCTAGGTTGGCAGAAGCTGGGACAAGTAACAGGAGTTCACTCCATTATGCAGTTCTAGGGATTCAAACCACTGAACTGCTGATCTTTTTGATCGACAAGCTCAGCATCTTAGCCATTGAGTCACCACATCCCTTCAAACTTAGTTGAACCACAGACTTAGTTGAACACATAAAAATGTAAAGCAAACATTTAGTACTTAAAGACCAGGCCTTAAACTGGACTGAGGAATTGTTTCTGATTTTTTCCCACATCCTTAAAAAAAAATAAAAAATAGAATGTTCAAATCCTTCCCTTTTATGTAAAACTGCACATTTTAGTAAGCATTAAAATGAATAAAAAGAAACATTGTCATCGTTAGCAGTGTTGTGATTCATGAGTGTTTCCTTCATGTTCTGCATGGTTTCTATCATTAAGAAAAAGGACATTACTCTATAATTATACGCAAAATTTCCTTTAAAAGCAATATTTTTTACTATATTACATGACATCATTTGACTCTCTCTCTCCCATATTCAAATTATGATGCAAAATTGCCATTAATAAACAGAAAAAAATGCATTTATAAATGCATTTATCCATTTGTCAAGCAGCTCCTTGGTTGATCTAACAAAACCTGATTTTTTAAAAATAGAATTTACAGTCAGGAATCAGAACCAAACACAACTTGGAGGTGGTCAAAAATTAAACCTGAAGTTTTCATCAACATCCAGAGTTAAACCAAACCAAAGTCAACCATAAAGAATGCAGGCTATAGATGATTCCAGAAATGTTAATGAGATAGCATAATGGAAAGAATTATGCTTTTTAATTCAAAAATCCCATTGAATTCTGAAATATATTTATGCCAAAATTCTAGCTTATTTGAATTTACTATTTTTCTTTAGATTGGATAGGCACTCTCCTGTCTGCAATAAGCATATATCTGCATTATTATGGACAGAAGGACTTTCTAGATTCTTGCTCCTCTGACTCAATCACCAGATAGCCAGATGTTACTCAGCTGTTCTTACATAGTGAAGATTCTTGCCTCTCCTCCTCTGAGGAGAAATCAATCTGAACCTTGAAGCTGAATAGTGTTGCAACCAAAAGTCTTACTAATAGTCACAATTTGCTAAATACAGAGCTATTTTTTAGTTTTCCACATTAAGGGAAGGTGTGATTTGCACATGCAGATCTCAATACTGTATACTGGAGTTGTTTACATGTTCACAATTATTTTATGTGCTAGATACTATTAAGTTTCTATTCACCTATACAGCATTGATAACCTGGCATATTAAACAAACCAGGAATGAAAAAATATTTAAATCTTTAATTGCATTGTTTCATGCACGGTGATGAAATAAAGAAGGCCCAGATGAGAACCATGGCAATCAAATGAGCTGTTGAATTCTTAATGTTCACTGTCAAGTTTAACGTGCCACATCCAAAGTCCCCTAATGGAATATACTGGCTTCCTGCCACATTGCAATAAAGCTGCTGGGAAGCTAGAAATAACCAGGTGGGTTCTGATTAATTCCTGTGTTCTTAATTTATACTTGCTAGGTTGTATTCCCTTTCATATCTCACCTTGGTGCTATTGCAGTTTCATGTTGTTGTAAATGAACACTTAGTACACTGAAGCTGAAACAGCTGGCATTTCATTGATGAAAATTAAGTAAGTAATTCTGTTTTACAATTGCAAAACTCCCTGGTCATTTGAGGTTTCTGCTGTTGGGTATAAGACAGTGACTAAAGACCAGAAACTTGATGAAAGAATAAAAATCAGAGACAACCCTGCATAATAAATCCTTTAAGGAAATATAAAAATTGTACATGAATGAAAACGCTCCCCAGATCAGCCTTTTTCCAATGAAGCTAGAAAACTGTCTTAGTTTCCATTTTGTTCAGCAGTAATCCAGAGAATAACCATGGGGATAGGACTGCACTAAATAACAGGCAGATATCTTGGTTTACAAATAATTTAGCAAGAACACTTTAGAACAAAACACACAAGGGTTTGAAAGCTGATTCTCAACTCAACTTATTGGAAGGAAAGTGTTCCATGGTGCACAATACTGTGAACAATGTGTTGTTTACTGTTTATTTTTCTCTTCTGTTATAGGTAATATAAGGCAAACCTTTTGAGAGAAAATACATTTGAAAATCACATTAAATATATATTTGGTGGCTTTTTTAATTGCATAAATATTTAAGGAGATTGGACATACTTGAATTTTCCTCAAATACACCCAGACAGATTGAAAACATACAAACATGGCAAGATTCTGATATGTGATTTTATACTTTGGTCAGTAATAGCAACTTAAATTGGAGCCATAAAGGATTGTCTTCTCCAATCTGACCTTTCTAACGTGTCAGGAGTCAGGAGTGTCATTTTCAGAATCCCTGGATGAAAATCTTTCCACATATATGAAAGATAACAAATTGGAAAAGGCTGATGCTGGATATAGATGCGCTCCATTTTAAAAAATGGTGAAAAGAAACAAAATATAAAGATTTTTTTTTTTTAAATCTTCAGCATTAAGTGCTCTTGGCCCTGATGAAATGACAGTTTACCACAAATGAAACATTTGGGACCTAAACCTTCAAACACATTAGTACCAGAATTTCCCACTTGCATTGCAGTTCAGAAATACCTTCCTCAGTTCATTCATAGATACTTTTTAAAACATCTGACAAATCTCACACAGAAGACTTTTTACTTTGGCCCAAATTGTAGAGTTAACTACCAGGATGACAACTAGCATTACATCAGCATCCCCTATGAAAACTCCTTCTGTATATGATCCAGTGCAGCAAGAGAGTCTATATTTCATTTACTGTTAGTAAATACAGAGCCTGTATTTCATTTACTTGCTAGATCCGAAATGGAAAACAGAACATAATATCAATTGTAAGAAATCTTAATTGTTCGTCTGAACAAGAGATTATTGTTATCCTCCTAAAAAACTAAACTTCAATTGTTTCTAAGAAGGTTGCCAAATATCTAACAATAGTCACAACTTGTACAAGTGACCGGGTGTCTCCTTCACACTGCTAATTGTTTCAGACTTTCCTAAACATGTATATAACACATAATCAGAGTTGGAAGGGACTTTGTAGGTCATCTAGTCCAACCCCTTGCCCGAGTGGGAGACCCTACACCATTTCTAACAAATGGCTGTCCAATCTCTTCTTGAAAGTCTCAAGTGATGACACTCCCACAACTTCCGAGGTCAAGCTGTTCCATTGGTTGATAGTTCTCACTGTCAGAAAGTTTCTTCTTATTTCCAGGTTAAATTTCTCCATGTGTAGTTTCCATCTATTATTCCTTGTCTGGCCTACAGGTGCTTTAGAAAATAGCTTGACCCCTTCCTCTCTATGGCAGCCCCTCAAATATTGGAAGACTGATATCATGTCTCCCCTGGTCCTTCTCTTCACTAGACTAGCCATGCCCAGTTCCTGTAACTGTTCTTCATATGTTTTAGTCTCCAGTCCCCTAATCATCCTGGTTGCTCTTCTCTGTACTTTTTCTAGAGTCTCATATCTATAGTGTTCTGTATGTAAAGTGGATGACTCCAAATCTACAAACCTGATTGGCTAATAAAATGAACACTGGATTGGTTCACTAGGAACCAATCCAAAGAGCTGCCAAAAAGGCGGCAAATCTAAACAACTGCCATTGGCTGCAAGCAGGCAAGCCAGCCTGTATAAAAGGCTGGCCCCGGCTTCAGCCAAGCGTTCCTTTTTACTGACTAGTTTACAATAAAGTATTTGTTGTTGGAACCCGGTCTACCTCGTGTGTTTTCCGAACAAAACACTGGCGACGAGGGTGGGATCGTCCTGAACAGAAAAAAAACCTGCACGCGGTGATAAGAAGTCCAGATTACACCCAAGATGTCTGGAAACAACGCACCGCCTGCGGCCTTCAATCCCAACAAAGAGGATTGGGATTCCTATGCTGATCGCTTCCAAATGTACTTGGAGAGCAATGAAATGGAAGGCATTTCAGAGCAACGCAAGAGAGCTGTGTTCCTGACGCACTGCGGGCCAACAGTTTTTAAGATGGCAAAGGCCCTCGCGAAGCCCCGGGACGTTAAACAACTAACGTGGACAGAATTGCAGAGACTCCTCAAAGCACACTACGCTCCGATGGTGTCTAACTTAATAAAGCGACACGAATTCTACCGCAGAGACCAGAGAGAGGGAGAGACCGTCGCCGATTTCATCGCTGCCCTCAGACAAATAGGGGGTGAGTGTGAATTTTTGAACATAGACGAGGCAATGAGAGATCGCGTGGTGCTAGGCCTGAGAGACTCGACCGCACAGAGTAAAATGCTCAACAAGCCAAACATCACTGTTACCGAAGCCATCGCGGAAGCTACAGCCACTGAAGCCGCGAAAAAATCTGCGGTAGCCATGAAAAAGATGAACACACACAGCGAAGAAACACCAGCCAAAGACAGAAAGCACCCTGCCACCACAACCCACTACGAAGAGTCGGGCGAAACAAATGAATCGAGCGAAGAGGACGACGAGGTCCACCGTTTGCTCACGAACAAAAAAGAGCGTGAAAGGAGAAATTGGCGGGAATTCGCTGGCTGCGGAGGAAACCATCCACGAGCCGAATGCAGATTTCTTGATGCCATCTGCCGACATTGCAAAAAACGAGGGCACATCGAGAAGGTATGCAGAAACAAAAAATTCTACAGCCCGACGAGACGCAGAAATTCCCCAACACGAGCCGAGCCTAAACGAGCCGAAAGAAAATGGCAACAAGAGAAGCGAGCCAATACACACCAAACTGTCATTATACAGAGCGCTCAGACAGAAAGTGGGAGAAAAATTAAAGTCATCGTGGAAATCGAGGGAAAACACTGCAAGATGGAAGTGGACTCGGGGTCCTTCCTCTCCATGGTATCGTGGGACACAATTAAACAGTTAGTCCCAGGTATCAAACCCAAAGAATTGAAGAAGCAGCACCTAACCCTCAAGGACTATCAGGGAAACCAAATCCCTGTGATGGGCATGGGACATTTCCGAGTCGCCTACAAAAATCACATCAAGGTGCTTCCGCTGACCATAGTCAACCAAGACAGACCAAGCCTCCTGAGCATCGAATGGTTCGCGCCATTGAGCATCGGGATGACCGGGGTCGATCGAGTGACTACAACCGGCTGGGAAGACGACCTCATCCGAGAATTCCAGGACGTTTTTGACGACTCACTTGGCAAGTATCGGGGAAACCCCATTTCTTTCAATCTAAACCCCAAATAGCCCCACAAAGAATAAAAGCCAGGCAAGTTCCTTTTGCACTAAAGGCAAAAATAGAGGAACAGCTGGACAAATTAGTAGCCCAAGGGGTGTTAGAACCTGTGGACCATGCCAAGTGGGAAACGCCTATTGTCACACCCATTAAACCTGACGGGTCCATCAGAATCTGTGGTGACTATAAGGCTACCCTGAACCACGCATTACAACCAAGCGCATACCCGGTGCCAGTAGTCCAGCATTTGCTTCATTCCCTGGGAAAAGGCAAAGTTTTCGCCAAACTCGATTTGGCACAAGCCTATCAACAACTCCCAGTGGATCCAGAAACAGCAGAAGCACAGACTATAGTCACCCATAAGGGCGCATTCAAATGCCACCGGCTCCAATTTGGAGTAAGCGTAGCCCCTGGCGTCTTCCAGAGTCTGATGGAACGTCTTCTAAATGGCATACAAGGAGTTGTTCCCTATTTTGACGACGTCCTAATCTCGGCCAGAGATGAAACTCAATTAAGGAACAGACTGAAAGAAGTTCTAACTAAGTTTAGGGAATCTGGCCTCAAGGTTAAAAGAGAAAAGTGCTGTTTAGTTAAGAACAGCGTCGAATTCCTGGGCTACTCAATAGACGGAGAGGGTATCCACCCCACAGATAAAAAAGTTAAAGTGATCAAAGACGCTCCTGAACCAAGAAATAAAACAGAACTACAAGCGTTCTTAGGATTAATTAATTTTTATAACGTGTTCCTGCCAAACAAAGCCACTATAGCAGAACCGTTACACCGTCTGCTAGACAAAAAGGCAACTTGGACTTGGGGTTACAAAGAAAAAAAAGCCTTCCAAAATATTAAAAGCTTGCTAACATCAACAAACGTTCTCATCCAATTTAGCGACACTCTACCATTAACAGTGACCTGCGACGCCTCACCATATGGAGTAGGTGCCATCCTGAGCCACCAACTACCTGATGGCAGAGAAGCACCCGTCGCATATTATTCTAGGACTCTATCAAAAACCGAGCGGAATTATAGCCAATTGGACAGGGAAGCTCTAGCAATTGTCGCTGGAGTAAAACGATTCCACGAATACTTATATGGGAGGACTTTTCAAATCATAACGGATCACAAACCGCTAATGGGGATTTTGGCGGGAAACAAGCCAACACCTAATATACTGTCCCCAAGAATGACGAGATGGTCAGAGTTCCTGGCAGCTTATTCCTACACTCTGACACACCGGCCAGGGAAACAAATTTCCCATGCGGACGCTTTGAGTAGAGCACCCTTACCAGCAACCGACGCAGACCCGGCACCAGCGATGACAACGCTACAAATCGAGACTTGCCCCGATCTACCCATATCGGCGTATGATGTCGCCAGAGCCACCACGAAAGACTCATTGACTGCCTGCGTTCTTAGCTGGGTAGGTAAAGGCTGGCCGGAGAATAAAAAAACTGAAAATTTTAAACCTTTCCGGTCCAAACAGACTGAACTTTCTATCCAAAAGGGGTGTTTGTTGTGGGGTGATCGGGTAGTAATCCCTGCCAAATTACAGCCCAGGGTACTTAAGCTGTTACATGAAGGGCACCCGGGAATGGTTAAGATGAAAAGCCTTGCCAGAAGTTATGTGTGGTGGCCGGGTATTGATAAGGACATAGAGTATTGGGTAAGCTCATGCCACAAATGCCAGGCAATCAGACCATCCCCACCAAAAGCACCCGTTAAGGACTGGGAAACCCCTCGAGGACTGTGGTCAAGAATACACATTGACTTTGCGGGGCCTACAAAAGGGCATACCTTTCTGATTGTCGTTGATGTCTATTCAAATTGGCTTGAAGTAAAAATTATGCCATCAACGACAACAGAAGCTGTAATAAAAAAACTGGACGGCCTTTTTGCCACCCATGGCATACCGGACGTTCTCGTCTCAGATAACGGGCCACAGCTAACCAGCATACCATTTGAGCAATACCTAGCCTCCCTAGGTATAAGACATGCACTAACCGCGCCGGCTCACCCGGCTGCGAACGGCAGGGCTGAGAGAATGGTCCGGTTTACCAAAGAAGGGTTGGAACGAATGGACGCTGGAGATATCCAACAGAAAGTAAACCGTTTGCTCACACTCCAGCACATAACGCCCAGTACTATAACAAATAAGTCACCAGCAGAATTACTCATGGGGCGAAAATTAAGATCTCACCTGGATAGGTTACACCCAAATTTTACCCCAGAAAACCCCCCTGACTCCTCTACACGGTTCAGACAATTCGAAATAGACGATTTGGTATACGCCAAAAACTTCACCGGGGACCCGGTGTGGCTACCAGGACAAATTATCCAAATTACAGGCCCCAAATCCTACCGAGTAAAAGTAGACGATGGCAGGGAATGGAAGCGGCACATAGACCAGCTTCGATCTCGAATTATAGAAAGAACCACAGACTTACAAACATTCACCGAAAAAACCGGCGAAATGCAAACCAAGGTGGGGGAGGAAAGGCGAGAAACAAATAAAGAACTGTTTAAAACTAAACCTAACAAACAATACGAACAAAAAGAGCAAATAAAAGACTCACTGTTTGAAGAGACTTGCGGAAAGAGCCCATCGGAAGGGGCCAGCCAGGCCAGCTCGACCTGCCCCGAGGAAGCGGGAGGGAGCGGCAAAACCGCCGGCCTAAGAAACTCAGGCGGCGGTAAAATGGCTGACTCACCCTTCCAGACGGGTCCAGAGAGAAGGACGGACGACACAGCAGCCCCATCTGAACCGGTCGAAGTCTTCACTGAAAATGAACCGCGCAGGTCAAGTCGAGTCCGGAAAAGCCCCACCTACCTGCAAGACTACGTCACCACGTAGGACTGAACTAAGGGGGGAGGGGTGTTCTGTATGTAAAGTGGATGTCTCCAAATCTACAAACCTGATTGGCTAATAAAATGAACACTGGATTGGTTCACTAGGAACCAATCCAAAGAGCTGCCAAAAAGGCGGCAAATCTAAACAACTGCCATTGGCTGCAAGCAGGCAAGCCAGCCTGTATAAAAGGCTGGCCCCGGCTTCAGCCAAGCGTTCCTTTTTACTGACTAGTTTACAATAAAGTATTTGTTGTTGGAACCCGGTCTACCTCGTGTGTTTTCCGAACAAAACATATATGTATGTAATATATTGTTGTATTGATATATTTTAAAATTGGGTATCATAATGTAAACAGAAACAAATTAATAAGTGCTTTCTTTCCTTTTGTTCACAAATTTTCTGGATCCTGTACCTTTAAAATTTTTACATATATTCCATCTTCTAACACAAAATTTTCTAACCTTTCTGGTTTTGTGGAACTGAGGGGTGGGGAGAAAATAGTTCCACACAAATGGCGGGCAAATTCATGTGCACAGTTCTATTTGCACAAGCATCAGGCATGTGTACCTGCCACTTGTGCGAATGGAGCATGTACACATGCTCACCCGCTGCTTGTGCAAATGGGAATGTGTGTGCGCACTTGCCCTCCACTTCCATGGCCTGGTTCTGAACAAGGCCCTGAAGTGGGCCACAGCCCTGTTCTAATACCTTTATACTGTATTTTGGTGGATAATGTTTGTATTTTAAGTTTATCAGGATTATCATTTTGTGAGCTTTCTTGATTTATGAAACATGTCTTTTGTCTTTTAAACCTGCACGTTATCTCTAAGAGACTAGAGTTTTCAAAGTTTTTACTTTGAGTTATATCCTCTAATGTAGATTCATCACAAATATATTACAGAGACATTATTCCATCTCTTCAAGTGCCTATTTGTTTCTCTTTTATGTGAAGTCATAAAATAGTAATAATAATCAACTCATGGCAAGAATAAAAAAACAAAGTTACACATGTTAAATTATCTTTAGCTGAATGTAGTGCTTATTAGTGAGATATGTAGGCTCCATCAGCATTAAGATATGTCTTTAGGCTCATCGTCACTAACATGAACATGGTCTGGTAACTATTTTTATGGCATTTGCTGATTATATTACCTTCATCTCCTCACCAGGCTACAACAGATGCAGCTTAATGTTTTACTAGCTGATTTAGCATTTTACATCTTCTTCTTCTCCTGACACAATTTTTGCCACAAATCCAATCCAAGATGCTTCATGAATGATGTAATTACTGGTGAAACAAGAACGTGATGTTTCCAGCTCTTCTTGGGTCTCCTCTCACTTTCCACTTGATGTAGTTGCTTTTCATGGGCACTTAAGACTGAAAGAGATTAGAAACTTTGCTTTCTATAGAAACACCCATCCATTTTTTCTATTCCATTCTATGAACATTCCTGACTTACTTCTGGGTGTGGTCAGAAAGAATTGGACTCATGTCAGAATTACTCTTCCCTTGCCAGATTAACTGAGGATGGTGCTGGCTTATTAAAAGTTGCAGCCTCTTGCTCCACCCTATGCTGTTTTCCCCTATATCTCTCAGCTATTAGTGGGGCAAATTTTGGATAAAGGATTAAAGCTGAGTGCTAGTTCTACACTGAGAAGTAAAGCCCACGTCACACTGAACCAACGGATGCAAAGAGGATGTAAAACGGACAAAAAAGCTTGTCATCCGTTGGAAAACATGATGTACTCACTACCTCCGTTTTGCTTCCTCTCTATCCGTCCAGCATACGTTTTTTTTTTTTTTTTAATAAAGAATTTTATTAATTTTTAACAAACAAACATGTACAAACAAACACAAAACATAAAAAACATAAAATAT
>BLBF01000031.1:20698465-20733121 GCA_015471245.1 Laticauda colubrina | reverse complement strand
TATATATATATATATATATATATATATATATATATATATATGTATATATATGGACTGCACACTGCACTTTGTTTATTTATCCAAGGCTCTTATTATGACTCTCTTCTCCAGCAGCTTCAAAGCCAAACCTCAAGTGTTGAAACATTGATAAGAGTCCAGGAAAACACCTGTAATAATATTTTTCTGTGCTCTCCCTCCATCTTATCACATTAAAATGTCCTTGAGAAGGAGTATTTATACATTTCTCCCCATTTCAAATAAAGTACTTTCAAGCCTCTAGTTGGCAGTGTTGCACAGTCTCTTAATACTTTTTTCCCCCCTCAGCCAGAAAGAAAAGTAATGTATACAAAACTCAGAGGGAAAAAAAAACCAAAGGGGGCCTCTATCCTAAAGAAAATTAAAAAATCAAAAGAAGCATAAAAATATATATAAGAAAAAATTCAATCTGATTAGCTACAAAATCACATTAAATTCCTCAGAGAAAAAAATAGTAAGGAAAGAATCCAAGCCTCAATTTGACATCACTTTAAAAAACGCCGCTCAAAGAGATTCCAGTCAAAGAAAAATAAAGTTTTCTTCTTTGTTCAGGATATCCTTTCAGGTCTCAGCCAATTTGCAATACAAAAGAAAGTTTCTCACCCAGCCGACACACCCTCTCTCCAGCCTCTTTCTTTTCGGAGCTGTCCTGACTTCAGCAGCTTTGGAGGCTGCCTTTTCACCGCCAGCAAAAGGGCTTCTCCCGGATCAAACCAGAGATTTTGCGATATCTCTGGGATCCTGGGACTGTGCCCTTCACAATCCCCGTCTCTACGGGACGGTTTAGGTCCGTTAGGACCGACCAGAGGTGAAAATATCAGCTGCGATCTCAGAGCCCCGAGATCGCAGCTGTAGCACCGAGACGAGGCTCCGCCTTCTCCCCAGCATACGTTTATTGACGTTTCATCCACTCAGAAAGTTTTGAGCTGCCCAAAACTTTTGCGCGGAAAATGTATCCAGTTCGTCCATTCTGCATCCGCTACGCATCTGCTAGGCATCCGCTAGGCATCCGTTATGCATCCGCTATATCTGCTAGGCATCCACTATGCATCTGCGCAACTCACATCCGCCCAGATGCAGGGAGGAAGCGGAACGGATGTGGAACAGATGCAGAATGGATGCAGAATGGATGCAGCACGGAAACAAAGGATTTAAAATGGAAAAAACGTTCGCAGAGGGGACCTATCTCGGATATTAAGGATGTCTAGAGGATGCCTAGAGGATGCCTAGAGGATGCCTAGCGGAAAACCTATATTTCCTATAAAAAGGGGGAGCAACTCCTCTTCATCTCACTTTCAGAACAGCAGCCCAGCGGTGCAGACCTCTGCAGCCTTCATCTGACTCTTCCTCTTCCACAGCATCCAGTCATGTCCACCGTGGATTGCAACAAAGTCCTTTCGGCAGCCACCATCGTTCTGCAACAGTGCGAAGCCATCTCCAGGCTCTGTGAACTCTACTGCGAGAAGAAAAAGAGGCAGCCAAAAAGAATCTGGGTCCGAAGATGGTTCACCAGAAGAGCAGAGGATGGACTGTACAGCAAGCTGATGGTGGAGCTCAGGAACGAAGACACTCGGGCGTTCCAGAACTTCATGAGGATGCCTCCAGCCATGTTTGACGAAGTTGTGCAGCGCCTGACACCCAGGTTGACCAAGCAGAGCAGCAGCTTCCGCCCCAGCCTGGACCCTGGGCTCAAGGTGGCACTCACTCTGCGCCACCTGGCCTCAAGGACCACCTACAGGAGCATGCAGTACGGCTGGAGGGTGCCATCCAACACCATCACCATTGTGGTCAGAGAAGTGGTGCAGGCCATCATCGAAGAATACAAGGAGGAGCTCCTCCAGTGCCCCTCCACTGAAGAAAGATGGAAGAAAGTTGCAGAGCAGTGGTATCAGAGGTGGAACTTCCCACACACCGTTGGAGCCATAGATGGCAAGCACGTGGCCTGCAAAGCTCCAGCCAAGTCGGGGTCCACTTATTTCAACTCCAAGGGCTTCTTCAGCATCATCCTCTTCGCCATGGTCGATGCTGACTACAAGTTCATGTACATCGATGCTTCAGGCAGCGGCTCATCTTCAGATGCCCAGGTATACAACTCCAGCCACCTCAAGGAGGAGCTGGAACGCAACCTCATCGTGGGCTTCCCAGACCCAGAACCCCTGCCCAACGACACACAAGATGTGCCCTACTTCATCGTGGGGGATGACGCCTTCTCCCTCACAACGTACCTCATGAAGCCCTACACCTCCAAATACCTCACCTGTGAAGAGAGCATCTTCAACTACAGGCTGTCCAGGGCAAGGCGGGTGGTGGAGAACGCCTTTGGCATCCTGGCCAACAGGTTCCAGGTACTTCTCACCACCATGTAGCATCGCCCACAGACTGTGAGGAGGATCATGGAAGCTTGCTGCATCCTGCACAATCTCATGCGCACCTGCTACCCAGTCTTGCAGAACAGGCTCATGGACCCCCAACAAGGCAATGGGTATATGGAGCCTGGGGAATGGAGGCAAGGGCGAAACCTGATCGACACTGAGGATGTGCAAGGCCCCAGCAGAGCCTCACATGAAGCGAAGAAGTAGCACAACCTCCTGAGACACTGGTGCAACTCCCCAGATGAAGCAGTGAAGTGACAAGACAGGATGGTAGATGCTTAATGGATACTTCCGTCAGCCTGTCTCATTGCACTGATGAGATTGGGCCATGTATATTTGGTTGGCCTACAATGAACAGGGCGTTTAATAAAGAGTTGTGTTTATGTTGACATGTGTGTATAATTATTCCATTATTATTGATAATAAAGGGCCATAGGTGTGGCACCTGGGAGGGTGGACCATACAGTCCCACTATGCTTGCACTGGAGGTTTATCTATCCCACAGCCATTACCCATCCCAAAGGTATCCCTGCCCACCCCACTGCTATCTTAACCCATCCCACAAGCATGCAAAGGCTTAAATCATTTCTAAAAGTTTACAGCAAGACTTTATTGAAAAAAAGAAATGAAGCAAGTGTGTGAATCAAAAATAGACTTTATTAACAACAAGCTATAAAACAAAAATGAGTCTCTGGCACTCCCCTTGGTCGCTCAGTCTCCGGGGTGAAGGGTCCAGGTGCTGTGGAGGTGGCTGGTGCTGGAGTGCTTGTCATCAGCTCCTCCAGAAGCAGAAGCAGCAGAAGCCCCAGCCTCAGAAGAGTGAGCCCGTGCTGCAGAAGCCCCAGCAGAACCAGAGTGAGGGCCAGGGGGCAGGATGGTAGCCCTGTCCCTCTTGCAAGGGCTGGCAGCAGATGGCTGAGGCTTGCTGTGCTTCCGCATGGTTGTGGGGTTGCTGGCTGGCAGGGAGGCTGGCAGGAACCAAGGCTGGCAGTAAGGCTTGCAGGGAGGCTGGCACCAAGGCTGGCAGGAAGGTTGGCAGGCAGGCAGGCACCAAGGCTTGCAGGCAGGGAGACAGCAAGGCTGGCAGGCAGGCTGGCAGGCAGGCTGGCAGGCAGGCAGGTGGGCAGGCGGGCAGGTGGGCTGGCACCAAGGCAGGCACCAAGGCTTGCAGGGAGGCAGGCACCAAGGCTGGCAGGCAGGCAGGCATCAAAGCTGGCAGGCAGACATGAACCAAGGCTGGCAGGAAGGCTGGCAGCAAGGCTGGCGGGCAGACGGCTGGCAGCAAGGCTTGCAGGCAGGCTGGCAGCAAGGCTGGCAGGCAGACATGCAGGCAGGGCAGGGAAGGCAGCCAATCCGTCCAGCAGCAGGTCTTTCCTCTGAATGGTGACCTGCTTCCGAGCTGCTTCCGTTATATCCGCGGGGCTGACGCAATGCATCCTCCCCGCATGCGCAATTAATGCCAGTCATCCGTTCGGCTTCCACTGTGCATCCGCTGTGCATCCGCTTCATCCGTTCGGCGTCCGCTGTGCATCCACTGTATCCATTCCGCGTCCACTTTGCTGAGGTCCCCCAGTAGCCTAGCAGATGTGCCATCTGCTTCCATCCACTGGGCTTCCATTCCGCATCCGCTTTCCATCCGCCCTGCGTCCTCCCCGTGTCCGTGTTATCCGCTCCGGTTATGCAAATTTTTGCCCCTTTTGAGAACGGATAACAACGGATGGAACATTTTGCTCGTCCATTGTGTCCTTTTTGCATCCATTGGGCAGTGTGACATGGGCTTAACCTGATGGACCTCATCTCTCTACCTCTGTAAGGTAGCCAAACATGTCATTCCAAATACTCCCTAATACTTCACCAATCTGCCCCAATCCATGTTAGGATAGGTACATTATTTACCTACCAGAAATGAAGTTTGGTGGAGAAGGAAAATGAAGCTGGAAGAAAGTACTAGTAGCTTTTCTGAAGTTGTCTTGTATTAAACAGTACAGCACCAGTTGTCAGCTTCATTATGGCAGAATAGGGATCAACAACCAGGGCAAACATATTTTATGCTGACATACTTTTTTTGCTGGCTAAAGGATTAGTAAAAATAGCACTTTAACATGGCCATCTGGATATGTCCTCTATAAAGCAAACAAAGATAAAATTAAGGGCTGCAAAATTTAGGAGAAGTATTGGAACTCAAAGTAATATGTCACATACACAACTCTTTAAAAGGTTATACAATAATATTTATTTCATGTGTGAGTGTGAGCAGGTGTTTTTGTGCATGTATGTAAAACTTTAGGAAACATTTTGGTTTAATCTGATGGTCCCAGTAGAATTATGAAATTATTTTTTGAAGGCTCTCACAAAATGGCTGCCAGAGAGGATTTTTCCCTTTTATAAAAATTTCTTCCATAGTGACTTTGTTCAGCCCAGAGGCATTCTAAATAAAAATTATGCTTTTGGTATATAAATGTGTTTTAATTAAAAAATGCAACAAAAGTAATAATAATAAGTCAGGTTGTTCCCATGGGCCCAGTATTGCTTTTCCTTAGTGTATTGGCTGAGTGAAGCAGGCTTTTGATTTAACTCCCTTCTTTCAGAATTCTTATTATATATATGCAGTTTGATATCCCTCCATTGACAGTGGAATAGGGTAATGAAATACAGAATCCTACTGAGGGTACAATGATACACATCAAGTTCAGATAGCTGCCTCATATTCCCAGGGAGGTCAGTAAAGATGAAACATGCATTTTGATAGGATCTTCTGATAAAGTCACCAGACCTACCAGCGTAGTCTAGAATCACTAAATCTTCTGGTGATATGCTGTCTAAAAACAAACAATGTCTATGGGTGCTTTTTCAGGATAGTCAATATGAGCTAGGTCAGCGATGGTCAACCTTTTCAGCACCAAGTGCCCAAAATGCAACACACATGTAATCTTTTCAGCACCAAGTACCTATGATCCAGGTCAGTGATGGCTAATATTTTTGGCACCAAGTGCCCAAAAAGTGTGTGCATCCCCAAAATGCAATGCGCACACACTCTGCACATGGCCTCCATTTCTGCATATGCGTGCGTGACCCCCATATGCCCCCATGCATGTGTACATGACCCCCATGCATGTTCTCTGCCCCTGTGTATGCATGCACAAACCCTGTGCCTGTGCCCCACAGATGCGTGCACAGCCCCCACATGTGCACCATGCCCCCCATTCATGCACACATGGCCCCTGCATGTGTCCCATTCTCTGTGCATGCATGGTAGAGACCCAAAGACCAGCTGGCTGGAGGGAGGCACATGTGTGCATGCACAGCAGAGCTTAGCTGGGGCAACGGCTTGCATGCCCAGAGAGAGAGCTCTGCATGACATCTCTGGCATGCATGCCATAGGTTCACCATCACAGAGCTAGATGCTGATGACTGTTGTGACTGAAAGGTCAATATTAATTCCATAAATTATACTTAGGAAACACTTAGGAATACTTTCAGCTCAGAACCTTATTCCAGAAACTTAATGCTACAATTCTTCAGAAGAAGACAATCAACAGTGGTACTGAACATTTCCTAAGAATTCTAGGAATGCTAGCAGACATAATCTTCTTCCTCTCCCCCACTCATTTTCAAATGTAACTTATCCTCCAAGCATTCTAGTTAAAATTCCAATTGAGTATCATCTAAATTAGTACCATCCTAGGTGAGCTGTGATAAAATAGTTCCAGATAATCTGTAGCATCCAGATGTACTGACAGATCAGAATTTGAAGAACCATATACAATATATCTACTGCATGTGTCAGTCAGTCAGGCATTAAGAGTTGTAAATCTAATCTTACGAAGCTTCTCCTCTGGAAATATTGGATTGCTGACTAAGGCATACAAAACCTTTGCTAGATCAATACTCAATTACAGCTCATCTGTCTGGAATCCGCACTGCGTATCAGACATTATACAATTGAGTGAGTCCAGAAATATTTCAAGAGAACAGAACTACACTCCTCTGCTCGCAACATAATACCCTATATCACCAGACTTGAAATTTTGGGCTTGGACAATCTTGAACTACGCCATCTATGGTTGGATTGAAGTGTAGTACACAAAATTATCTGCTACAATGTCCTACCAGTCAATGACTACTTCAGCTTCAACTGCAACAATACAAGATCACACAATAGATACAAACTCAATGTTAACCGCTCCAAACTTGATTTCAGAAAGTACGACTTCAGCCCAGAGTGGTCATTGCTCGGAATACACTACCTGACTCTGGAGTTACATCCGCAAACCCCCACTCCTTTAACCTCAAACTATCCACTATTGACCTCACCCCATTCCTAAGAGGTCTGTAAGGGGCGTGCATAAGTGTACCGTTATGTCTCCTGTCCTTGTGCTATAGTCCCCATTTAATCGTACCTATTTTCTGTATTCTTACTCATGTTCATACTTATACCTATTATTTTGTAAGTGATTGACAATTCAAATAAATAAATAAATAAATAAATATTAAAGGGAATTAGTAACATTTCAAAGAGAAGGCAAGCTTTCACCTAAGATTCTGAAAGTTCTAAAATGTCATCAAGATTTCTAAGGTATACCAATATCAGTCAAAATTTTAATATCCTATTCATCAGTTGGAACTTATTTCACCTCATTCATTCATTTTCATTCATTCACCCATTCCTGGTAGAGAGAGGTTGTAAATAAAGCTTCACTATTTTAAACTCTATTACAAGATTGACCTTATTGATTTTTGGCCTCCAATCCTTTCTAAACATTTTGGTTAAGGTGCTGTGAGCTACAAATATTTTGTTCGACTTTTCCCCCTTTGTGCTATAGCTAGTATTTGAAGGAGATTGGTGGTTAAGAAATATGAAGCATAAACAAACAAACAAATGAAATAGTTCTGCAAGCCAGCTAGGTCATTACCACCTTTGGATTTTTTAAAACTTAAAGCATGTCCAGGAGAGACTTGTAGTAACAGTACATGACATCTAAATTTTTTACAGTTTCATTGCATGCTACACGCATATACATCAATGGAACTGTCATTTTGTTGGATCTCACTGTTATCAAGATAAAATCCTGCTTTGCCTGAATGATCTCAGCATGAGGTTTATCAAAAGAACAGGAGTACTGGAGAGGCCTGACTTGATATGCAGAAAAGCCATACATTCAAAAGAGAATAAAAGAGAAGTGGAAAAAAGGCAGACGTGGAGAGAATCAAGGTCATGGAGAACAAGAGGAATGCAAGCAAGTTGGACAGATCCAATCTGTCTTTTGAAGATAGCAAAATTCTTTAGAGCGCTAGCTCTGGGGATTTCAGTATATATTCTCATTTATTTTTATTTTTCACAATTTCTCTCTTCTAGAATCTTATGCAAGTTCAATATTTAAGTCCCAAACCACAAGGAATGCAAAATGGATTAACTCGGGATTACAAGAATGGAGGAGATATCAAAAGCCCATGTATGTATGTGTGGGGAGGGGAATATCATTCTATTGCCAGATCCTTAGAGATCCTGCTATAGTTAGCTTGCAATCTTACACAGTAAATGCCATGAAATTCAATAAGACTTATTTCTGAATAGACATGCATATAATTGCTTTTGTTAAAGACCACCATCTAATATGGAACTGCTGCATATATTTAAATGGACTCTTTTATACAGAGCAATATGTTAATATGTAGATGTGAAGGGAACAGCTGTTCAAAACAAAAATAGTGCACAGATTGATAGACAATCCAGAAATTTAGCTCATTCTGAAGAAGGTTAATTGGGACATTATTTAAAATATAAAAAAATGTTGAAGGAGTTTAAAAGATGCTAAGAAGCTGACTTTACTCAAAGTTGCAAATACAATTCAGAGAGTTCAAAGTGAAGTAATTCTGAAAAGGTAGAGCTCAACACATCTCTCCCTGACTCCATTACCTCAGGAAGAGACTATCATGTTTACCAATCCGATTGTGAAATCTGTAGAGGAGGTGGGGTTGCTATCTTCTATAAAAAGTCCTCACATCTAAAAAACATCCAAGTTACCCAAGAGCTTGCTCTTCTTGACTCCATCACCTGTGAACTGACCTTAAATATCACATTTTGGTTCTTACTATGTTACAGAACCCCTGATTATGACATCAAACATATAAACAAGCTAAATACACTACTAACATGGGCAGCATCCTGGACCACACTTTTATCTTTCTTGGTGACTTCAATCTATCTCATATTAACTGGACCCACACGTGCAACCTTCAACAATGCAGTAACAAATCTGGCACTAGAACAACTAGGAACCAACAACACTAGACTTAACAACTGCCTCGATCTCATCTTCTGCAATAGTTTGAATTTAATTTACGGAATACAAACTAAAGAAACCTTTTCCAACAGTGACCACAAGATGATTGACTTTTGTCTCAACATACGCCCACACAAAAATCATCACAATGACATAATCCCCAATTATAACTTTAAAAAAGGCAATTATGATCTTATAGACAACGATCTCTCATCCCTTGATTGGCAATCTCTATTCACTGGATGCAAGATTGTTGAAGAGCATTACAACATATTTTTACTTGAAGTCAAAAGTGTCATCAAACTATATGTACCATGAACAACTCCCAAAACCAGGAAAAATGGATAACCCATAACATTAAGGAAGCTTCAATCCAAAAAGAGATCACTTTGGAGAAAAAACAAATCTGGTCATGTTGCCAACTTCAAAAGCTGATACAAAAATCTATGCTACCAGATAAAAACTGAATAAACTGATTATCACATTAAATAAGAAGAAAACCTTTGACACACTAATTCCACCTGTGCTTTCTACAATTTTGTAAACAACAAATTAAAAGACTCAAATTAAAAGACCCACCCCTGAAATGAGCTAATGGCAAAGACTGCAATGATGACACCATCAAAGCAAACCTCTTTAACATTCTTTGACTCAGTATTTTAAACAGCAATGGATCAAGCCCAGTACTTCCTAGTCAAACCATAGACAACTACAATGATCTAATACATATTGATTTTATAGAAGACATAGTTGAAAAAGTACTACGCAATCTAAAACCATCTTTATCTCTTGGACCAGATGGAATGTGTACCTACTTCTTAATAAAGCTATCCACTGCCATAGCCAAACCTCTAAGCATAATCTTTGAAAAATCTTTCAGGACCAGCTCCTTCCCAAAACTATGGTCACAAGCCACGGCCATCCCCATCTTCAAAAAGGGAAACCCCAGCCTAGATGAAAATTACAGACCAATCCCCTTGTGCTACATCACCTGTAAAGTCATGAATCAATTATTAACCAATCCATTATCCTCCACTTACAGACAAACAACCCACTCTCTAATAAACAATTTGGTTTCAGAAAAAAACTCCTATAATCTGCAACTCTTACACTGCAAAAACAAATGGACTACACAACCCGATCAGGGCAAAGCAATAGATGCAATCTACATAGACTTCTGTAAAGCCTTGGATTCAGTGGTACATGACAAACTATTCCTAAAACTAAAATCTTATGGTGTCTCTAGACACCTACATAACTGGACAGAAGCATTCCTGTCAAACAGACAACAAATGGTCAAAATTGGGAGTGTCTTGTCAAATTCTGTACCTGTCAACAGTGGTGTTCCCCCAAGACAGTGTTTTAGGACGAACTCTGTTCATACTCGACATAAATGACCTTAGTGATCATATTAAGAGCAACTGTGTTCTCTTCGTTGATGATGTAAATCTATTCAACACCACAGAAGCCTAGCGGATGGAAGCAGATGGCACGTCCGCAGGGCTTCTGGGAGAGCACAGAGAAGTGGACATACAGTGGGAGGAGCAGATGCAGAGCGGATGCAGAGCTGATAGACCAGCCCTGAGAACTTCAAAGCCCTACTGATGAGGGCCCAGAAGGCCCTGCCAGAGGGAGGAAGAGGAATTCACGAGATAGGTAGAGGGGACAGTACTCCCTTGAAGAGGAACATGAGGATGAGGTGCTCGAATGGCTGAGGGAGAATGAGTACCTCTGGCAGAAGGGACACAGGCTTTATCGAGACACCAAGCAGAAGCAGGTGGCTTGGAGAGAGAAGGCGGAGAGCCTGGGCTACACTATGGAGGTCCTCCTCAGGTGGTAGAAGCACATGCACACCTGGTAAAGGAAGCTGCACCTCAAGAAATCTGGCCAGGCTGTGGTCAAGCTCACCGACCGGGAGACCTACGTGATGGCCAAGTGCAGCTTCTTGGAGGGTGAGGTCCGCCACTGAGGAGCAGTCCCTCTGTCAACCATATCTCTCAGGCAGCCCACAGAGAGCCAGTCCTCTTCTGGACAAGAGTCAGCTCCTGTGTCCAGGCAGGTAACTTTGGAGCGCCCCATGACGGAGACCCCCCCAACAGCTGCACTACCCATGGTGGAGCACGTGGAGGATCCCCTGATGCAATTGGAGCAAAAAGAGGCCACTGCCACCAGAGACCAACACACACACACCCCAGCTCCACCTCCACAGGAAGCATGCAGAAAGCCAGACCAGAGGGATGGAGCCACACTGTCCTGCTGGAGATCAGGGACACCATCAAAAGCAGCATAGATCTCCTCTGTCAGCTGGAACACTCCGATATACCATCCTCTAACAGAAAGCCCTTCCTCACCTACGTGAACCAGACCCTCATGGACATGTCCGAATCCCAGAACCAGGTGATCAAGGAGAGGATCACAGGTCTTCTGCACAACCCTCCAGGCCCAGCTGAACCTGCTCCGACCCAGTCCAGGTCTGCTCCTCCACCCCAGATGATGTCACAGCCCTTCCAAGGCTTTCAATAGCCCTCACCTACCAAGGCTATGGCTACCAGGAGTTCCAGCAGCACAGGCAGCCCTTCCCAGTCCAGGAACTGGTACATCGCACACCACAGGTGCCACCGATGCCACAGACATCACCGATGCCACCGATGCCACCAATGCCACAGATGCCACCAATTCCACAGATGCCACAGATGCCACCCAGGCCTCACCTCGCTCACCTGCAGACCAGACAGCCCCACTACACTCCTTCTTCCTCCACCCCACAGCCAAGCCCGGCCTCAGAACATCTGTCATCGGTCTTGGGACTGACACCCCATGTCATGGAGGAAGGGGCTCTCAACATCACGGGACTGAGCCAGCTCTCTGAGAGCTTCCTCTACACACCATCCCCTGTTGTCCTCTCGGGGCCAGGCTCCCCAAAGGCACCTCAGACCAGCACTCCAGCCACTGCCACCTCCACAGCACCTGGACCCTTCACCTCTGAGACCATGGGCATACCTCAGAGTGACTGAGAAGAGTGCCAGAGACTGGTTTGCTACCTGTTAACTTTATCTTTGCTTGGACCACTTTTCTTGAGTCATTTTGCTTTTACAGTTTGTTATTAAAGGGCCTGTCACATAGGCCGACGGATGCAAAATGTATGTAAAAAGGACACAGCGGACGAGAAAATTTTCCATCCATTGTTATTTGCTCTCAACAATGCCCCAAATTTGCATAAGCAGAGCGGACAACAAAGGAAAGGAACGGACGGGGGAAGGATGTAGCCAGGATGGAAAGCGGATGCTCCACAGAAGCCTAGCGGATGGAAGCGGATGGAAACAGATGGCACATCCGCAGGGCTTCCGGGGAAGCACAGCAAAGCAGACACGCAATTAAAGAAACGGATGCCGAGCGGATGCCGAGCGGATGAAGCGGATGCAGAGCGGACACCTAGTGGATGCCTAGCACGTGCCTAGCTGATGCAAAGCGTTCACTGCGCATGTGGGGAGGTTGCATTGCATCAGCCCTGTGGATATAAAGGGATGCAGCTCGCAAGTAGGTCACCAATCAGAGGAAAGACCTGCTGACAGACACAGCTCCAGCCAACAACCATGGGGAAGAAGAGGAAGCCTGTGCCATCTGCTGCCAGCCCTGGCAAGAAGGACAGGGCCACCATCCCACCCCCTGGCCGTGACTATGCTTTTAATGGGGCTTCTGTTGCTCGGGCTGACTCTTCTGGTGCTGGGGCTTCTGCTGGGGCTGCTCCTGATGCTGGTGCTTCTGCTGGTGCTTACTCTGCTGGTGCTGCTCCTGGTCCTGCTGGTCCTGCTGGTGCTCCTGCTGCTACTGGTTCTGCTGGTCCTGTTGGTGCTTACACTGCTGGCGCTGCTCCTGGTCCTGCTGGTCCTGCATGTGCTGCTGGTCCTGCTGGTCCTGCTGGTCCTGCTGGTCCTGCTGGTTCTGCTGGTGCTTACTCTGCTGCTGCGTATCCTGGTCCTGCTGGTCCTGCTGGTGCTGCTGGTGCTTACTCTGCTGATGATGATCCTGGTGCTGCTGGTGCTGCTGGTGCTGCTGGTGCTGCTGGTGCTGCTGGTGCTGCTTTTGCTGCTACTGTTGTTAGTGCTGCTGGTGGTGGTGGTGGTGTGGTGGAGCAGCCCCTAGAACCTCGAAGTCGCTCTTATGAGGGCCCAGATGGCCCTGCTAGAGGGAGGAAGAGGCATATGCAAGATAGGGAGAGGAGGCAATACTCCATTGAAAAGGAACATGAGGAAGAAGTGCTCGAATGGCTGAGGGAGAATGAGTATCTATGGCAGAAGTGACACAGGCTCTATCAAGACACCAAAAGGAAGCAGGCTGCTTGGAGAGAGAAGGTGGAGAGCCTCAGCTACACTTTGGAGGTCCTCCTCGGCTGATGGAAGCACATGCACACCTGGTACGGGAAGCTGCACTTCAAGAAATCTGGTCAGGCCACGGTCAAGCTGACAGACCGGGAGACCTACATGATGGCCAAGTGCAGCTTCTTGGAGGGTGAAATCCGCCACCAAGGAGCAGCCCCTCTGTCTACCCTCTCTCTCAGGCAGCCCAGAGCAAGCCAGTACTCTTCTGGCCAAGAGTCAGCTCCTGTGTCCAGGAGGGACCCCCCCGACAGCTACACTCCCTGTGGAGGAGTGCGTGGAGGACCCCCTGATGCAGTGGGAGAAAGGAGAGGGCATTTACACCAGAGACCAACCCACATCCACCCCCAGCTCCACCTCCACAGAAAGCAGACAGAGAGCCAGACCAGAGGGCCAGAGCCACACTGACCTGCTGGAGATCAGGGACACCATCAAAAGCAGCATAGATCTCCTCTCTCAGCTGGTACTCACCGACATACCATCCTCAAAGCGCAAGCCCTTCCTCACCTACGTCAACCAGACCCTCATGGACATGTCTGAATCACAGTACCAGGTGATCAAGGACAGGATCACTGGTCTTCTGCACAACCTTCCAGGCCCAGCTGAACCTGCTCCGACCCAGTCCAGGTCTGCTCCTCCACCCCAGGCGATGTCACAGCCCTTCCAAGACTTTCCACAGGCCTTCACCTACCAAGGCTACGGCTACCAGGAGTTCCAGCAGCACAGGCAGCCCTTCCCAGTCCAGGCACAGGTTCATCGTACACCACCGGTGCCACCGATGCCACTGATGCCACCGATGCCACCGACGTCACAGATGCCACCGATGCCACAAATGCCACCCATGCCACAGATGCCACCAATGTGACAGATGCCACCCACGCCTTACCTCGCTCAGCTGCAGACCAGACAGCCCCACTACACTCCTCCTTCTTCCACCCCACAGCCAAGCCCAGCCTCAGAACATCTGTCATCGGTCTTGGGACTGACACTGCATGTCCTGGAGGAAGGGGCTCTCAACATCACAGGACTAAGCCAGCTCTCTGAGAGCTTCCTCCACACATCATCCCCTGTTGTACTCTCGGGGCCAGACACCCCATGGCGCCTCAGATCAGCACTCCAGCAGCAGCCACCTCCACAACACCTAGACCCTTCGCCCCTGAGACTATGGGCACACCTCAGAGTGACTGAGAAGAGTGCTAGAGACTGGGTTGCTACCTGTTGACTTTATATTTGCTTGGGACACATTACTTGGGTCATTTTCTTTCACAGTTTGTTATTGATAAAGATTATCTTTGCTTCACACACTTGCTTCAGTTCTTTTAGTCAATAAAGTCTTGGTGGAAACTTTTAGAAATGGTTTAAGCCTTTGCATGCTTGTGGGATGGGTAATAGCTGTGGGATGGGCAGGGATACCTGTTGGATGGGTAATAGCTGTGGGATGGGCAGGGATGGGTAATATACCTGTGGGATGGGTAATAGCTGTGGGATAGATAAGCCTCCAATCATAGTGGGACTGTATGGTCCACCCTCACAGCTGCCACACCTATGGCCCTTTATTATCAATAACTATTTAATCATTCATCAACACATTTCAACATAAACACAACTCTTTATTAAATGCCCTGTTCATTGTAGGGCCACTCAACATACATGGCACAATCTTATCAGTGTGATGAGACAGGCTGAAGGAAGCATCCATTAATCATCTACCATCCTGTCTTGCCACTCCTCTGTTTCAGCTGGGGAGTTGCACCAGTGTCTCAGTAGGTTGCGCTGCTTCTTCCCTTCACGTGAAGCTCTGTTGGGGCCTTTCACATCCACAGTGTCTATCAGGTTTTGCCCTTGCCTCCATTCCCAAGGCTCCATGTCCCCATTGCCGTGTTGGCGGTCCACGAGCCTGTTCTGCAACACTGGGTAGCAGGTGCGCATGGGATTGTGCAGGATGCAGCAAGCTTCCACGATGTTCCTCACGGTCTGTGGGCGATGCTGCATGGTGGTGAGAAGTACCTGGAATCTGTTGGCTAGGATGCCAAAGGCGTTCTCCACCACCCGCCTTGCCCTGGACAGCCTGTAGTTGAAGATCCTCTGTTCACGGGTGAGGCATCTGGAAGTGTAGGGCTTCATGAGGTAGGCTCTGAGGGAGAAGGCGTCATCCCCCATGATGAAGTAGGGCACATCTTGTGTGTCGTTGGGCAGGGGGTCTGGATCTGGGAAGCCCATGATGAGGTTGCATTCCAGCCCCTTCTTGAGGTAACTGGCATTGTGTACCTGGGCATCTGAAGCTGACCCATTTCTGAAGCATCGATGTACTTGAAGTTGTAGTCAGCATCGACCATGATGAAGAGGATAATGCTGATGAAGCCCTTGTAGTTGAAATAAGTGGACCCTGACTTGGCTGGAGCTTTGCAGGCCACGGGCTTCACATCTATGGCTCCAACGGTGTGGGGGAAGTTCCACTTCTGATACCACTGTTCTTCAGTGGAGGGGCACTGGAGGAACTCCTCCAGGTATTCTTCGATGATGGCCTGCACCACTTCTCTGACCACAATGCTGATGGTGCTGTGTGGCAACCTCCAGGCGAACTGTATGTTACTGTACGTGGTCCCTGAGGCCAGGTGACGCAGAGTCAGTGCCACCTGCAGCCCAGGGTCCAGGCTGAGCCGGAAGTTGGTGTTTTCCTTGGTCAACCTGGTTCTCAGATGCTCCACAACTTCGTCAAGCATGGCTGGTGGCATCCTCATGAAGTTCTGGAATTCACGAGGGTCTTCGTCCCTCAGCTCCACCATCAGCTTGTCCTACAGTCCATACTCGGCTTTTCTCGCGATCCATATTCGGACCCACACACTTCTTGGATGGCTCCTTTTCTTCCCATAGAACAGGTGAAAGAGCCTGTAGAGCGCTTCGGATTGTTGTAGAATGATGGCGGCTACCAAAAGGAGTGTGCGACAATCCATGGTGGAGTTGACTGGATGCTGTGGAAGCGCAAGAGCAAGAGCAAGGCTGAAGAGGTCTGCACCCCATGTCTGCTGGACTGAAAGTGAGGTCCAGGTGACTTCCTCCCCCTTTTTATAGGAAATATCGTTTTTCCACTTGGTGTCCTTCTGCCTCCTCTAGACATCCTGCAGACATTCTAAATATCCGTGATACTCCCCTGTACAAACGCTTTTTCCATTTTAATGCTTTATATGTGAACTGCATCCGCTTTCATCCTTTCTATATCCGTGCTAATAATGCTGCATGTCTGTTCTGCGTCCGTTTCGCTTCCTCCCTTTGTCCATTTTCCGTTGGAGTGAATTTGAGTTGTGCGGATGCGCAGTGGATGCCTAGCAGCTATAGCGGATGACAACGGATGTATAACGGATGTTCCCCTTATGCGTAGCGGATGTAGAACAGACGCGTTGGATACTTCATCTGCTCAAAAAGTTTTGTGCAGCTCAAAACCTTTTGAGCGGATGAAATCTCAGTAGATGGATGCTGGACGGATAGAGAGTATGAAAAATGGATGCAGTGAGTACAGAACGGATGCATCTCCTTAACCAATGGATGACAAATGTTTCTCTCCATTTTACATCCTCTTTCCATCTGTTGGTACAGTGTGACATCGCCTTAAACTACATCAAACTTGACTGCAGGAAATACGACTTCAGCAACAGAGTGGTCAATTATTAGAATACTCTACCTGACTCTGTGGTTTCTTCCCCAAACCCCAAAAACTTTAATCTTAGACTGTCCACTATTGACCTCACCCTCTTCCTAAGAGGCCTGTAGGGGGTGTGCATAAGTACACCAATCGTGCCTGCTGTCCCTGTCCAATTATTTTTTATTTTTCTTAAAAGTATCTATCTCATGTATTCAAAACTATATTTATTCTTATACCTGTATCTTGTAAGCGACTGACAAATCAAATAAATACTAAGAATTAGTTCTGGATTGAAAATGAAGCACACTTTTTCTTCTAATACAATTGTATGTTTCTACAATTTATATTTTTCTTAGAAACTACCATTTCTCTAGGAGTCACTTGTTCTAAAAACACAAGGAATCATGCTTCTCAAGAAGGAACAAAAATTAGTAATTCAAAAAGACATCCAGTCAAGCTTTGTCACCAATTGGGAATTTTCCTGGTTCACAATCAACATTAGAAGAGACCTTCTTCCCTTTTTTGGCTTCAGTGCCTCTTAAAAATGTTTTATTTCTATTTTAAATACCATATTATAGCTAGGTTTGTTCAGTATTTCTATAAAGTTCTCTTTATGCTATTCAGGCTTCTGTTTTACTATTATAGTATAACATGGTTTCTCTCTCTCTCATACTTGCTGTTAAACTCTATATTGTGTTAAATCCTATACTATGCATTACATGTTGTGAATCTCTGACAAATGGGGCCATATTTTTTCTAAATATCTGCAAGCATGATATAAAACTGAACCCATTTTTAAAACCACATGATAGGTTATAGTTCAGATTTAGATCATTCTCAGAGTCAATGGCTTACTCCATGGGTGTCAAACTCATGGCCCATGGGTTGGATGTGTTACATGCTGCCCCTGCCCCTGCCTGGTTTAGCAAAGGTGAAAAAAGTCTTGATATGTCACGTGATGATGCTGTGACAATGCAAGTTTGACACCCCTGGCTTACTCTATATCTGTGATATCTGTATCATTTCTGTTTAGGTTGATGTTAGTAGTGGTAGCAATAGCAATAGCACTTAGACTTATATACGACTTTACAGTGCTTTTACAGCCCTCTCAAAGAGGTTTACAGAGTCAGCTTATTGTCCTCAACAATTTGGCTTCTCATTTTACCCACCTGAGAAGGATGGAAAGCTGAGTCAACCTTGAGCTTGGTGAGATTTGAACTGCCAAATTTCAGTCGGCCGGCAGTCAGCAGAAGTAGCCTGCAGAACTGCACTCTAACCACTTTGCCACAATGGGGCAGTGGTTAGCAGTAGGAGAAAGAGAAAAAGAAGGGAAAGTTAGAATAGAAACATTTCTGAGCATACGAGACTTTTAAATTATAAATTTAAGCCTCTAACTGAAACCATGTCATTGTTTTTCTCAATATGGAAATACTACATTAGAAACTATTTTGCTGTAACTTGAGATCTCAGAATAAGAGGATGTATATTTGAAGTGCTAGCTAGTGAAATAATTATTACACAATTGAAAAACTTTCAATGGAGGGTGAGAAAATAAGATCATTTCAACTTCCACTTGTGCTTCAGAAAGCCAGAAAATAGAAAATAAGATCTTATTTTACATGCCACATCAGCAGTAAACCAAGTTTTGTTCAGACTTGCATTCTGTCATAGATTCACTATTTGACCAAATAAAATAATAGAAGAATTAATCTATCCACACTGGTTTCCAGAACGTATACTTGATGGGTTTGCTGGAGTAATTGATGTAACTTTCATCATGCTAAAGGCCTGGTCCCACTGCACTTAGGGATGCAAACAGGATATAAAACATAAAAAAAATCTTGCCATCTGTTGGAAAACGCTATGCATCCATTGTGTACTCACTACATACGTGTTTCATATGCTCTATCCATCGAGCATCCATCCACTGCGATTTCATCCACGCAACAAGTTTTGAGCTGCACAAAACTTTGTGAACAAATGAACTTTCTGCCGCATACGATGTACATCCACGACATATATGGGCAACAAATGTTCAATGTCCATTATCATCCGTTAAATGTCCGCTGTATCCTTTCTTCATCCTCTGGCCATCCCCTCAACTCACATCCGCTGCAGCTGAAAATGGAAAGAGGAAGGAAACAAAAGGTACACGGAACGTCTACACAGCGTTAGTAGCACGGAAATAGAAAGGATGTAAGCATATGCATCTCAAATATAAAGTATTCAAAATGGACAAAATGTTTGTATCTGGGATGTATCTTGTATATTTAGGATGTCTGCAGTATGTCTAGAGCATGTAGAAGGACACCTAGCAGACAACTGATATTTTCTATAAAAAGGGGGAGAAAATCATCTGGATCTCAGTATGAGTCCAGCAGCCATGGTGTACAGACTCTTCACCCTTGGTCTTGGTCTTCAACATCATCAATTGTTCTCCACCATGGATGATGACACAGTCTGTATGATACCTGCACTCATTCATCACCAGAACCAAAACCTGTCCAGACTGTTTCAACTTTTATACAGAAGGAGAAGAAGGAGACGTCCAAGAGCTGTGCGGGTCCGAGGATGGATCGTGAGAAGAATGGAGTTTAGATTGTATGACAAGCTGATGGTGGAGCTGAGGAATGAAGACCCTCATGCATTCCATCACTTCATGAGGATTCCACCAGCCATGTTTGATGAAGTTGTGGAGCATCTGAGACCCAGGTAGACCAAGCCTAGCACCAACTTCCGTCCCAACCTGGACCCTGGACTGAAGGTGGCACTGACTCTGTGCCACCTGGCCTCTGGAACCACATACAGAAACATGCAGTATGCATGGAGGGTGCCATACAACAGCATCAGCAACGTGGTCAGAGAAGTAGTACAGGCCATCATTGAAGAATACGTGGAGGAGCTCCTCCAGTTCCCTCCACTGAACAAGGCTTGCAAGAAAACTTGCAGAAGAGTGTTATCAGAGGTGGAACTTTCCCCACACCGTTGGAGCCATAGATGGGAAGCACCTGGCCTGCAAAGCTGCAGCCAACTCAGGATCCACTTATTACAACTACAAGGGCTTCTTCAGTATCATCCTCTTTGCCATGGTTGAGGCTGACTACAAGTTCATCTACATTGATTCTTCAGGCAACAGGTCAGCTTCAGATGGCCAGGTATACAGCACAAGTGACCTCAAGGATGGGCTGGAACGCAACCTCATCATGGGTTTTCAAGGTCCAGACCCCCTACCCAATGACACACAAGATGTACCCTACTTCATCATTGGTGATGACGCCTTCTCCCTCAGAACCTACCTCATGAAGCCATACAGTTCAAGATACCTCACCCATGAAGAGAGGATCTTCAACTACAGGCTGTCCAGAGCAAGATGGGTGGTGGAGAATGCCTTTGGCATCCTGGCCAACAGGTTCTAGATACTTCTCACCACCATGCAGCATGACCCAGAGAATGTGAGGAGCATCGTGGAAGCTTGCTGCATCTTGCACAATCTCATGCGCATCTGCTACCCAGTGCTGCAGAACAGGCTTGTGGACCATCAACAAGGGAATGGGGACACGGAGCCTGGTGAATGGAGGCAAGGATGAAACCTGATAGACACTGTGGATGTACAAGGCCCCAACAGAGCTTCACGTGAAGGGAAGAAGCAGCGCAACCTCCTGAAACACTGGTGCAACTCCCCAGCTGGAGCAGTGGAGTTGCAAGACAGGATGATAGATGGTTAATGGATGCTTCCTTGAGCCTGTTGCATAACACTGATGAGATTGTGCCATGTATTTTGAGTGGTCCTACAATGAATAGGGCATTAATAAAGAGCTTTGTTTATTTTAAAATGTGTTGATCAAGGAACAAATTGTTATTGATAATAAAGGTCCATATGTGTGGCAGCTGGGATGGTGGACCATACAGTCCCACTATGCTTGCACTGGAGGTTTATCTATCCCACAACTATCCTTATCTATCCCACAAGCATGCAAAGGCTTAAACATTTTTAAAAGTTTTCATCAACACTTTATTAAGGTAAAAAAATGAACCAAATAAACTAAGTGTCTTAAGCAAAGATAACTTTTATTAACTTTCTTAGGTAAACTTTAAGACTTTATTAAATAGGCAAAATGAACCAAGTAAACTGTATTAAGTGCCTTAAGCAAAGATAAACTTTCTTAGGTAAAGTTTATGACTGTATTAAATAAGCAAAATTAACCAAGTAAAGTGTCTTAAGCAAAGATAAAGTGAACAAGTGAACAACTCAGTCTCTGACACTATTCTAAGTCACTCTGAGTCATGTCCATAGTCTCAGCTGTTAAGTGGGCAGGGACTGTGGAGGTGGCTGTGGCTTGAGTGCTGAGGCACCATTGGGGTGCTTGGCCCCGAGGGTACAATAGGTGGTGGTGTGTTCAGGAAGCTATCCGAGAGCTTACTCAGTCCCGTCAGGTTCAGAGGCCCTTCATCAAGGACTTGAGATGTCAGGCCCAATACTGATGACAGATTGTCTGTTGATGGGCTTGGCTGTGGGGTGGTGGAATGGTTGGGAGGAGTGTAGTGGGGCTGTCTGGTCTGCAGCTGGGTGAGGACTGGCGTCTGTGGCATGCGATGAACATGGGCATGGACTGGGAAGTTTTGCTTGTGCTGTGGGAAGTCCTGGTAGATGTAACCTTGGTAGGTGAGGGGCTGTTGAAAGCCGTGGAAGGGCTGTGACATCGCCTGGGATGGAGGAGCATACCTGGACCGGGTAGGAGCAGCTTCAGCTGGGCCTTGAGGTTTGTGCAGAAGTGCTGTGATCTTCTGCTTCATCACCTGGTACTGGGCCTCAGGCAGGTCCCTCAGGGTCTGGCTCACATAGGTGATTAATATGTTCCAACCCGAGGATGCTCCGTCCAAGTGGACCAGCTGAGAGAGAAGTTCTTCATTGTGTCTGTGATCTCCAACAGCACGCTGTGGTCCTGGCTCTCCAGTCTGCCTCTCTACCTGCATCCTCTGGAGCTGGGGGTGGGGGTGGGGGTGGGTTGGCCTCTGGTGGCTGCTGCTTCTTCTTCCATTTGTGACAGCAGGGCTCCATCCTCCACGGGATCCTCCATGTCCGCTGGCATGGGGAGTGCAGCTGTTGGGGGGGTCTCTGGTGTGGGGCCCTCTGAAGACACCTGCCTGGACAGGGTAGCTGGCTCCTGGCTTGAAGATGCCTGGCTGTCTGTGGGCTGTCTGAGGGAGAGGTGTCTCAGAGGGGCTGCTCCTCGGTGGCAGATCTCACCTTCCAGGAAACTGCACTTGGCCATGACATACATCTCCCGGTCAGTGAGCTTGACAGTGGCCTGCCCGGATTTCTTGAGGTGTAGCTTGCCGTACCAGGTGTGCATGTGCTTCCACCATCCAAGGAGTACTTCTGCAGTGTACCCCAGGCTCTCTGCCTTGTCTCTCCAAGCTGCCTGCTTCTTCTTGGTGTCACGATACAGTCTGTGGCCCTTTCTCCAGAGGTATCATTCTCCCTCAGCCATTCCAGCACCTCATCCTCATGTTCCTTGGAAACGTTGTACTGTTTCCTCTCTCCCTTCTCATTCCCTTGCCTCTTCCTCCCTCTGGCAAGGGCTTGAGCAGGGCCTTCAGGGGCTTGAGCAGCAGGGCCTTCAGGGGCTTGAGCAACAGGGCCTTCAGGGGCTTGAGGAGCAGGGCCTTCAGGAGCTTGAGCAGAAGGGCCTTCAGCAGCAGGGCTTTGAGGGCCTTGGGGCTGGTCTACCACAGCAGCATCAGCAACAGCAGCAGCTCCAGGGTCAGTGCCAGGGGGTGGAATGCTGGTTCTGGCCTTCACCTTGGCAGGGCTTGAACAATTAGGCACAGGCTTCCTCTTCTTGCCTGACTGATGAACCATGGTGTTCTTACAAGATGTATGTGGCAGCACGTTTTTCCCCTGTATGCTGACTGCATGCGTGCTGCATCCTTTTATATCCACGGAGCTGACACAATTCATACTACCCGTATGCGCAATGAACGCTTTGCATCTGATATACATCCGCACGGCATCCCCTTTGTTTCCTATAGGCGCTCGTGATACATCTACTTCATCCACTATGCATCCACCCCTTCCGCTATGCATCCGCTTCGAAATTCTCCCCCGGAACCCCTTTGGAGGTGTCATACACTTCCATCCACCTTCATCCACTAGGTTTCCTATGAACATCCATTTAACATCCCCGCTACATACTATCCACGACTGTTCTTTTCCATTCTTTTCCGTTCTTTTCTGTTCTGTTTATGCAAATTTTTGCCACTTTTTGGAAAGGATGACAGTGGATGGAGCCATCTTGAACATTTTGCTCATCTGCTGTGTCCTTTATGCATATGTTTTGTGTCTGTCATCCAGTGGGACCGGGCCTTAAGCAGTTTCTGTTACTATAACATTGATGGAGGCAGGCATTCAACAAGCCCATGATCAAGTGCATTTTTTAAAAAGCTGAATTATGCATGCAACTGAGGTACCACCATTGTTGCTGTTATTTGAGGCAGAAGAAGAAACTGACAATTTCTTGTAAATTTCAACTTAATCCTTATTCTATGAGATGCCTTCTCCCACCACTTGGTTTTGCAAGTTCCATTAAGAAGACATCAATGAGCAAAATTATTAAATTCTGGTCCTGGAGAATTGGGGGATGGGAGATTAGGGACAGGGTTGACTTTTTTATCACAACTATTGTTAGGAAGAGGTTTGGATTTTTGGAGTTTTTCACTATACATATATTATATGGTATAAATTGGGCCCCCAAAATTATTCTTTTGCCTCTCTCAGATAATAACTTCAAATTTAATCCATGCTCTGAAGCATCCAACAGTTTTTTGTTTTTTTTTCAGATGGACAAAGTCACATTTCAATATTGTGATGCAAATGCTGTCATTTTCCTTGGCTATGATTCGCAGACAGATGCAAAAGGTATGGAGTTGGTATCAGCGCAGCATGTTGTTCCCTTCTATAAACACAGCTGTTCCTACCTTTGAATCTTAAGCTTTCTTTTTTCTGATTTATCAGAACTGATCACATTGGCTTAATGAGCATCTGTAGCAGATAAAAAACAAATCCTATCCTAAGGAAAGTTTCAACTACATCTGTCAATCAAACCTATCTTGTAGGGAGAGATCATCAAAACCTGGTAGCAAGTAATCAAGAGCAGGAAGTTTTTCCTCTTGGGTGAGCTTCTGAAAGAGGAAGGGCCAACTTCATTTTACCTTTATTATATAGTGTCTCATCCGAGGAACAAAACAGCTCTTCTTTGGCTGGCCCAAACCCAGATAAACAAAGCCCCAATTACCACAGATCTGAGCTAGAGATCTAGAAAATATCTAACAGTCTTGGAACTCAGAAAAGCCAGGTGCAAAATTAGAACTTGGCTTTTGTTTTATGGAAAATAATCTGACAATAATCTGAAAATAAGACCAATTGGTCTTATTTTGTTATCCTTTGTTATTTTGCTATAAATCTACAGATTCAAGACTATTTTCTCCTATTTCCTGTTCTCTTTATTTTCTTTCCTTTTCAGTTGCTTAACCTGGCTATAAATATTAAAAACCTGTAGTATTGAAGTCAGTTCTTCTTTAGCAAGAAGTTGAATTTTTATACATGTGTCGCAACAGGAAATTCTCCTGCCAGAAAAAAGCTTGAAAACAACTCTTTCTCCATTTGAGAAGCAGGGTTGGGATGCTACTGGTTCTGCCCAGCTCTATAGAATCGGTAGCTCTGAAGAGCAGCAAACACTGAACCGGTTCTGTGTTTGCTGATGTTTGGCCCACCCACCCGCCTGGGCTCTTACCTGTCCTTTATTTCCTATTTTTTCAACCTCACCTGCTTTGTGCAGCACAGTTGAGGTTGAAAAAAGAAGGAAAAAAAGAGGCTTTTGAAATGCTGTACACCTTCACACAGTGCTTTTCAGCTGTTTTTCACACGCAAAAGGTAATCACAGAACTGGTAGTAATGCCTGTTGAATCCCACTCCTAGTTGAGAAAGCTCTAATGCTTGGGAAGACAGAAGAAAAGAGGAAAAGCAGGAGCAAGATGGATAGACTCTGTAGAAGTGTAATGAATACACTGTTGGAATACCTGAAAGACCAGGTTAGGAAAACATCATAGAAAAAAATATATGTGATTTTTAACAGTTAGCAATAATTTGATGGCACTTAATCAATTAAAAAAATGTTAATATCTTAAACATGGAGATTCAGATGCTAGAATCTCACTGTCAGCAATGTGTATTGGTTGATCATGCATCACTTATAAATCCATCACATGTTTCTTACAAGTAATTTTAAGTAGATGAATTTTTGCTTGCACAACTGCTTTATTAGATTACATTTTATCAATTCATTATGCCTTGTACAAATGCTTTAGGCATGATTTAATCACGGCTATCTCTGTTGAGTGATTTAGGATGCTGGACCTCTTCAGTGTCATCTAGAGCAGCAGTCACCAACCAGTGGGCTGCAGAAAGGTGTTGGTGGGCTGCAGAAAAAATGCCCCCCAAAAGTAATTAATCTGGGCCGTGCAGTTCTTGCACTTCCTGGCTCTCTGCAGGACCCCGGACTCAGGCCCCAGAGATGCACGTGCCAAGCAGCTCCTACACTGAGCAGCGGCGGCGGCAACAGCAGTCCCCTCCCCCAGCGCCCACTGTCAGCCCTTCCCCATTAGTTCTCCAGCTTTGAATTGGTTCCCAGCTCTCTCTCTTTCCCCCCCCCTCCCAGCCCATGTGCAGGAAGGAAAGGGAGACAGAGCCATGCACAGCTCTCCCCTTTTCCAACCCTCGCTGCCTCTCCTAACATCGAAGCCTCGGAGATGCAGGCAAAGCCACTACAGTGGTCGTGTCCTTGAGTTGCCTTAGTATGCTCGGTTGGTTAAGAATCGCCCTTCCCAGAGAAGGAAATGGCGCTGAAGGAGGAGGAGGAGGAGGCAGTAGTGGAAAAGCAAGTAAACTCAGGACGCTAGCACTGTGGCAGCTTTGACTGCGTTTCCGAGGCTTCGATGTTGGGAGAGGCAGCAAGGGCTGGAAAAGAGGAGAAATGTGCACAACTCCATCTCCCTTTCCTTCCTGCATGTGGGCTGGGAGGGGGAGGAAATAGAGAGAGCTGGGAGCAATTCAAAGCTTGAAAACTCATGGGGAAGAGCTGAAAATGGGTGCTGGGGGAGGGGACTGTTCTTGCTGCCACCGCCATATGTGGGAGCGTGCAACTCAGGGACCTGAGTCGGGAGGCACGGAAACTGCAAGTCGGAGCGTTTGATGATTTTGAAGAACTCCTGGAACATGGTAGATTGGCATTTTTTAGGTCTAAATGCCCGGTCCCACTGCACTTACAGATGCAAAGAGGATGTAAAACATTAAAAAAAGCTTGCCATCCATTGGAAAATGCTATGCATCCATTGTGTATTCACTGCATACGTGTTTCATATGCTCTATCCATCAAGCATCCGTCCACTGTGATTTCATCTGTTCAAAACATTTGAGCTGCACAAAACTTTTTGAACGTATGAACTATCCACCGTGCACGATGTACATCCATGACATATACAGGGAACAAGCGTTCTATGTCCATTATCATCCGTTAAACGTCTGGTGTATCCTCTCTGCATCCTCTGGCCATCCCCTCAACTCACATCCGCTGCAGCTGAAAATGAAAAGGGGGAGGAAACAAAAGGTACACGGAACGTCTACACAGAATTAGTAAAACGGAAATAGAAAGGATGTAAGCGTGTGCATCTCGAATATAAAGTATTCAAAATGGACAAAATGTTTGTATCTGGGATGTATCTTGTATATTTAGGATGTCTGCAGTATGTGGAGAGTATGTAGGAGAACACCTAGAGGACAACTGATATTTTCTATAAAAAGGGGGAGAAAATCATCTGGATCTCAGCATGAGTCCAGCAGCCATGGTGTACAGACCTCATCACCCTTGGTCTTGGTCTTCAATATCATCAATTGTTCTCCACCATGGATGATGACACAGTCTGTATGATAGCTGTGCACATTCATCACCAGAACCAAAATATGTTGAGACTGTATCAAGTTTTACACAGAAGGAGAGGAAGGAGACGTCCAAGACCTGTGTGGGTCCGAGGATGGATCGTGAGAAGAATGGAGTTTGGAATGTATGACCAGTTGATGGTGGAGCTGAGGAATGAAGATCCTCGTGTATTCCATTACTTCATGAGGATGCCACAAGCCGTGTCTGACGAACTTGTAGAGGGTCTGAGACCCAGGTAGACCAAGCCTAGCACCAACTTCTGTCCCAACCTGGACCCTGGACTGAAGGTGGCACTGACTCTGCGCCACCTGGTCTCTAGAATCACATACAGAAACATGCAGTATGCATGGAGGGTGCCACACAACACCATCAGCAAAGTGGTCAGAGAAGTGGTACAGGCCATCATTGAGGTATACGTGGAGGAGCTCCTTAGGTGCCCCACCACTGAAGAAGGTTGGACAAAACTTGCAGAAGAATGGTATCAGAGGTGGAACTTTCCCCACACCATTGGAGCCATAGATGGGAAGCACGTGGCCTGCAAAGCTGCAGCCAACTCAAGGTCCACTTATTACAACTACAAGGGCTTCTTCAGTATCATCCTCTTTGCCATGGCTGATGCTGACTACAAGTTCATCTACATCGATGCTTCAGGCAACGGTTCAGCTTCAGGGGGCCAGATATACAACGCAAGTGTCCTCAAGGAGGGGCTGGAAGGCAACCTCATCATGGGTTTTCCATGTCCAGACCCCCTACCCAATGACACACAAGATGTGCCCAACTTCATCATGAGGGATGACGCCTTCTCCCTCAGAACCTACCTCATGAAGCCCTACACCTCCAGACTCCTCACCCGTGAAGAGAGGATCTTCAACTACAGGCTGTCCAGGGCAAGATGGGTGGTGGAGAATGCCTTTGGCATCCTGGCCAAAAGGTTCCAAATATTTCTCACCACCATGCAGCATGACCCAGAGAATGTGAGGAGCATCGTGGAAGTTTGCTGCATCCTGCACAATCGCATGCGCATCTACTACCCAGTGTTGCAGAACAGACTTGTCGACCGTCAACAAGGGAATGGGCACATGGAGCCTGGTGAATGGAGCAAGGACGTAACCTGATCGACACTGTGGATGTACAAGGCCCCAACAGAGCTTCACATGAAGGGAAGAACCAGCGCAACCTCCTGAGACACTGGTGCAACTCCCCAGCTGGAGCAGTGGAGTGGCAAGACAGGATGATAGATGATTAATGGATGCTTCCTTGAGACTGTTGCATAACACTGATGAGATTGTGCCATGTATTTTAAGTGGTCCTACAATGAATAGGGCATTAATAAAGAGCTTTGTTTATTTTAAAATGTGTTGATCAAGGAACAAATTGTTATTGATAATAAAGGTCTACATGTGTGGCACCTGGGATGGTGGACCATACAGTCCCACTATGCTTGCACTGGAGGTTTATCTATCCCACAACTATCCTTATCTATCCCACAAGCATGCAAAAGTTTAATCATTTTTCCAAAGTTTTCCCAACATTTTATTAAGTAAAAAAAAATAAACCAAGTAAACTTCATTAAGTGTCATAAGGGCCTGTCACATAGGCCTACGGATGCAAAAAGTATGTCAAAAGGACACAGCGGACGAGAAAATGTCAGAGTGCACGAAAGTATTGACAGCCAATGGCTTCCACAAAAACAAAATCACCAGCTTGATCCACAAAAACACACCAAGACATAACAGAGACCTAGAAGATCAACAGACCTATGGAACAGCTGTCCTGCCCTACATAAGAGGGACTACAGATAAAATCAGTAAGATACTACACAGGCATCACATCAAGACTGCCTTCAAAACAGACAAAAAAATAGCAACCATCCTTACAAACCCCAAAGACAAAATTGACCTGGAAAACCAAGGCATATACGAAGTTCCCTGTGCATCATGCCCGGCCACATACATTGGACAGACCAATCGAAGAATAAGTACCCGCCTGGATGAACACAAAAATGCAGTAAAAAAGCTGGAACACACCTCCTCACTAGTCCAACACATGAAAACCACAGGTCACAACATCAATTTCAATGGCACTAAAACCCTAGCCACTATAGAAAACCCCAGCCACAGAATCATCAGAGAAGCCATAGAGATTGAAAAAAGACCTGAAAGCATGAATAGAAGAGATGATTCCAGCAGACTGTCAATCATTTGGAAGCCTGAACTCTCAAATAGAAAGATCTCCACACCACAAGCCAGGGAAACACCTGAGCACAAACAGACTCCCTCTGATGCCTCCAGCTCAAACACTCCCCCACCAAGCACCCAGGTGAAACCTAGCTTCCTAACAGATAACAGCCGTCCTTTCACACGAAGCCAAGCTGCACTGAAAGCGTCCAACACAGGAACAGAGTGCTGCCAGCCAATCAAAGCCACAAAACAGACAGAAGAAACCAGAAACACCAATCAAACAAACTCCAAGTCCAATAAACACAGACCAAGACTCCCAACCAATCAGGATAGGCTAGCCTCAAATTTAAAACCAACTGCTGTGAGATCCGGACCCACATCCATACAGAAGCCTGATGATGGCAGATGAGATTCTGCTGAAACGTTGCTACAACTTTAAAAGCACAGCTAGAATGACGTGAGATAATACCCGAAGAAAGCTGAATAGCACACATGTAAGTACCCGCGATAACTTAAAAAAACATATATGTGTGTATGTATATATATATATATATATATATATATATATATATATATATATATATTTATTTGGTATTTTTCAAAAAAAAATAATTTAAATAATATTTATATCTATAATTATATTTAACATAAAAATTATATTAAATATATTACATTTAAAAAAAAAATGTATTAGTTGTCCTTGGGATTTAAAAGTATGAGAAGTATGAGTTTGGTCTTCCCTGAGATCCAAAAGGTTGGCGACCCCTGATCTAGAAGCATTTCTCTTCATTCAAAAATTTAACTTGAAGCATCAGAGAAACTCTTGACTCCAGGAACTTTGATGTGAATTCCATAAAAACATACAGGCCTGAAGAAGGTCCAGATTAAAGTTTGATAAGGCAGGTCAAATAAATAATCATGTTCTCACTGTTTGAATCTCACTATCTTATTTTAAAAGAATGACTACTTCATGACTGAAGATGTGTTTTTAAACAAAAAACAAACCAGTAGTAGTTTATCAGTGGAAACAATGTTCCAAGTCGACATTAGTTTTTTTTTTCTCTATAAAGACCATGTCACACTGCCCAACGGATGCAAAAAGGACACAACGGAAGAGAAAAATGTTACATCCGTTGTAACCGCGCTCAAAAGGGGTGTAAATTTGCATAATTGGAGCGGATAACACGGACGCGGGGAGGACGCAGGGCAGATGCAAAGCGGATGCGGAACAGAAGCCCAGCAGATGGAAGCGGATGGCGCATCCGCTAGGCTTCTGGGGGGCCTCAGCAAAGTGGATGTGGAATGGAAACAACAGATGCAGAACGGATGCAGCGCGGATGAAGTGGATGCACAGCGGAAGCCTAGCGGATGCACAGCGGAAGCCTAACGGATGCCTGGCGTTAATTGCGCATGCGGGGAGGATGCATTGCGCAAGCCTCGCAGATATAAAGGGAAGCAGTTCGCACATGGACAGCATTTGGAGGAAAGACCTGCTGCTGGATACCTCAAGTTCTTGCCTGCCTGTCTGCCTGCAAGCCTTGCTGCCAGCCTGACTCCAAGCCTGCCTCCCAGCCTGCCTCCCAGCCTCCTGGGCAGCCTCCCATCCAGCCTTGCTGCCAGCCTGCCTTCCAGCCTCCCTGCCAGCCTTGCTGGCAGCCTGCCTTCCAGCCTCCCTGCCAACCTTGCTGCCAGCCTGCCTTCCAGCCTCCCTGCCAACCAGTCTGTCTGCCAGCCTTGGTGCCTGCCTTCCTGCCAGGCTTCCTGCCAGGCTTCCTGCCAGGCTTCCTGCCAGGCTTCCTGCCAGTCTTGGTGCCTGCCAGCCTTCCTGCCAGCCTCCCTGCCAGCCAGCAACCCCACAATCATGGGGAAGAAGCGAAAGCCTCAGCAACCTGCCGCCATCCCTGGCAAGAGGGACAGGGCCACCCTCCCGCCCCATGTCCCTGACTCATCTTCTGCTGGGGCTTCTGCTGCTTGGGCTCGCTCTTCTGTTGCTGGAGCTTCTGCTGTAGCTGCTCCTGGCAGTGGTGCTTCTGCTGCGTACTCTGCTGAAGCTGCTCCTGGCGGTGGTGCTTCTGCTGCTGCATACTCTGCTGCAGCTGCTCCTGGTCCTGCTGGTCCTGCTGGTCCTGCTCGTTCTGCTTGTGCTCCTGGTCTTGCTGACCCTGCTGCTGGTGCTTACTCTACTGCTGATGATCCTGGTCTTGCTGCTGCTGCTGCTGCTGCTGATTATGATCCTGCTGTTGATTATGCTGCTGCTGATGATGATGATGCTGATTATGATCCTGCTGGTGATGCTGCTGCTGCTGCTGCTGCTACTGCTGTTGGTGTGGAGGAGCAGCCCCTACAACCTGGAAGCCCCTCTGATGAGGGCCCATCTGGTCCTGCCATAGGGAGGAAGAGGCGTATGCAACAATGGGAGAGGAGGCAGTACTACATTGAGGAAGCGCACGAGGATGAGGTGCTGGAGTGGCTGAGAGAGAACTATCTGTGGCGGAAGGGACACCGGCTGTACAGGGACACCAAGCAGAAGCATGCTGCTTGGAGAGAGAGGGCAGAGAGTCTGGACTACACATCAGATGTGCTCCTCGGCTGATGGAAGCATATGCACACCTGGTACGGGAAGCTGCACCTCAAAAAATCTGGCCAGGCCACGGTTAAGTTGACGGACAGAGAGAACTATGTCATGGCCAAGTGCAGCTTCCTGGAGAGTGAGGTCTGCCACCGAGGAGCACCAGGGGCCTAAATCTCTACCCTCTCTCTCCAGCAGCCTGCTGGGAGCCAGTCCTCTGGCGGCCGAGAGTCAGTCCCTGTCTCCATGCAGGTATCTGTGGAGTGTGCCACGGTGGAGAACCCCCGGGAAGTTGTTGAAAGTGTGGTGGAGAGTGAGGAGGACTCCCTGGAGCAGTGGGAGAAAGGAGACATTGAGTCCACCACTGCCGAAGCCGCATCCACCCACACCTACGCCTCCACATTAAGGCAGAGAGCCAGACCGCAGGAGGGGCAGAGTCACAAGGTCCTGGTGCAGATCAGGGACACCATCCGCACCAGCATAGGTCTCCTCTCTCAGCTGGTCCCCATCGACTCCTCCTCCTCCAACCGCAAGCCCTTCCTCAATTATGTCAACCAGACCCTCAAGGAGATGGTGGATCCCCAGTACCAGGTGGTGAAGGAGAGGATCACCACGCTGCTTAAAAACCCTCCAGACCCAGAGGAACCTGCTCCCACCCAGTCCAGGTCTGCTCCTCCACCCCAGGTGATGTCCCTCCCATATCAAGGCTTCCCACAGCTCCTCACCTACCAGGGCTACAGCTACCCGGAGGTCCAGCAGCATAGACAGCAGCCCTTCCAAATGCAGGCACAGAGTCATCAGGCAACATCGTTGCCACCGGTTCCAATGATGCCACCGATGACAAACCACGACAATAATGCCACCCACGACAGCGATGCCAGCCACGCCAATGATGTCACCCACGCCAGTCCTCACCCCGCTGCAGACCAGGCAGCCCCACTACACTGCTTCTTCCTCCATCCCACAGCCAAGCCTGGCCTCAGTACATCTATCCTCAGTACTGGGGCTGACACCCCATGGCATGGAGGAAGGACCTCTCAGCATCACGGGGCTGAGCCAGCTGTCCAACACCTTCCTCAACACACTGTCCCCTGTTGTCCTCTCGGGGCCAGGCACTCCAACAACACCTGAGACCAGCACTGCAGCAGCACCCACCTCCACAGCACCTGCACCCTAACACCTCAGACTGGGCACACACCTCTGAGTGAGCAAGAGGAGTTCCTGAGACTGGCTGCCTGGATATGTGTGGACTTTATTTGGACACTTGACTTGGGTTATGTTTATTTTACAGCTTATTATTAATAAAGTTTATCTTTGTTTCACACACTTGCTTCATTAATTTTTTTCTATAAAGTCTGGGTGGAAACTTTTAGAAATGGTTTAGCCTTTGCATGCTTGTGGGATTGGTTAAGATAGCAGTGGGATGGGCAGTGATGCCTTTGGAATGGGTTAAGATAGCTGTGGGATGGGAAGGGATACCTGTGGGATGGGCAGGGATACCTATGGGATGGGTAATAGATGTGGGATAGATAAACCTCCAGTGCAAGCATAGTGGGACTGTATGGTCCACCCTCCCAGGTGCCACCCCTATGGCCCTTTATTATCAATTACAATGTAAGCATTGATCCACACATGTCAACATAAACACAACTCTTTATTAAATGCCCTGTTCATTGTAGGCACACCCAACATACATGGGCCAATCTCATCAGTGTGATGAGACAGGCTGAAGGAAGCATCCATTAAGCATCTACCATCCTGTCTTGCCACTCCACCGCTCCAGCTGGGGAGTTGCACCAGTGTTTCAGGAGGTTGCGCTGCTTCTTTGCCTCATGTGAGGCTCTGTTGGGCCCTTGCACATCCTCAGTGTTGATCAAGTTTTGCCCTTGCCTCCATTCCCCAGGCTCCATGTCCCCATTGCCTTGCTGGAGGTCCACGAGCCTGTTCTGCAAGACTGGGTAGCGGGTGCGCATGAGATTGTGCAGGATGCAGCAAGCTTCCATGATCCTCCTCATGGTCCCTGGGCGATGCTGCATGTTGGTGAGAAGTACCTGGAACCTGTTGGCCAGGATGCCAAAGGCGTTCTCCACCACCTGCCTTGCCCTGGACAGCCTGTAGTTGAAGATCCTCTCTTCACGGGTGAGGTATTTGGAGGTGTAGGGCTTCATGAGGTAGGTTGTGAGGGAGAAAGCGTCATCCCCCACGATGAAGTAGGGCACAACTTGCGTGTCGTTGGGCAGCGGGTCTGGATCTGGGAAACCCACCATGAGATTGCTTTCCAAACCCTCCTTGAGGTGACTGTTGTTGTATACCTGGGCATCTGAAGATGAGCCGTTGCCTGAATCATCGATGTACATGAACTTGTAGTCAGCATCGACCATGGCAAAGAGAATGATGCTGAAGAAGCCCTTGTAGTTGTGATAAGTGGACCCTAAGTTGGCTGGAGCTTTGCAGGCCACATGCTTGCCATCGATGACTCCAACGGTGTGTAGGAAGTTCCACTTCTGATACCACTGCTCTGCAACTTTCTTCCATCCTTCTTCAGTGGAGGGGCACTGGAGGAGCTCCTCCTTGTATTCTTCGATGATGGTCTGCACTACTTCTCTGACAACAAAGCTGATGGTGCTGGGTGGCACTCTCCAGCTGTACTGCATGCTCCTGTAGGTGGTCCCTGAGGCCAGGTGACGCAGAGTGAGTGTCACCTTGAGCCCAGGTTCCAGGCTGGGCAGGAAGTTGGTGTTTGTCTTTGTCAACCTGGGTGTCAGCCGCTGCACAAGTTTGTCAAACATGTCTGGAGGCATCCTCATGAAGTTCCGGAATGCCCAAGTGTCTTCGCTCCTGAGTTCCACCATCAGCTTGTCGTAAAATACGTATTGTGCTCTTCTGGCGAACCATCTTCGGAGCCAGACTTTTTTTGCGTGCCTCCTTTTCTTCTCGTAGTACTGTTCACAGAGACTGTAGATGGTTTTGCAGTGTTGCAGAAGGATGTTGGCTGCCAAAAGGATTTTGTCGCAATCCAGGGTGGACATGATTGGATACTGTGGAAGAGGAAGAGGCAGATGAAGGCTGCAGAGGTCTGCACAGCTGGGCTTCTTGTCTGAAAGTGAGATGCAGACGAGTTGCTCCCCCTTTTTATAGGCAGTATAGGTGTCCCTTTGCATCCTCTAGGCATCCTCTAGGCATCCTCTAGGCATCCTCTAGGCA
>BLBF01000031.1:20676562-20698455 GCA_015471245.1 Laticauda colubrina | reverse complement strand
GCATCCTCTAGGCATCCTCTAGGCATCCTCTAGGCATCCTCTAGGCATCCTCTAGGCATCCCCTAGACATCCTCTAGACATCTTTAATATCCGAGATTAATTAATACCCCTCTGCGGACGTTTTTTCCATTTTAAACGCTTTGTTTCCTCTACGCATCCATTCTGCATCCGTTCCGCTTCCTCCCTGCGTCCAGGCGGATGGAGTTGTGCGGATGTGCAGCAGATGCCTAGCGGATATAGCGGATGCATAACGGATGCATAACGGATGCCTAGCGGATGCCTAGCGGATGCAGAACGGACAAATTGGATACATTTTCCGCGCAAAAGTTTTAGGGAGCCCAAAACTTTTGGAGCGGGTGAAACGTCAATAAACGGATGCTGGACGGATAGAGAGGATGAAAAAATGGAGGCAGTTAGTACATTGTGTTTTCCAACGGATGGCAAGGTTTTTTGTCCATTTTATATCTTCTTTGCATCCGTTGGTGCAGTGTGACATGGGCTTTAGCTACTACTTAACTGAACTTCAGTGGTCACAGAATCTTACTGAAAGACAGAAAAAGGCAAAAAAAAAAAAAAAGGCTGAATAGTGTTGTTGATTTGTGCTGCCTCATCTGTGCATGATTCTAGGCAGAAATAATGTCATGTCTATAATAAAAAGAAGATTTTTACCTCTTTTGCATGAATCAGCCTTCTCCACTTATGAACCACCAAGGGCTATAGCCAGTTCTGAATTAACCATTCAGTAAAATAAGCATAAAGAGTATCACATAACTTTTTCCTGTGGTTATCAAATATATAACTCTTTCACTACCACATTCAGCATTAGTTTTTCAAACACATGTTCAGTCTTAATATCTTGTCAGTTAAACAATGGAAGAGCTATCATTTTGGGGCTCTGCTTAGAGAATCAATTGCCTTTAATCCAGCCTGACTATATGTATAGAAATAGTTTGTAGAGACACTCTCTTTTTCCCTTATCTAAAATACTTTTTTTTGTATATATCCATGTAACAAGTCCGCTATTCTTGGAGCTTTCCTTTCTTCTTATCCTCTTTTATGTCTGATCTGTGCAATTCTATAGAGAGAAGGGGGGATTGCTCTGCAGGCCTTTAGCTGTGAGTGGATTTTAATAACTCAGTTCTTTCTATCACTATGTTAATTCCTAAGTCAAGTTATCTTCTTTTATGCAAGCAGCTCAACAGTACTTTTCTGTAGAAGTTATTCTTTTAACTTTAACATTTCTCTTTAAACTTATTCCTTCCTATTATGCAAAACAATCCAGCGTGTTTTTGAATGTAGACCAAATATTCAATCCCACAATCTATTTTGTGTAATATCACCACTTATTTCACTTGTTTGAATGAGTAGAACAGACTTTCCCCAACTTGAAACATTTTAGGTGCATTAGAGGACATTTTCAGTAGTCCCCAGAGAGTACATTGTGACTATGGTGTGGCATTTCCATTCCTCTAGTGGTTCTGATCTGTTAGCTAGAATAATATACGCAGACTGAAACCTTCTTGGTTAAAACAATAATTTGCTTATTTCAGAAACTGCACTTGGACAAATTGCCATTTCTGTGTGGCTCTTTTGCATTATATGCTTTTCAGTGTTTATTCTAGTTTTTTTTTTAACTCTGTACAACACACCAAACTTTATGAATTGCATGAAGATACTAGGTTCCGGTTCAAAATTTTGTGTGAATACAGCCTTTTATTCTCTTATAAACATAATGTGAACACCCCTTTGTGTTGGAAGAATGGTATAAAATTATATTTCCAGACAGCATTCATACTTAAGAAAAAACACTTTCCTTTGGTGAAAGAAATCCTTCTCCCAACTCTTCTCTCTTGGTATATTATATTACTTATTGTTATACAGTCTCTGTTACACCAGAGTTTTAGGTAAATGTCATAATAAAAATTGTTAGAAGACTTAAGTTCTGCACATTTTTCTACTTGTAAGGATGTGATACAAAGAATTTTTGTGTACAAGAAAATGTACACATACAACTGTGTATGTTCAAGAGTATTTTATTTATTTATTCAATTTCTATAGCTGCTCAACACAACCAGGTGACTTACAATTACAATTCTTATATTATAAAACAATTTAAAAAACTAAAATAATAAAAAATCAGCCAAAATTAAGTACAGAGACCATGATGATTAATGAACATTAAATAATGAAGCTCTAAATACATTTTGAGGCCCAGACCTAGGAACATAGCCAAGTTTTTAAGTCTTCCATGAAAAATAAGCAGGGTTGGGGCTGTTCTAATTTCCAAGGTGAGAATATTCTATAAAACGGGCTATAGCAGTATCTCTGTATTATATCTTCATCTTCCCCATCTTAAAAATAAGTACAAAATGATTATCTTTATTTTATTCACAGAAAAAATATTAAAATATTTTTGTTTTTTTTGGAAAGGAAAATTGAATGCAAACTCAGCCTTTGCAGTTATGGTTCACCATGTATCGTGAAAACATGATCCAGTTAATAATGGTTGCTATACGGTTTCTGCAAATCAATCAACCATGTTAACACTATGCTCATGTAAAACAGGTCTGGTATTTGACACCCCCTGGGCAATATCTGCCCATTTGTTTGTCCCTTTCTGAATTGTATGAGGTCAGTTAGAAATTAGAAATCAAATGTTAATAAGTGTAAACCATGAACGCAATACAACTGAAATACTTTTATTTTGAAGGCAACTGCTATTTTTTAAAAAAATATGTATCTGCATATGTTCATGCTTACACACCTTCCTAGTAATTTCTTGGAGAACAGGTATCTACAAGAGATACTGTGTTAACTATTAGACCACAAAAGTCTAAGCTCACGTTAAAAAAGAAAGACTGATGCAGAATTTACAATTTTTAACAAGACATGGACTTTTAAGTATTAACTGCAGTCAAAGGTCAAGTTGTTTGGTCAGTTGGTGAAGCACAGATCACTGGGTTAAGAATTACATTTTGAATTGCCACTATGAGACTGAACACACAGAAAAATACAAGAACTTGACTGATGCAGAGTGAGCATGTTGTATCTGATGCTTTGCTAGCTAAGCTGCAAAGCCAGCAAGATTTTTTTTCTAAGCTTCACACATCCAGGGATAGAACAGTCAAGACCAGTTATATGATATCACACACACACACACACACACACACACACACACACAGAGTAAGCAATTTTCTGAAGGGCAAGTGTATCAAAGAGTGTGAACTTGGTGAACTCTGCAGCGCTATCTTGTCATTGTTGTTAGTTGTGAAGTCATGTCCAACCCATCGCAACCCCATGAACAACATTCCTTCAGGCCTTCCTGTCCTCTACCATCTTCTGGAGTCCATTTAAGCTCATGCCTACTGCTTCAGTGACTCCATCCAGCCACCTCATTCTCTGTTGTCCCATTCTTCTATTGCCCTCAATCTTTCCCAGCATTTGGCTCTCTTCCAATGAGTCCTTCCTTCTCATTAGGTGGCCAAAGTATTTGAGTTTCATCTTCAGAATCTGGCCTTCTAAAGAGCAGTCAAGGTTGATCTCCTCTAGGACTGTCTGGTTTGATTGCTTTGCAGTCCAAGGGACTTGCAGGAGTCTTCTCCAACACCATCGTTCAAAGGCCTCAATTCTCTGGTGCTCAGCCTTCCTTATGGTCCAACATTCACAGCCATACATTGCAACTGGGAAAACCATAGTCTTGACTATTTTTTTAGCAGGTCTATCTACTGTGAGAAAAAAAGGCATTTGAGAATGTGTCCCTATCCAGATGACCCGTAGCAAGGAAGATCGAAGACATGGCAGGAAATCTGGAGCTTCAGCTGCAAAACAAAGCAGACAATTTTGATTTTTTTCTCCTTAGCTTTGGAGGAGAGCTGCAATGTCTGCAAAGCAACCCAGTTACTCATCTTTGTACAAGGAACCTTTAAGATTATAGAGGAACTGTCAACAGTGCATTCAATGAAAGGGATGACAATAGGTAATGATTTGTTCATAGAGGTAAATGCATGCTTGGACAAGCTGGGTATGAAATGGGACAAACTAGCAGGTGTAACAATGGATGGTTGTCCAAATCTGACAGAAAAATGTTGGGCTTTTGAAGTGGATGCAAGATACAATGACTGATATGAATCCTGAATAGATTGGTATTTTTACATTGTGTGATATACACCTGGAGATTTCAAATATCTATCATTGTGCATTTAAACAATGACAATCCTATCATTTATTTTCAAACAGTGTAAAAGGGATTACATTGGAAGGGAAATTTTACTGAAAAAAATCTCCTTCTGGTCACACTAACCTTTGCCACTGCTAACTGGTCCTTAGAGAACTCCAACTTTTATAGAATTCATTCTATTTAAGCAGAACAATAGGGTACAGAATTACTCTCAACAGTATTTTATGATGAGAAGAGATTTGATGAGGGTATGCTTAATCAAAAAGAAGCTGTTGAAAATGTGCTATTATTTCTAAGTAAATTTCTCTGAGTAGTATTTGATTTTACGAGGGTGAAGAGGAGGAACTGAGAAAATAAATCTACTAATGTGGTACATAGTTTTATGTTTTTTTTTCTTTTTTCTTTTAATTTATTTTTAATTTTAATTATGAAATACAACACAATACATCCAACTTATCCTTGTTATACATATGTACATTCTATTTCATCATTTATAATCTCCTTATTTAAAATATTAATTACAAAATAATCACATCATAACTACTAATATTTTGAACTTCTCTTCTACAATATAACCATTGATAAAATTTATTTCATGTTTTATAATATTAAGACTCCTTTGTCTTTTCTTTCTAAAGTTAACCTATCTGATTCTGTGCATGCCATAATTTTTCTTATTATTTCTGTTTCTGAAGATATGATTTCATTTTTCCAATATTGTGCATATAATATTCTAGCCGCCATCAATACATGTATTATTAGATACATTATTTCCTTTTAAATTTTTTCTGATATTATACCAAGAAAAAAAAAATCTGGTTTAAATGGAATACATTCTCCCACCATTTGTTCTATCCAAGGTTTTTTGTTTTTTTTTTAAATTCATTGATGTTAGGTGCAAAGTAATTAAAATAAGAAGAAAATCATTACACTTGATTTCCACTTCCCCATACTTCTAATCTTGGTGTTTATTTTATCGTTAAAATTTCATAAGAAGAGTAAACTAAAGAAGAATTAAATTTCTTCATTTTGTTTGATGTGTTATACAAAGTATTGATATATGAAGCCTTATATCCAGTGCAGGAAACAAAATTAAACATTCCACAATATGCTGTGTGGCTCTCCAGCCTCCCTCTAAGAACATGCAATGAAAAGGAATCTGTTACATATCTGAATGCTTGGTTCTATTGTCAAATTGCTCTTATTATGAGTGTATAGGATTCAAACCAAGCAAAATAACATACACTGCTCAAAAAAATAAAGGGAACACTTAAACAAAACAATTTAACTCCAAGTCAATCACACTTCTGTGAAATTAAACTGTCCACTTAGGTAGCAACACTGATTGACAATCAATTTCACATGCTGTTGTGCAAATGGAACAGACAACAGGTGGAAAGCAGAGGCAGTTAGCAAGACATCCCCAATAAAGGAGTGGTTCTGCAGGTGGTAACCACAGACCACTTCTCAGTTCCTATGCTTTCTGGCTGATGGTTTGGTCACTTTTGAATGCTGGCAGTTCTTTCACTCTAGTGGTAGCATGAGACGGAGTCTACAACCTACACAAGTGGCTCAGGTAGTGCTGCTCATCCAGGATGACACATCAATGCGAGCTGTGGCAAGAAGGTTTGCTGTGTCTGTCAGCGTAGTGTCCAGAGCATGGAAGTGCTACCAGGAGACAGGCCAGTACATCAGGAGACATGGAGGAGGCTGTAGGAGGGCAACAACCCAGCATAAGGACTGCTACCTCCACCTTTGTGCAAGGAGAGACAGGAGGAGCAAAGGGGGAAAACCCTGGAGCAAAGGAGGAGAGCAAAGGAGGAGAACCCTGCAAAATGACCTCCAGCAGGCCACCAATGTGCATGTGGCTGCTCAAACAATCAGAAACAGACTCCATGAGGGTGGTATGAGGGCCCGATGTCCACAGTTGTGGGTTGTGCTTACAGCCCAACATCGTGCAAGATACTTGGCATTTGCCAGAGAACACCAAGATTGGCAAATTCACCACTGGCGCCCTGTGTTCTTCACAGATGAAAGCAGGTTCACACTGAGCACATGTGACAGATGTAAAAGGGTCTGGAAATGCCATGGAGAATGTTCTGCTGCCTGCAACATCCTCCAGCATGACCAGTTTGGCAGTGGGTGAGTAATGGTGTGAGGTGGCATTTCTTTAGGGGGCCGCAAAGCCCTCCATGTACTCACCAGAGGTAGCCAGACTGCAATTAGGTACTGAGATGAGAACCTCAGACCCCTTGTGAGACCATATGCTGGTGCTGTTGGCCCTGGGTTTCTACTAATGCACAACAATGCAAGATCTCATGTGGCTGGAGTGTGTCAGAAGTTCCTGTAAGATGAAGGCATTGATGCTATGGATTGGCCCACCCATTCCCCAGACCTGAATCCAATTGAGCACATCTGGGACATCATGTCTTGCTCCATCCACCAATGCCACATTGCACCACAGACTGTCCAGGAGTTGGGGGATGCTTTAGTCCAAGTGTGGGAGGAGATCCCTTAGGAGACCATCTACCACCTCATCAGGGGGATGACCAGGCATTGTAGGGAGGTCATATAGGCACATGGAGGCCACATATACTACTGAGCCTCATTTTGACTTGTTTTAAGGACATTACATCAAAGTTGGATCAGCCTTTAGTGTTTTTTTCGACTTTAAATTTGAGTATAACTCCAAATCAAGACCTCCATGGGTTGCTAAATTTGATTTCCATTGATAATTTTTGTGTGATTCTAGGATGTCTTATTTTTGTGTTCCCTTTATTTTTTTGAGCAGTGTATATAATTTTCCATTATCTGAGAATTATTTTTACTGATCTGACTGAAATTGCTTCTACCTGTGATGCAACACATCCCACTCTTGATCTGTGTTCAGTTTAAACAGCTACTGTTCAATTACATTTCATTTAGTGGTACTTTCTCTGAAAATCAAGAACTCCATTATTACATGGCTATTTTCTTCTAGTCTTTCTTTTCAAAGCATTTGTATCCTAAAGGGCCTGTCACGTAGGCTGACGGATGCAAAAAGTATGTAAAAAGGACACAGCCGACGAGAAAATGTTCCATTTGTTGTAAATCCGCTCTCAAAAGTGCCCCATCTTTGCATAAACAGAGCGGACAACAATGGAAAGGAACAGACGGGGAGAGGACGTAGCAAGGATGTTAAGCGGATGCTCCACGGAAACCTAGCGGATGGAAGCGGATGGAAGCAGATGGCACATCTGCAGGGCTTTTGGGGGAGCACAGTGAAGTGGACGCGCAGCGGAAGGAGCGGATGCAGAGCGGATGCCGAGCGGATGACGTGGATACATCACGGATGCCTAGCGGATGCCGAGCAGATGCCTGGCAGATGCCTAGCGGATGCAAAGCGTTCACTGCGCATGCGGGGAGGATAAATTGCGTCAACCCCATGGATATAAAAGGATGCAGCTCGCAAGCAGGTCACCATTCAGAGGAAAGACCTGCTGCCAGACACATCTCCAGCCAACAACCATGGGGAAGAAGAGGAAACCTGTGCCATCTTCTGCCAGCCCTGGCAAGAAGGACAGGGCCACCATCCCAACCCGTGGTGCTGACTCTGCTTCTGCTACTCGGGCTGACTATTCTGGTGCTGGGGTTTCTGCTGGTGCTGCTCCTGCTGCTGGTGCTTCTGCTGGTGCTTACTCTGCTGGCGCTGCTCCTGGTCCTGCTGGTGCTGCTGCTGCTCCTCGTCCTGCTGGTGCTGCTGGTGTTGCTGGTGTGGTGGAGCAGCCTCTAGAACTTTGAAGCCCCTCTGATGAGGGCCCAGAAGTCTCTGCCAAAGGGAGGAAGAGGCATACGCGAGATACGGAGAGGAGGCAGTACTCCATCGAAGAGGAACATGAGGATGAGGTGCTCGAATGGCTGAGGGAGAACGAGTACCTTTGGTGGAAGGGACACAGGCTCTATCGAGACACCAAGAGGAAGCAGGCGGCTTGGAGAGAGAAGGAGGAGAGCCTGGCCTACACTTCGGAGGTCCTCCTCGGCTGGTGGAAGCACATGCACACCTGGTACGGGAAGCTGCAACTCAAGAAATCTGGCCAGGCCACGGTCAAGCTCACAGATCGGGAGACCTACATGATGGCCAAGTGCAGCTTCTTGGAGGGTGAGATCCACCACCGAGGAGCAGCCCCTCTGTCTACCCTCTCTCTCAGGCAGCCCACAGAGAGTCAGTCCTCTTCTGGCCAAGAGTCAGCTCATGTGTCCAGGCAGGTGTCTGTGGAGTGCTCCACAATGGAGACCCCCCCGACAGCTGCACTCCCCATGGTGGAGCGCGTGGAGGACCCCCTGACACAGTGGGAGCAAGGAGAGGGCACTGCCACAACAGACCGCAAGCCTTTCCTCACCTATGTCAACTAGAACCTCATGGACATGTCCGAATCACAGTACCAGGTGATCAAGGACAGGATCACAGGTCTTCTGCACAACCCTCCAGGCCCAGCGGAACCTGCTCCGACCCAGTCCAGGTCTGCTCCTTCACCCAGGTGATGTCACAGCCCTTCCAAGGCTTTCCACAGGCCCTCACCTACCAAGGCTACAGCTACCAGGAGTTCCAGCAGCACAGGCAGCCCTTCCCATTCCAGGCACAGGTACATCGAATGCCACTGATGCCACCGGTGCCACCAACGTCACAGATGCCAGCCACGCCACAGATGCCACCCACGCCACAGATGCCACCCATGCTACAGATGCTCACCTCACTCAGCTGCAGACCAGACAGCCCCACTACACTCCTCCTTCCTCCACCCCACAGCCAAGCCCGGCCTCAGAACATCTGTTATCGGTCTTGGGACTGACACCCCATGTCATGGAGGAAGGGGCTCTCAACATCACAGGACTGAGCCAGCTCTCTGAGAGCTTCCTCCACACACCATCCCCTGTTGTCCTCTCGGGGCCAGGCACCCCAATGGTGCCTCAGACCATCAATCCAGCAGCAGCCACCTCCAAACCACCTGGACCCTTCACCCCTGAGAATATGGGCATGCCTCAGAGTGACTGAGAAGAGTGCCAGAGACTGGGTTGCTACCTGTTGACTTTATCTTTGGTTGGGACAGTTTACTTGGGTCATTTTGCTTTCACAGTTTGTTATTAATAAAGTTTATCTTTGCTTCACACACTTGGTTAAGTTCTTTTAGTCAATAAAATCTTGGTGGAAACTTTTAGAAATGGTTTAAGCCTTTGCATGCTTGTGGGATGGGTAAGGTTAGCAGTGGGATGGGCAGGGATACCTTTGGGATGGGTACTAGCTGTGGGATGGGTTAGGAGATCAGTGGGATAGATAAACCTCCAGTGAAACATAGTGGGACAGTATGGTCCACCCTCCCATGTGCCACACCTATGGCCCTTTCTTATCAATAACAATTTAATCATTCATCAACACATTTCAACATAAACACAACTCTTTATTAAATGCCCTGTTCATTGTAGGACCACTCAACATACATGGCACAATCTCATCAGTGTGATGAGACAGGCTCAAGGAAGCATCCATTAAGCCTCTACCATCCTGTCTTGCCACTCCACTGCTCCAGCTGGGGAGTTGCACCAGTGTTTCAGGAGGTTGCGCTGCTACTTCCCTTCATGTGAAGCTCTGCTGGGGCCTTGAATATCCACAGTATCTATCAGGTTTCATCCTTGCCTCCATTCACCAGGCTCCATGTCCCCATTGCCGTGTTGGCGGTCCACGAGCCTGTTCTGCAACACTGGGTAGCGGGTGCGCATGAGATTGTGCAGGATGCAGCAAGCTTCCATGATGTTCTTCACAGTCTCTGGGCGATGTTGCATGGTGGTGAGAAGTACTTGGAACCTGTTGGCCAGGATGCCAAAGGCATTCTCCACCACCTGCCTTGCCCTGGACAGCCTGTAGTTGAAGATCCTCTCTTCACGGGTGAAGCATCTGGAAGTGTAGGGCTTCATGAGGTAGGTTCTGAGGGAGAAGGCGTCATCCCCCACGATGAAGTAGGGCACATCTTGTGTGTCGTTGGGCAGGGGTTCTGAATCTGGGAAGCCCATGATGAGGTTGCATTCCAGCCCTTCCTTGAGGTGACTGGCGTTGTATACCTGGGCATCTGAAGATGCGCCATTGCCTGAAGCATCGATGTACATGAACTTGTAGTCAGCATCGACCATGGCGAAGAGGATGATGCTGAAGAAGCCCTTGTAGTTGTGATAAGTGGACCCTGACTTGGGTGGAGCTTTGCAGGCTACATGCTTCCCATCTATGGCTCCAACGCTGTGGGGGAAGTTCCACTTCTCATACCACTGCTCTGCAACTTTCTTCCTGCCTTCTTCAGTGGTGGGGCACTGGAGGAGCTCCTCCAGGTATTCTTCGATGATGGCCTGCACCTCTTCTCTGACCACAATGCTGATGGTGTTGTGTGGCACCCTCCAGCCGTACTGCATGTTCCTGTACGTAGTCCCGGAGGCCAGGTGGCGCAGAGTCAGTGCCACCTTCAGTCCAGGGTCCAGGCTGGGCCGGAAGTTGGTGTTTGCCTTTGTCAACCTGGGTCTCAGACACTCCACAACTTCATCAAACATGGCTGGAGGCATCCTCATGAAGTTCTGGAATGCACGAGTGTCTTCGTTCCTCAGCTCCACCATCAGCTTGTTATACAGTCCGTACTCGGCCCTTCTCGCGATCCATCTTCGGACCCAGACACTTCTTGGAAGCCTCCTTTTCTTCCCATAGAACAGGTTAAAGAGCCTGTAGAGGTCTTCGAACTGTTGTATAACGATGGCAGCTACCAAAGGAGTGTGCGACGATCCATGGTGGAGATGACTGGATGCTGTGGAAGCATGATGAAGGCTGAAGAGGCTGAAGAGTCCATAGCATGGCTGCTGGACTGAAAGTGAGATCCAGGTAATTTCTCCCCCTTTTTATGGGAAATATCGTTTTTCCGGTAGATGTCCTTTTGCATCCTCTAGACATCCTCCAGACATCCTAAATATCCGAGATATGTCCCCTATACGAACGTTTTTTCCGTTTTAATGTTTTGTATGTGAGCTGCATCTGCTTTCATCCTTTCTCCGTCCATGCTAGTAATGCTGCATGTCCGTTCCGCGTCTGTTTTGCTTCTTCCCTGTGTCCGTTTTCCGCTTGAGCGGATGCGAGTTGCGCAGATGCACAACGGATGCCTAGTGGATATTGCGGATGCATAACGGATGACGACGGACAGCTCAAAACTTTTTGAGTGGATGAAATCTCAGTAGATGGATGCTGGACGGATAGAGAGTATGAAAAATGGATGCAGTGAATACAGAACTGATGCATCTCGCTAACCAACAGATGGCAAGTGTTTCTCTCCATTTTACATCCTCTTTCCATCCGTTGGTGCTGTTTGACATGGGCTTAAAATATCCATATTCTGACAGTCACCCCTCCATATCTTATTATATTTCTGTATGATTCTGCATGATTCCATGTTATATTCCATAAGTATATTCCATATACTAAAAATTTCAGCTTACCTTGGTTTGTTTGCTATACTGTACTCTGAACATTACTGTTTAAACAAGCCATTAAATTCATGACTCTTTTCTGTTTTTTTCCTACTGAATAGTTTAATAGGCACCATTGCACCAACATATCTACTTCTGTCTGTAGTTCAGAAATTTATATTTGAGGTCTTTATTTCAAATATTTTATCTTTAGCTTTCAAAGGATTTTGAATGTTCTCCCTAAAAAGCTTGTTATACTTCAGCCAAACATTTATTTATTAGTCCTTGTGAGTTGCACTTCATTCTGTTCCAGCAATCTGTCGTCCATATAAATCAGAAAATAGTTCCAAGAACCAAACATCTCCCATCAATGCTATTTGTCTGAAGTATCCTCTTCCATGGGCTGAATGCTTCTCAAACTTATTTCCTCAAACTTCAGAGTCATCTTGATAGATTGAAGTTGTCCTTTGGATACCTTGTCCCCAGGTGGATTAGCAGAAATTGTTAACTTTTGATGGCCTTGATATATTTTGGAAATTGTTCTAATTTATCCATAAGCCTTGATGCTGTCAAACTATAAACAAACTGATGAGTCTTTCTATCATTTGTTTCATCTCCATGTATCAATGAATAATCAACTATTTGGAATCTTCTTTTGGTATTCTTGTTGCAGTCCCTACAGGAACCTGAATTTCTATCTTTTCTTCCATCATGTCTTTTTCTTCTCCTTCTTTAGGAATCTTCTTTTTCAATAGCTTAAAACAGTATCTGAAACATAGATGTGGAATATCTTCTATACATCTTGTTCCTGGTCATCTCCTTCATCCAATGGAAATGCTCTACTTTTTGTCTGTCCCATGGAGTGATTCTTGTCATTTCACATGGAACACTTCCTTTATTTGATCAGATATATCTTTATAATCATTCATTAGCTAAAACATGTCAATTCAATAATGCCTATTGAGTCACAATATTTTTCATTGCCTGCAAATATAAGCCAGGTTTTATTTTCTAGGCAGGAATACAGATAAGCATTGTCAATCATGATTGCTATGGAATCTGTCCATTCATACAGTACCATCAGTTGAAAAGTTTTTATTGTTCTCTTCTCAAACTTTCAAATTATACAGGGCTAAAGGAAAACTGTCAGTGATTCTATCTTAAGTCCTCCCATCAAAATCTTCCTAAAATTTGGTTGCATTCTATTCCTCCTACAGTTTCTGCTTACTCTGCATGAAGCAGTCACTCAGTCACCAGAACTGGTAATTGGCCTCTTTTGAGACCCATAGCTTTCTATCAACAGCTTTTCAGGAGATGAAGTTTTCACCTCTTTCAGTTCAATATGTCAGAACCTGTTTCTTTTGGTCATTCTATTTTCTCCTTTTTCTCTTCCTCCTTTAAATATATGTTTCTGTTTTGTTCAGAAAACACACGAGGTAGACCGGGTTCCAACAACAAATGCTTTATTCTTTAACTAGTCAGTAAATAGAAACACTTGGCTGAAGCCGAGGCCAGCCTTTTATACAGGCTGGCTTGCCTGCTTGTAGCCAATGGCAGTTGCTTAAATTTGCCGCCTTTCAGCAGCTCTTTGGATTGGTTCCTAGTGAACCAATCCAATGCTTAGTTTATTTCACCAATCAGGTTTGCAGATTTGGAGTCACCAACTTAACATATAGAACACCCCTCCCCTCTTAGTTCAGTCCTACGTGGTGACGTAGTCTCACAGGTAGGTGGGGCTTTTCCGGACTCGACTTGACTTGTGCAGTTCATTCTTAGTGAAGACTTCGACCGGTTCGGATGGGGCTGCTGTGTCGTCCGTTCTTCTCCCTGGAACCGTCTGGAAGGGTGAGTCAGCCATTTTACTGCCGCCTGAGTTTCTTAGGCTGGTGGTTTTGCCGCTCCCTCCCGTTTCCTCCGGGCAGGTCGAGCTGGCCTGGCTGGCCCCTTCCGATGGGCTCTTCACGCAAGTCTCTCCAAACAGTGAGTCTTTTATTTGCTCTTTTTGTTCATATGTTTCATTGTTTTTATTTTTTTAATGGTTCTTTATTTAATTCTTGCATTTCCCCCCCCCACCTTAGTTGGCAATTCGTCAGTTTTTTCGACGAGTGGTTGTATGTCTGTGGTTCTTTCTATATTTCGGGATCGAAGCTGGTCTATGTACCGCTTCCATTCCCTGCCCTCATCTACTGTTAACCGGTAGGATTTGGGGCCTGTTATTTGGGTAATTTGTCCTGGTAGCCATACTAGGTCCCCAGTGAAGTTTTTGGCGTAGACTAAATCGCCAATTCCAAATTTTCTAAACCATGTAGAGGAGTCAGGGGGGTTTTCTGGCATGAATTCTGGGTGCAATCTATCAAGGTGTGACCTTAGTTTTCTCCCCATGAGTAGCTCTGCTGGGGACTTGTTGGTTGTGGTACTGGGTGTTATGTGCTGGAGTGTGAGCAATTGGTTAATTTTTTGCTGTACATCTCCAGTGTCCATTTTTTCTAACCCTTCCTTTGTAAATCAGACCATTCTCTCTGCCCTACTGTTTGCAGCCGGATGGGCCGGTGCGGTTAGGGCATGTCTAATACCTAGGGAGGCTAGGTATTGTTCAAAGTGTAGGCTGGTCAGTTGTGGTCCATTATAGGACACGAGGACATCCAGAATGCCATGGGTGGCAAAAAGGCTGTCCATTTGTTTTATTACTAATTCAGTTGTTGTTGATGGCATAATTTTTACTTCTAACCAGTTAGAATAGGCGTCCAGAACAATCAGAAAGGTATGTCCTTTAGTTGGACCAGCGAAATCGATGTGGATTCATGACCAGGGGCCCCGTGGGATTTCCCAATCTCTAATGGGTGCTTTGGGTGGGGATGGTCTAATTGCTTGACATTTGTTACACGAGGTTACCCAGTATTCTATGTCCCTATCAATACTCGGCCACCAGACATAACTTCTAGCAAGGCTTTTCATTTTTACAATCCCCGGGTGACCTTCGTGTAGCATACTAAGTACCCTAGGTTGTAGTTTGTTAGGAATAACCACCCGATCACCCCACAGTAAACAACCTTTTTGAATAGAAAATTCGGTTTGTCTGGTCCAGAAAGGTTTAAAGTTTTCAGTTTTTTGATTTTCTGGCCAGCCATTACCTACCCAGTTAAGGACACGGGCAGTCAAAGAGTCTTTTGTGGGGGCTCTGGCGACATCATAAGCTGATATGGGAAGATCGGGGCAAGTCTCTATTTGTAATGTTGTCATCGCTGGTGCCGGGTCTTCTTCAGTCGCTGGCAAGGGTGCTCTGCTTAAAGCGTCCGCATGTGAAATCTGTTTCCCCGGTTGGTGTGTCAGAGTGTATGAGTAGGCTGCTAGGAACTCTGACCATCTAGTCATTCTTGGGGAGAGGATATTTGGTGTAGGTTTGTTTCCCGCCAAAATTCCTATTAGCGGTTTGTGGTCTGTTATAATTTGAAAAGTCTGCCCGTATAGGTACTCGTGGAAATGTTTCACTTCTGCGACAATTGCTATTGCCTCTCTGTCCAATTGGCTGTTATTCCGCTCGGTTTTGGATAAAGTCCTTGAATAATATGCGACGGACGCTTCTCTGCCATCAGGTAGTTGGTGGCTTAGGATGGCACCTACTCCGAATGGGGAGGCGTCGCAGGTCACTCTTAAGGGCAGTGTGTTGCTAAATTGAATGAGAATGTTTGATGATGTTAGCAAGCTTTTAATTTTTTGGAAGGCTTGCTTTTCTCTGTAACCCCAATTCCAAATTGCTTTCTTGTCTAAAAGACGATGCAATGGTTCTGCTATAGTGGCCTTATTTGGCAGGAATACATTATAGAAGTTAATTAGTCCTAAAAAGGCTTGTAGTTCGGTCTTGTTTTTTTGGTTCTGGTGCGTCTTTAATCGCTTTAATCTTTTTGTCTGTAGGGTGTATACCTTCTCCGTCTATTAAATAGCCCAGGAATTCGACGCTATTCTTAATTAGGCAACACTTTTCTCTTTTCACTTTGAGGCCAGATTCTCTGAACTTAGTTAGTACTTCTTTGAGTCTTTTTTTAAATTGGGTTTCATCTTTGGCTGAGATCAGGACGTCGTCAAAATATGGTACGACTCCTTGTATGCCATTTAGGAGGCATTCCATTAGACTCTGGAAAACGCCTGGGGCCACACTCACTCCAAATTGGAGTCAGTGACACTTGAATGCGCCCTTATGTGTGACTATAGTCTGGGCTTCAGCAGTTTCTAGGTCCACTGGGCGCTGTTGATAGGCTTGTGCTAGGTCAAGTTTAGCAAAAACTTTTCCTTTTCCCAGGGAGTGAAGCAAATGCTGGACTACAGGCACCGGGTATGCGCTTGGTTGTGATGCGTGGTTCAGGGTAGCCTTATAGTCACCACAGATTCTAACGGACCCGTCGGGTTTGACAGGTGTGACTATAGGTGTTTCCCACTTGGCATGGTCCACAGATTCTGACACCCCTTGGGCTATTAATTTGTCCAGCTGTTCCTCTATTTTTGCCTTTAGTGCAAAAGGAACTCGCCTGGCTTTTATTCTTCGTGGGGCTATTTGGGGGTTTAGACTGAAAGAAATGGGATTTCCCCGATACTTGCCAAGTGAGCCGTCAAAAATGTCCTGGAATTCTTGGATGAGGTTGTCTTCCCAGCCGGTTGTAGTCACTCGATCGATCCCGGTCATCCCGATGCCCAATGGCGCGAACCATTCGATGCCCAGGAGGCTTGGTCTGTCTCGGTCGACTATTGTTAGCGGTAGCACCTTGACGTGTTGTTTGTAGGCGACTCGGAATTGTCCCATGCTGACTACAGGGATTTGGTTTCCCTGGTAGTCCTTGAGAGTTAGGTGCTGCTTCTGTAATTCTTTGGGTTTGATATCTGGGACTAGCTGTTTTATTGTGTCTCACGATACCATGGAGAGGAAGGACCCTGAGTCCACTTCCATCTTGCAGTGCTTTCCTTCGATTTTTACAATGACTTTAACTTTCTTCCCGCTTTCTGTCTGAGCGCTCTTTATAGTGACAGTTTGGTGTGTATTGGTTTGCTTCTCTTGTTGCCACTTTCTCTCAGCTCGTTTAGGCTCAGCTTGTGTTGGGGAATTTCTGCGTCTTGTTGGGCTGTAGCTTTTTTTGTTCCTGCAGACTTTCTCGATATGCCCTCGTTTCTTGCAATGCCTGCAGATGGCATCGAGAAATCTGCATTCGGCTCGGGAATGGTTTCCTCCGCAGCCAGTGCACTCCCGCCAATTCCTTCTTTCGCGCTCTTTTCTGTTCGTGAGCAAATGGTGGACCTCGTCGTCTTCTTCGCTCGATTTGAATGTTTCGCCAGACTCTTCGTAGTGGGTTGTGGTGGCAGGCTGCTTTCTGTCTTTGGTTGGGTTTGTTTCTTCGCTGTGTGTGTTCATCTTTTTCATTGTGACAGCCGATTTTTTCGTGGCTTCAGCGGCTGTGGGTTCCGCGATGGCTTCGGTCACGGTGATGTTGGGCTTGTTGAGTAATTTACTCTGTGTGGTCGAGTCTCTCAGACCCAACACCACGCGATCCCTCATCGCTTCGTCAATGTTCAGGAAATCACACTCACCCCCTATTTGTCTAAGGGCAGCAACGAAATCGGCGATGGTCTCTCCCTCTCTCTAGTCTCTGTGGTAAAATTCGTGTCGCTTTATTAAGTTTGACACCATCGGAACGTAGTGTGCTTTGAGAATTCTTTGCAATTCTGGCCACGTTAGTTGTTTAACATCTCGGGGCTTCGCAAGGGCCTTTGCCATCTTGAAAACCGTTGGCCCGTAGTGAGTCAGGAACACAGCTCTCTTGCGTTGCTCTGAAATGTCTTCCATTTCATTGCTCTCCAAATACATCTGGAAGCGGTCTGCATAGGAATCCCAATCCTCTTCGTTGGGATTGAAGGGTGCGGGTGGTGCGTTGTTTCCAGGCATCTTGGTTGTCATCTGGACTTCTTATCACCGCGTGCAGGTTTTTTTTCATTCAGGACGATCCCACCCTCGTCGCCAGTGTTTTGTTCAGAAAACACACGAGGTAGACCGGGTTCCAACAACAAATGCTTTATTCTTTAACTAGTCAGTAAATAGGAACACTTGGCTGAAGCCGAGGCCAGCCTTTTATACAGGCTGGCTTGCCTGCTTGTAACCAATGGCAGTTGCTTAAATTTGCCGCCTTTCAGAAGCTCTTTGGATTGGTTCCTAATGAACCAATCGAATGCTTAGTTTATTTGACCAATCAGGTTTGCAGATTTGGAGTCACCCAATTTACATATAGAACAGTTTCTATCCTCTTTTATTTCCTCTGAGAATTCAAGACCACAATACAATTTTATCCCCACAAAAATCTTGTAAAATCATTTGGGCTCAGAGAAAATATGATCCAAAGTCACTCATTACATTTAATGGGAAGGAGGAACTATGCTAAGTCTATGTCAGATGAATTGTTCCAAATACATTTAACCACTGGTGGGATTCCACTTTTTTTCCTACTGGTTCTACGTGAGTGCATGCTCACAGCACTCAAAAACCACCCTCTGTGTCAGTGCTTGTGAGGTGAGTTGTTTTTTAGTTCAGCTGAGGCACAGCAATCTGCTCTGCCGTGCAAATCATCTAAGCTAAAAAAACAAGGGAATATAGGATATGAAAGGCAGCAGGCGGGTGGGCGGGAGGTAGGCAGAGGTGGTATTTGCCAGTTCTCCAAACTACTCACAATTTCCGCTACTGGTACACCAGAACTGGTCCAAATCAGCTAAATATCACCTCTGATTCTAATTCCCAGCTTTTCCCTTAACATGCTTAATATGCCTAACCTAACATGCCCATGGAACACATCTTTTGGCTTCTCTCACCGTAGGATTTATGACATTGAGTGTTAAATAACTTTTACAGATGAAACTCTTCAAGGTTCTTCATGCAGAGATACTTTAATAGTATCAAGCAAGTGAAATATTGTACAAGTAGTCCTTGATTTACAACAGTTCATTTAGTGACCATTCAAAGTTACAATGGCATTGAAAAAAGTGGCTTATGACCATTTTTCAAGCATGACCATTGTCCCATCCCTGGGGTCACATGGTTTAGATTTGGATGCTTGACAACTGTCTCATATTTATGATGGTTGCAATGTCCTGGGGTCATGTGATCATCTTTTGCAAACTGCTGACAAGTAAAATCAATTGGGGAAGCCAGATTTACTTAATAGATGTGTTACTAATTTAATAACTGCAATGATTCACTTAACAAACATGGCAAGAAAAATTGTAAAATGGGCCAAAACTACTCAAAATTTCTCACTTAGTGGCATACATTCTGTGCTCAATTGTGGTTGTAAGTCAAGGACTATCTGTATATTCTTTAGGATAATGGTTGATAGTGTTTATCTTTTACTAATACAAAGTGTGATCAAGCTCATTGCACTAGGCTGAACAAAATGTTTTGACAAACTCCATCTATTTTACTTAAGTCTTTTTTTTCCTTAATAAAGCCAATGAACCAGTCCTCAATGAGGTATCACACAGTTTACTCAAAGAGGTCATATAAGTCCCATTGGCAAATGTCTTTGCAATTTCAGATGATACACTTGTTGAAATATTTATCAGAACATTGATTTGTTTTCTAGAGTGCCTTTTTTCAACTTGACACAAGCAAGTCACATGGAACAATTTGTTATCTTTATGACAAATTTATAATCTTTTAATGTGTACTGTTCACATTGGGCAAACACTCAAAAAAGGAAAAGGCATATTGACAAAAGCAAAAACAGCCATATTCCCCCAGAAGGCTGAGCATGGCTCCTTTGAAGGATTTCTCCAGCTGTCTGCACATATTTGCATGAATGCCCATCTGCTTTGGTGATAGTCCTAGCAGAAGTGCTGTCTGGGAATTCACACACATGCACTTTCAAATCAATTGCACAAAGCTTTCTAGTGGCTGTGGCTGCTTTAGCAGTTTGAGAAATGGGACTTCACACATGCCAAGTGCTTTCTAATGTTGTTGGGTTTTTTTAGACAGCTCTAATTGTTCCCAATATTTTTTTTTAATAATGTGAGAAATGAAAATAATATTGTGAGTCAACAGAAGAACAGAAATAATACTTTCCAGTTATTTTAGCTATATCATTGAAAAATATAGAAAAAAGCCAGTCTGATCAAGTGGTTAAGACATTGATTTACAAACCAGGAGACTGTGCATTCTAGTCAAGCTGGAAGCATGAATGCCAACTGTGTGATATGGACCAGAGATTCTCTCTCAGCCCATAGTTTCAGTCTAGGGCAACAAGCTGGTTGGTCAATTCTTATTGTAACCAATGTCAGTGTTCCAGCTAAACCAAACTCCAATCAAAAACTCTGCGACAAATATTTTCTCAAAGTTTCTCTTTATTGGAAAAGTCATACTGGCACATCTGGAAAAACCTGAATCTAAGAGTTCCGGGTTTTCCTTCAATAATTAAAAAATACAAATCTTGCTTTAAGTGGGGGGAGAAGGCGGAGCTTCGTCTCGGTGTTACAGCTGCGATCTTGGGGCTCTGAGATCGCAGCTGATATTTTCGCCCCTGGTCGGTCCTAACGGACCTAAACCGTCCCGTAGAGACAGGGATTGTGAAGGGCACAGTCCCAGGATCCCAGAGATATCGCAAAATCTCTGGTTTGATCCGGGAGAAGCCCTTTTCCTGGCAGCGGAAAGACAGCCTCCAAAGCTGCTGAAGTCGGGACATGATTTAAATGAGCGTGTATCGGTTGGGTGAGAAATTCCTTTTGTATTGTAAATTGATTGAGACTTGAAAGGACATCCTGAACAAAGAAGAAATCTGTGACTTTATTTTTGTTTGACTGAAACTTGGCTGAGCGGCGTTTAAGTGATGTCAAATTGAGACTTGGATTCTTTCTTTATTTATTTTTTCTGAGGACTTTAATGTGACTTTGTAGGTAACCGGATTGAATTTTCTCTTATATATATTTTTATGCTTCTCTTGATTTTTATATTTATTTTTATTTAATTTTCTTTTTAGGATAGAGGCTCCCTTTGATTATCTTTTTTTTCTTCTTGTTTGAGTTTTTTAAAAATATTTTTTTTTCTGGCTGGGGGGGGAAAGAGTAGTAAGAGATGCTGCAGCACTGCCAACTAGAGGCTTGAAAATACTTTATTTGAATTGGGGAGAAAAGCACTCATTTTCAAGGACATTTTAATGTGATAAGATAGAGGGAGAACGCAGTAAAATATTATTACAGGTGCTTTCTTGGACTCTTATCAATATTTCAACACTTGAGGCTTGGCTTTGAAGCTGCTGGAGAAGACAGTCATAATAAGAGCCTTGGATAAGGAAATAAAATGCAGTGTACAGTGCATATATATATATATATATATATATATGTGCTGTTCAGCTTCCTTCGGGTATTATCCCACGTCATTGTAGTTCTGTTAAAGTTGAAGCAACGTTTCAGCAGAATCTCATCTGCCATCATCAGGCTTCTGTATGGATGTGGGTCTTACAGCTCCTGGTTTTTAAATTTGAGGCTGGTTCATTCTGATTGGCTGGGAGCCTGGACCTATTTCATTGGACTTGGAGTTTGATTGATTGGTGTTCCTGGTTTCTTCTGTCTGTTTTGTGGCTTTGATTGGCTGGCAAGTCTGTTCTTGTGTTGGAGGCTTTCAGTGCAGCTTGGCTGCGTGTGAAGGGACGGCTGCTCTTTATTAGCAAGCTGGGTTTCACCTGGATGCATGGTGGGGGGGTTAGGTTGGAGCTTTCAGAGAGAGTCTGTTTTTGCCCAGGTGTTTGCCTGGCTTGTGGCATGGAGATCTTTCTATTTGAGAGTGCAGGCTTCCAAATGATTGACAGTCTGGTGGAATCATCTCTTCTATTCATGCTGTCAGGTCTTTTTTCAATCTCTTTGGCTTCTCTGATGATTCTGTGGCTGGGGTTTTCTATAGTGGCCAGGGTTTTAGTGCCATTGAAGTTGATGTTGTGACCTGTGGTTTTCATGTGTTGGACTAGTGAGGAGGTGTGTTCCAGCTTTTTTACTGCATTTTTGTGTTCCTCTAGGCGGGTACTTATTCTTCTATTGGTCTGTCCAATGTATGTGGCCGGGCATGATGTACAGGGAATTTCGTATATGCCTTGGTTTTCCAGGTCAATTTTGTCTTTGGGGTTCCTCAGGATGGCTGCTATTTTTTTGTCTGTTTTGAAGGCAGTCTTGATGTGATGCCTGTGTAGTATCTTACTGATTTTATCTGTGGTACCTCTTATGTAGGGCA
>BLBF01000031.1:20649724-20666562 GCA_015471245.1 Laticauda colubrina | reverse complement strand
AATCATTGGGCATTTCTGTTTCTACCTCTGCTTCCCCACCATCTGAAGGACAACATTTAATTCAGACAATGTTGAAGCAAGATAAAGAACAAGAAAAAGTAAATTTACAGACGATTATGCAAGGAATTCAAGATATTAAGATAAAAATAGATGCTATGGATAAAAAAATAGAGAAATCTGATGAAAATATTAAACAAATGATGGGGAAGTATGAGGAGAGATTCCAAAAAATTGAGGAAGAAGGAAAACAAAGAGAGGAGAAGATTGGAAATATTGACACTAGATTAACAGTGGTAGAACAAGAAAAAAATGGGATGTTGAGGTGGGAGATGGAAAGGTCAGAATTTTATCTTAGATTCCAAAATATAGAAGAGGAAAAAGGAGAAAATTTGGCTGCGATAATGATAGAAATGCTGGCAGACCTTTTGGAAATTACAGAGGAAAAGATGATGGATGGAGTAGATGAGATATATCGAGTTTATACAAGATATGCGATGAGAAATAAACTACCAAAGGAAGTTCATATCAGATTTACCAAAAAATCCATCAAAACACAGATATTGCAAGTGGTAAGAGAGAAAACATTGAAATATAAAGGTAAAGAGATTGTGGTTTTAAAACAAATACCTAGAAGAGTGAGAGAGATGAGAAGAGAATACCGATTTCTGACCAAAATACTATTAGAAAATAAAGTGAACTATAGATGGCTGATACCAGAAGGACTAATCTTCACGTGGCAAGAACAGAGACATAGAATTGACTCAATTGAAAAAGCAGAACTTTTCTACGCAGAATTTTTTGGAAGAAGAAAAGAGGAGGCAGAGAAAGAGGTCTCATTAATTGAGTTTCAGGAGGAACAACTGGAGATTGAAAAAGAGAAAGGAGTTGTAGGTGGACAGATAGACAATAAAGAACAACGTGAAGTGAGAACTACGAGAGCTGTTAGACCTAAATATAAAGCATAATCATGGAAGAAAAAAAACTAATTACAATGAATATAAATGGACTTAACTCAGCTGTTAAAAGAAGAAAAACCTTTCATAAATTAGAGAAATTAAAATTTGATATAATTTGCTTACAAGAAGTTCATATTAAAAAACAACATGAGCAATTGTTAGTACAGCCAAAATTAGGGAAAATATTTACTTCTTTGATTCAGTGTAAGAAAAGGGGAGTGGTTCTCTACATTAAAGAGGATATCCCAGCAAAACTGATTTACACGGATGAAGACGGAAGAGTATTAATGGTGGAAATAATGGACAATAACAAAAAAATACTCTTGATTGCAATTTATGCCCCGAATGATAAACAAGAAGAGTTTTATAAAAAACTACATATGGAAATAATTAGATTGGACTATGCTAACATAATTATGATGGGAGACTTTAATGGAATTGTGGACAATAAATTGGACTATATAACAACAACAACAAAACAAAATAGAAAGGTTCTCCCTAAATCTTTTTTTAAAATGACAGATGAATTAACTTTAAAAGATATTTGGAGGGAAAGAAACGTTAAAGCTAAACAATACACTTTTTACTCTAATAGACATTTATCGTGGTCCAGATTAGATATGATTTGGATCTCAACAGAATTAATATCCACTATTCAAGAAACAAGTATTGGGAGAAGGCGGAGCTACGTCTCGGTGTTACAGCTGCGATCTCGGGGCTCTGAGATCTCAGCTGATATTTTTGCCTCTGGTCGGTTCTAACGGACCTAAACCGTCCCGTAGAGACGGGGATCGTGAAGGGCACAGTCCCAGGATCCCAGAGATATCGCAAAATCTCTGGTTTGATCCGGGAGAAGCCCTTTTGCTGGAAGCAGAAAGGCAGGACAACTCCGGAAAGAAAGGGATTTAAATGAGCGTGTATCGGTTGGGTGAGAAATTCTTTTGCATTATAAATTGATTAAGACTTGAAAGGACATCCTGAACAAAGAAGAAATCTGTGGCTTTATTTATGTTTGACTGAACCTTGGTTGAGCGGCGTTTAAGTGATGTCAAATTGAGACTTGGATTTTTTTTTTTCTTATTTTCTTTGAGGACTTTAAGGTGACTTTGTAGGTAACCGGATTGAATTTTCTCTTATATATATTTTTATTGTTCACTTGATTTTTATTTTTTTTATCTTTTTAACTTTCTTTTTAGGATAGAGGCTCCCTTTGGCTATCTTTTTTTTCTTTTTGTTTGAGTTCTTTATAAATATTTTCTCTTTTGGCTGGGGGGGGGAAAGAGTATTAAGAGATGCTGCAACACTGCCAACTAGAGGCTTGAAAATATTTTATTTGAATTGGGGAGAAAAACACTTCTTTTCAAGGACATTTTAATGTGATAAGATAGAGGGAGAATACAGTAAAATATTATTACAGGTGCTCTCTTGGACTCTTATCAATATTTCAACATTTGAGGCTTGGCTTTGAAGCTGCTGGAGAAGACAGTCATAATAAGAGCCTTGGATAAAGAAATAAAGTGCAGTGTACAGTGCATATATATATATATATATATATATGTATATACCTTTGAAACTCCTACTCGCTAGCCTTTTTGTAAATTTTAACTCTTGTATTTTTGCTTTTTATTTTAAAGGGAAAGCCTCAGAGCTCTTTCTTTTTTCTTTTCTTTCTTTTTTTTTCTCTTGCCCCTTCACTTCTTCCATTTATTTTAATTGGATTAGGGTCTAGAAGAACCTGAAGACCTTTCTTTTTCCTTTTTCCTTTTTTCTTTTTTGGTTTTGGGCTTTTTACTATTGGATTTCTTTTTTTTTTTTTTTGATTTTTTTTGGACTATATTTGGTTAATATACCAGCTGGATTCAAAGTCAAAGAGAGCTTGAAGCCTTGGAAATATTAAAATGAGCAGTAAGCCAAAACCATTCGGCGTTTTTGCTTCTACCTCTGCTTCCCCACCACTTGAAGGACAGCTTTTAATTCAGACAATGTTGAAGCAAGATAAGGAACAAGAAAAAGTAAATTTACAGATGATTATGCAAGGAATTCAAGATATTAAGATAAAAATAGATACCATGGATAAAAAAATAGAGAAATCTGATGAAAATTTTAAACAAATGATGGGAAAGTATGAGGAGAGATTCCAAAAAATTGAGGAAGAAGGAAAACAAAGAGAGGAGAAGATTGGAAATATTGACACTAGATTAACAGTGGTAGAACAAGAAAAAAATGGGATGTTGAGGGGGGAGATGGAAAGATCAGAATTTTATCTTAGATTCCAAAATATAGAAGAGGAAAAAGGAGAAAACTTGGCTGTGATAATGATAGAAATATTGGCAGATCTTCTGGAAATTACTGAGGAAAAAATGATGGACGGAGTAGATGAGATATATCGAGTTTATACAAGATATGCGATGAGAAATAAACTACCAAAGGAAGTACATATTAGATTTACTAAAAAATCCATCAGAACACAAATATTACAAGAGGCAAGAGAAAAAGCATTGAAATATAAAGGCAAAGAGATTGTAGTTTTAAAACAAATACCTGGAAGAGTGAGAGAGATGAGAAGAGAATATCGATTTCTGACCAGAATACTATTAGAAAATGAAGTGAACTATAGATGGCTGATACCAGAAGGACTAATTTTTACGTGGCAAGAGCAGAGACATAGAATTGACTCAATTGAAAAAGCAGAACTTTTTTATGCAGAATTTTTTGGAAGAAAAAAAGAGGAGGCAGAGAAAGAGGTCTCATTAATTGAGCTTCAGGAGGAACAACTGGAGATTGAAAAAGAGAAAGGAGTTGTAGGTGGACAGATAGACAATAAAGAACAACGTGAAGTGAGAGCCACGAGAGCTGTTAGACCTAAATATAAAGCATAATCATGGAAGAAAAAAAACTGATTACAATGAATATAAATGGACTTAATTCAGCTGTTAAAAGAAGGAAAATCTTTCACAAATTAGAGAAATTAAAATTTGATATAATTTGCTTACAAGAAGTTCATATTAAAAAGCAACATGAGCAATTGTTAGTACAGCCAAAATTAGGGAAAATATTTACTTCTTTGATTCAATGTAAGAAAAGAGGAGTGGTTCTCTACATTAAAGAAGATATTCGAGCAAAACTGATCTACACGGATGAAGATGGAAGAGTATTAATGGTGGAAATAATTGACAATAATAAAAAAATACTCTTGATTGCAATTTATGCTCCGAATGATAAACAAGAAGAGTTTTATAAAAAACTACATATGGAAATAATTAGACTGGACTATGTTAACATAATTATGATGGGAGACTTTAATGGAATTGTGGACAATAAATTGGACTATATAACAACAACAACAAAACAAAATAGAAAGATTCTCCCTAAATCTTTTTTTAAAATGACAGATGAATTAACCTTAAAAGATATTTGGAGGGAAAGAAATGTTAAAACTAAACAATATACTTTTTATTCTAATAGACATTTATCATGGTCCAGATTAGATATGATTTGGATCTCAACAGAATTAATATCTACTATTCAAGAAACAAATATTGAAATAAGTACTTGGGCAGATCATAGTCCAATGACAATTAAATGGAAGGGACAAAAAAAAAGATTGAGATGGACATTAAACAATACTATTTTAAAGGAGAAAGATTTTATACAATGGATGGAGAAGGAATTGGTTTTTTTTTTTTAAAGAAAATAAAAAAGAAGATACTTCAATACAGAATGTTTGGGATACAATGAAGGCATATGTAAGAGGTTTGATAATAGACTATACAAGAAAAAAGAATATTAGGAAAAGACAAACCTCCAAGGCCTTGGAAGATGAATATATAAGACTTGAAAAAGAACTACAGAAAATACCACAGAAAAAAGATATTAAATTGAAACTCGATGTAATTAAGCATAAAATGGAATTAATAGAGAAAGAAGAACTGGCACAGAAAATTAGAAATTCTAAACAGAATTATTTTGAAGATGCAAATAAACCAGGTAGATGGCTAGCATATAAACTGAGAAAGGAGAAGGAATCAAGAAAAATATTGAAACTAATAGATGATCAAGGTCAAGTTTGCTGTGGTAATAAGGAGAAAAAGGAAATTATTCGAGATTATTATGGACAACTATATAAACAAGAGAATATTGATGAGGAAAAAATTAAACAGTATTTACAGAATGTTAACTTACCGAAGATACCTAAAGAGACTGAAGAAATGTTAGAAAGCAATATAAAAATGATGGAATTAAATGAAGCATTTAAAAGACAAAATAATGGGAAAGCACCAGGTCCTGATGGGCTTCCGGCAGAATTCTATAAAAAATTTCAAGAATCATTAAACACTCCATTGTTAGAAATTATGAATGAAGTTATGTTAAAAAAGATGACACCCAAAACATGGTCAGAGGCATATATTACACTTATTTTAAAGGAAGAGGCTGACCCGTTGCAAATTAAGAACTATAGACCTATTTCCTTATTGAATGCAGATTATAAAATCTTTGCTTCAATCTTAGCAGAAAGACTGAAAAAATATTTAAATAATTTTATTCATCCAGATCAAAATGGATTTCTACCAAAGAGACAAATTAGAGACAACATGAGAGTAATTTTGGATACCTTGGAATACTATGAGGCTCATCCTGAAAAACAAATGGCTTTGATATTCCTAGATGCTCAAAAGGCATTTGACAACGTGAACTGGAGATTTATGTTATTATTATTGGAACAGATGGGCTTTGCCAGAAAATTTATTCAAGCAATAGAAGCCATATATAATAAACAGACAGCAAAGGTAATGATGGAGGGAGAATTTACAGATCTTATTAATATAAGAAGAGGTACAAGACAAGGATGTCCCCTATCTCCTTTGTTATTCGTATTGACTTTGGAAGTGTTGAATAGAAATATTAGAGATGACAAAAATATAAAAGGAATGAAAATTAAAAAGGAAGAATTTAAACTACAAGCTTTTGCTGACGATTTAGCTTTTATTCTGGAAGACCCGTTAGAAACCGCTCCAAAGTTATTGGAAAAGATAGAGACATATGGTGAGATGGCTGGCTTGAAAATAAATAAAGATAAAACAAAGATTTTGACAAAAAACATGTTATTGAGACAAAGAGAAGAACTGACAGATCTTTTGAAAATTCAAATTACAAACAAGGTTAAGTATCTGGGGATATATTTAACAGCAAGATGTAGCACATTAAAAGAGAATAATTATATTAAACTCAAACAACAGATAATTACAGATTTGAAGAAATGGGAAAATTTACAATTGTCATTAATAGGGAGAATTTCAACAATTAAGATGAATATTTTACCTGGAATTTTATTTCTCTTTCAAACAATACCAATTAGACTTGGAAAAGACTATTTTGAAGATTTAAATAAAACTATGTTGAAGTTTATATGGCAAGGTAAAAAAGCGAGAATAAAGTTAAAACTTTTGCAAGATGCTAGAAATAGAGGAGGTTTTGGCCTGCCTAATTGGGAACTGTATTATCAAGCTGCAAGTTTGATGTGGGTCAAAGAATGGATAACATTAAGAAAACATAGATTGTTGACATTAGAAGGACATGATTTACTGTTGGGCTGGCATGCTTTTTTATGGTATAAGGGAACTAAAACACAGGGGTATTTCAGAAGACATTATATACGGGAGTCTTTGTGGTTAAATTGGGAGAAGATAAAAAAACAATGTTACTTGAAAATTCCAGTTTGGTTATCGACTATTGAAGCATTTTCCTATCCTATGATCTATAAAAAGGAACAAACAGTTAGATATGGGGAACTGTTGGATGAAAAGGGTGGACTTAAAACGATCTAAAATTTAGAGGAACAAGGTATAAGGATGAATTGGTTTTCATATGCGCAAATACACTCAAGATATGTTGAAGATTTTAAAATGGAAGGATTTTATGACAAACAGACTGATTTAGATAAGATATTGATGGGTACTGATGAGAAAGTGATTAAAAAATTATCTGGTTATTTATTGGGAATTAAGCTAGAGGAAGAACAAGTTAAAGAAACTATGATTGCTTGGGGGAAGAATTTTGGATATGGGATTGATTTAGAGCAATGGCAAAAATTGTGGTCTCAAAATTATAAAATGACAATGTCAATAGCATATAAAGAAAACTTGTATAAGATGTTTTACAGGTGGCACTTCCCCCCAACAAGAATAGCAAGAATGTTCAAGAACAAATCTGAAAAATGTTGGAAATGTCATCAGATACCTGGCTCATATTATCATATGTGGTGGACTTGTGAGGATGCCAGAAAATATTGGACTAAAATTCACATATGGTTGGAAAAAATGACAAAGAAACACATAGACTTGAAACCAGAGATCTTTTTATTGGGAATCTTACCTGATATATATAATAAAGACTTGAAATATTTGATTGTAAATGTATTAACAGCAGCTAGGTTTGTATTTGCTAAAAATTGGAAGAATGAGAAAATACCATCACAGGAAGAAATTATTAAGAAAATATTGGAATGTGCTGAGATGAGTAGATTGACATTTGAAATTAGAGAGCAAGAAGATAAACAATTTTATGAAATTTGGGATCTTTTTTATCAATGGTTAGATGATAAAATACAATAATAGAGCATTAGTATTATATCTATGAAGGGTTTTTAGGATTGATTTGTTATGACTATATGATTTGTTATAGAATAAACTGTTTGAAGTATTGTTATCTCATAAAGCATGAATGATTAAAAGTATAGTCAGAAAAAGACTTTATTTTAATTTTTTTTTGGTAATATTAGGATATGGATTGACAATATGAGTGGTTATGTAATATAACTGTAATTGAGACTATAAAATGAATGCACAAAACTGATGAACCAACCGACACACCGGAAGTATATATGAGAGTAGATGTTTTTAATGTTTTGTATGTTATGTCTGTTTGTAGAAAATTAATAAAATTCTTAAAAAAAAAAAAATACAAATCCCTCCACCCATCGTTCCATCACATGCCCCAATTGCCATCCATCCCAACTTGAGACACCTCTTAAACTACTTCTCATCCAGGGGAAGGAATAACATGACCTTGACTATAAAGAAGAATGCTATTATTGTTAGGGATAACATTGTTCACCCTAACTGTTTTAGGTGAAATACTAACTATGAATCATAGTTAGTGTATGCAGCTTTAACTGTAAAATGGCAACTGTGGGTGTGGTTATGAAAACCATATAAAAGTAGCAAGGCTACAGCTTGCTCTCTCTCTCTCTGGCTTTGATGATCCCTGATTACTGCTTGGAAGCAAGACTGCATTGCTTGAACGGGAGAGACAACAACGGACTGATTTATGTGAACTGACAATAGGATATTCTACATGGACTTTGCTAACTGAATATCCCTGAATGGAATGACTATATGGTAACTGAATATTGGACTGTTTTTGACTATGCTATAAACTTATACTGGAATAAATTATATTCTTGATAGCACAAGCGTATCTGTTATTTTTACTGTATGTTAATAAACATACAAGCTTAGCTCACTCATTTATCTGTGTGCCTATCTGACTAACGCTGCACATTCTGTTTAGCTTGTCTACCTAACCCTGGTTGGGGAACCCAGGCTTAACAATTATATTTAACTACATAAAATCCCCTCCCAATTTCCCAAGCACAAGAATGTGGCCATGTGTAAGCTTCTGGTGCTAATATGGCTTCCAAAGCTGACAACCGGTTGATCAACTCTTTTTTTTTAAAAACAAATTTTATTAGTTTTTCAAGACAATACACAAACAAACAAAATATCAAACCTAATAACATAAAATCTCTTTTCTAAATATTGCTTATTAAATTTTAACAGAACAAATAAAATATCTTATTTGAGTACAACATCGTTCCAGATTATCACATATGCATATCTTATTTATTCTTTTTCCAACTTCTCCTTTTACCCAAATTTCAATATCTCTTTATTCATTGTACTTATACTTTCATCTGTCTTGTTTACAATTTCATTATTCTCTTCTAACGTTCTTCCAAAATTTTATTAATTCTCAATAAGCTAACTTAAGCCCATGTCCCACTGCACCAACGGATGCAAAGAGGATATAAAACGAACAAAAAAGCTTGCCATCCATTGGAAAACGCGATGCATCCGTTGTGTACTCACTGCGTACATCTTTCATACACTCTATCCATCAAACATCCATCTACTGCTATTTCATCCGCTCAAAATGTTTTGAGCTGCACAAAACTTTTTGAGCGGATGAACTTTCCGCTGCGTACGATCTACATCCGTGACACATACGGGCAACAAACTTTCTACGCCTGTTGTCATCCGTAACACATCCACTGTATCCTCTCAGCATCCTCTGGACATCCCCTCAATTCACATCTGCTGCAGCTGAAAGCGGAAAGAGGGAGGAAGTGAAAGGTATACAGAACGTCCAGACAACATTAGTAGCACAGAAATAGAAAGGATGAAAGTGGATGCATCTCGTATATAAAGCATTAAAATGGACAAAATGTTCGTATATGGGACGTATCTCAGATATTTAGGATGTCTGGAGTATGCCTAGAGTATGTGGAAGGACACCGAGTGGAAAACCGACATTTCCTACAAAAAGGGGGAGGAAATCACCTGGATCTCACTTTCAGTCCAGCAGTCGTGGTATACAGACCTTTTCACCCTTGCTCTTGCTCTTCCACATCATCCATTGATCTCCACCATGGATCATCACACACTCCTTTTGGTAGCTGCCATCATTCAACACCAGAACCAAGACCTCTTCAGACTGTTTCACCTTTTCTATGCAAGGAGAAGAAGGAGACGTCCAAGAGCTGTCTGGGTCCAAAAATGGATCAGGAGAAGAGTGGAGTTTGGACTCTATGACAAGCTGATGGTGGAGCTGAGGAATGAAGACACTTGTGCATTCCAGCACTTCATGAGGATGCCACCAGCCATGTTTGACGAAGTTGTGGAGCATCTGAGACCCAGGTTGACCAAGCCGAGCACCAACTTTCATCCCAGCCTGGACCTTGGACAGAAGGTGGCACTGACTCTGCGCCACCTGGCCTCTGGAACCACGTACAGAAGCATGCAGTATGCCTGGAGGGTGCCACACAACACCATCAGCAAAGTGGTCAGAGAAGTGGTGCAGGCCATCATCGAAGAATATGTGGAGGAGCTCCTCCAGTGCCCAACACTGAAGAAGGCTGGAGGAAACTTGCAGAACAGTGGTATCAGAGGTGGAACTTTCCCCACACCGTTGGAGCCATAGATGGAAAGCACATGGCCTGCAAAGCTCCAGCCAACTCAGGGTCCTCTTATCACAACTACAAGAGCTTCCTCATTATCATCCTCTTTGCCATGGTTGATGCTGACCACAAATTCATGTACATCGATGCTTCAGGCAACGGGTCAGCTTCAGACAGCCAGGTATACAACACCAGTGACCTCAAGGATGGGCTGGAATGCAACCTCATCATGGGTTTTCCAGATCTAGACCCCCTACCCAATGATACACAAGATGTGTCCTACTTCATCATGGGTGATGATGCCTTCTCCCTCAGAACCTACCTCATGAAGCCGTACACTTCCAGATACCTCACCCGTGAAGAGAGCATCTTCAACTACAGGCTGTCCAGGGCAAGATGGGTGGTGAAGAACGCCTTTGGCATCCTGGCCAACAGGTTCCAGGTACTTCTCACCACCATGCAGCATCACCCAGGGACTTTGAGGAGCATCGTGGAAGCTTGCTGTATCCTGCACAATCTCATGTGCACCTGCTACCCAGTGTTGCAGAACAGGCTTGTGGACTGTCAACAAGGCAATGGGGACATGGAGCCTGGTGAATGGAGGCAAGGACGAAACCTGATAGACACTGTGGATGTACAAGGCCCCAACAGGACTTCACGTGAAGGGAAGAAGAAGCACAACCTCCTGAAACACTGGTGCAACTCCCCAGCTCGACCAGTGGAGTGGCAAGACAGGATGATAGATGCTTAATGGATGCTTCCTTGAGCCTGTCTCATAACACTGATGAGATTGTTCCATGTATGTTGAGTGGTCCTACAATGAATAGGGCATTAATAAAGTGCTTTGTTTATTTTGAAATGTGTTCATCAATGAATAAATTGTTATTGATAATAAAGGTCCATGTGTGTGGCAGCTGTGAGGGTGGACCATACAGTCCCACTATGTTTGCACTGGAGGTTTATCAATCCCATAACTATCCTTACCCATCCCACAACTATCTTTACCCACCCCACAACTATCCTTACCTCTCCCACAACTATCCTTACCCACCCCAAAACTATCCTTAGCCATCCTACAGCTATCCTTACCCATCCCACAACTATCCTTACCTATCCCACAAGCATGCAAAGGCTTAACCCTTTTTTCAAAGTTTTCACCAAAACTTTATTAAGTAAATAAAATGAACCAAGTGTGTGAAGCAAAGATAACCTTTATTAACAACTGTCTTAAGTAAACTGTATGAGTTTATTAAAAAAGCAAAATGAACTAAGTAAAGTGTCTTTAAGCAAAGATAAGGTGGACAGGTAACAACTCAGTCTCTGGCACTATTCTCAGTCACTCTGAGGGATGTCCATGGTCTCAGAGGTTGAGCAGCCAGGAACTGTGGAGGTGGCTGTGGCTGGAATGCTGGTCTGAGCACCATTGGGGTGCCTGGCCCCAAGAGTACAACAGGGGATGGTGTGTGCAGGAAGCTCTCAGAGAGCTGACTCAGTCCCATGAGGTTGAGAGGCCCTTCCTCAAGGACCTGGGATGTCAGGCACAGTACTGAAGACAGATTTTCTGTTGAGGGGCTTGGCTGGGGTGGAGGAAGGAGGAATGTAATGGGGCTGTCTGGTCTGGAGCTGGGCAAGTTGAGGCATCTGTGGCGTACGATGTACGCCTGGACTGGGAAAGGATGCCTCTGGTGTGGGATGTCCTGGTACTCGTAGCCTTGGTAGGTGAGGGGCTGTTGAAATCCGTGGAAGGGCTGTGACATCGCCTGGGGTGGAGGAGCAGACCTGGAGTGGGTCGGAGCATGTTCAGCTGTGCCTGGAGGGTGGTGCAGCAGTGCTGTGATTTTCTCCTTCATCACCTGGTACTTGGCCTCGGGCATGTCCATGAGGGTCTGGCTCACGTAGGTGATGAAGGGCTTGCAGTTAGAGGATGGCATATTGCTGTGGACCAGCTGAGAGAGAAGATCTGTGCTGGTCTTGATGGTGTCCCTGATCTCCAGCAGGACAGTGTGGCTCTGGCCCTCCAGTCTGCCTCTCTGCCTGCTTTCTGTGGAGGTGGAGCTGAGGGTGGGTGTGGGTTGGTCTCTGGCTGCTGCTTCTTCTTGCTCCATTTGAGACAGGGGATCCTCCATGTCTTCTGGCATGGGGGGTGCAGCTGTCGGGGGGACTCTGCCATGGGGCCCTCCACAGATACCTGCCTGGACACGGTAGCTGTCTCCTGGCTGGAAGAGGAGTCGCTCTCTGTGGGCTGTCTGAGGGAGAGGGTTGACAGAGGGGCTGCTCCTCGGTGGCGGATCTCACCCTCCAGGAAGCTGCACTTGGCCATGATGTACATCTCCCGGTCAGTGAGCTTGACAGTGGCCTGCTCAGATTTCTTCAGGTTCAGCTTGCCATACCAGGTGTGCATGTCCTTCCAGCATCCCAGGAATACATCTGCAGTGTAGTCCAGACTCTCTGCCTTGTCTCTCTATGCTGCCTGCTTCCTCTTGGTGTCACTATAGAGCCCGTGGCTCTTTCTCCACAGGTACTCGTTCTCCCTCAGCCATTCCAGCACGTCCTCCACGTGGTCCTCGGAAATGGAATACTGTTTCCTCTCTCCCTTCTCCTTGCCTTGCCTCTTCCTCCCTCTGGCAGGGGCTTCAGGGCCTCCAGCAGCAGGGCTTTGAGCAGCAGCAGAAAGAGCACCAGCAGCAGCACCACCAGGAGAACCAGCACCACCAGCAGCAGCAGCAGCAGAAGCACTAGCAGCTCCAGAGTCAGCGCCAGGGGGTGGGATGGTAGTTCTGTCCTTCTTGCCAGGGCTGGCAGGAGTAGGCACAGGCTTCCTCTTCTTCTCTGACTGTCGAACCATGGTGTTCTTTCAAGATGTCTCTGGTAGCATGTCTTTTTTCTGAATGGTGACTGCTTGAGAGCTGCATCCTTTTATATCCATGGAGCTGACTCAATTCATCCTCCCCGCATGTGCAGTGACCGCTTTGCATCTGCTATGCATCCGCTATGCATCAGCTATGCATCCTATAGGCGTCCTTGATGCATCCCTGTCATCCGCTACACATCTGCTCCTTCCGCTACGTGTCCGCTTCGCTATTCTCCCCCGGAACCCCTGCAGATGTGTTATCTGCTTCCATCTACTTCCATCTGCTAGGCTTCCTATGAACATCCGCTTACCATCCTCATTACGTACTATCCCCGTCCGTTCCTTTCTGTTGTTTTCCATTCTGTTTATGCAAATTTGGGGCACTTTTGAGAGCGGATAACAACGGATGGAGCCACCCCCAAAATATTGCTCATCTGCTGTGTCCTTTTTGCATACGTTTTGCATCCGTTGGCCAGTGTGATCTAGCCTTTAACAAACAGAACACAAAACATGAAAACATAAAACTTTTTTTGGGGAAAGTGGCATAATCCTGGGTTTGCATCTTTTTATACAGACATAAATCAAATTCATGCTCACCTTATATACTGTTTCATATCTCATTTATCATTCTACATTTTCTATATGTTTTCTCCCCTCTTTTCACTCTCTTAATTCTATTTTATTTATTTCATCTCAATTTAAATCATTTTACTTGTATCTTTTGTCCATTCTTTTTCAATTATCTATTTTTTCTTTTCTCTTTACTGCAAAATTTCTCTGTAATCATTGGTCGAAGTATGATGACTTTTTATCTTTCCCCTAGATTTAACATTTAAGATAATATATAATTTCCATACTGATACTGCTTGGTGCATTCTTCATAGTACATTTTAAAATAATAGAAAAAAGAGAAAAAAATAGTAAGCTTATAGCATAGTAAAAACAATGTTCCATAGCTAATTAAACTCTATTAGACATTTTACACATTCCCTTTAAAATATTGTTAACTCATATAATATTCCAATTTTCTAACTCGATTTCAAATACAAATATTACAATACAATCCTGTGCATTTTTGCAGAATCTCTTCTTTAATTACATTTTACCCTTTGTCTCAACCCCCCCCCCCCTGTTTTTTAATATCTTGTTTTAAGTCTTTATAACTTCTCTTCCCTTTTTCCCTTCCTCTCTTAAGGCCCTGTCACACTGCCCAACGGATGCAAAACGGACACAATGGACGAGCAAAATGTTCCATCCGTTGTTATCCGCTCTCAAAAGGGGCAAAAATTTGCATAACCGGAGCGGATAACACGGACTGGGGGAGGACGCAGGGCGGATGGAAAGCGGATGCGGAACAGAAGCCCAGCGGATGGAAGCGGATGGGAGCAGATGGCACATCCACGAGGCTTCTGGGGGACCTGAGCAAAGCAGAAGCGGAATGGATACAGCGGATACAGAGCGGATGCACAATGGATGCAGAGCGGATGCAGAGCGGATGCAGAGCGGATGCAAAGCGGATGCATAGCGTTAATTGTGCATGTGGGGAGGATGCATTGCGTCAGCCCCGTGGATATAACGGAAGCAGCTCAGAAGCAGGTCACCATTCAGAGGAAAGACCTGCTTCCAGACACATCGACTGCCTTGCCTGTCCTGCCTGCATGTCTGCCTGCATGTCTGCCTGCAAGCCTTGCTGCCATCCTTGCTGCTAGCCTTGCTGCCAGCCTTGCTGCCAGCCTCCCTGCCAGCCTCCCTGCCAGCCTTGCTGTCTACCTGCCTGCCAGCCTTGCTGCCAGCCAGTCTGCTTGCCAGCCTTGGTGCCTGCCTGCCTGCCAGCCTTGGTTTATGTCTGCCTGCAAGCCTTGGTGCCTGCCTCCCTGCCAGCCTTCCTGCCAGCCTTGGTGCCTGTCTCCCTGCCAGCCTTCCTGCCAGCCTTGGTGCCTGTCTCCCTGCCAGCGTTCCTGCCAGCCTTGGTGCCTGCCTGCCTGCCTCCCTGCCAGCCTTCCTGCCGGCTTTAGTGCCTGCCTCCCTGCCAGCCTTCCTGCCAGCCTTGGTTCCTGCCAGCCTCCCTACCAGCCAGCAACCCCACAACCATACGGAAGCACAGCAAGCCTCAGCCATCTGCTGCCAGCCCTTGCAAGAGGGACAGGGCTACCATCCCGCCCCCTGGCCCTCACTCTGGTTCTGCTGGGGCTTCTGCAGCATGGGCTCTCTCTTCTGGGGCTGGGGCTTCTGCTGCTTCTGCTTCTGGAGGAGCTGATGACAAGCACTCCAGCACCAGCCACCTCCACAGCACCTGCATCCTTCACCCCTGAGACTGAGCAACCAAGAGGAGTGCCAGAGACCCATTTTTGTCTTATAGCTTGTTGTTAATAAAGTCTATTTTTGATTCACACACTTGCTTCATTTCTTTTTTTTAATAAAGTCTTGCTGGAAACTTTTAGAAATGGTTTAAGCCTTTGCATGCTTGTGGGATTGGTTAAGATAGCTGTGGGATGGGTTAAGATAGCTGTGGGATGGGCAGGGATACCTGTGGGATGGGCAGGTCTACCTTTGGGATGGGTAATAGCTGTGGGATAGATAAACCTCCAGTGCAAGCATAGTGGGACTGTATGGTCCACCCTCCCAGGTGCCACACCCATGGCCCTTTATTATCAATAACAATATAATCAATCATCCACACATGTCAACATAAACACAACTCTTTATTAAATGCCCTGTTCATTGTAGGGCCACTCAACATACATGGCCCAATCTCATCAGTGTGATGAGACAGGCTGAAGGAAGCATCCATTAAGCATCTATCATCCTGTCTTGCCACTCCAACGCTCCAGCTGGGGAGTTGCACCAGTGTTTCAGGAGGTTGCGCTGCTTCTTCCCTTCACAGGAGGCTCTGTTGGGGCCTTGCACATCCTGAGTGTCTATCAGGTTTCACCCTTGCCTCCATTCCCCAGGCTCCATGTCCCCATTGCCTTGCTGGAGGTCCACGAGCCTGTTCTGCAAGACTGGGTAGCGGGTGCGCATGAGATTGTGCAGGATGCAGCAAGCTTCCACGATCCTCCTCACGGTCTGTGGGTAATGCTGCATGGTGGTGAGAAGTACGTGGAACCTGTGGGCCAGGATGCCAAAAGCATTCTCCACCACCCGCCTTGCCCTGGACAGCCTGTAGTTGAAGATCCTCTCTTCACGGGTGAGGTATTTGGAGGTGTAGGGCTTCATGAGTTAGGTTGTGAGGGAGAAGGCGTCATCCCCCACAATGAAGTAGGGCACATCTTGCTTGTCGTCGGGCAGCGGGTTCTGGATCTGGGAAGACCACGATGAGGTTGTCTTCCAGCTCCTCCTTGAGGTGACTGGCGTTGTATACCTGGGCATCTGAAGATGAGCCGTTGCCTGAAGCATCGATGTACATGAACTTGTAGTCAGCATTGACCATGGCGACGAGGATGATGCTGAAGAAGCCCTTGCAGTTGAAATAAGTGGACCCTGACTTGGCTGGTGCTTTGCAGGCCACATGCTTGCCATCAATGGCTCCAACGTTGTGTGGGAAGTTCCACCTCTGATACCACTGCTCTGCAACTTTCTTCCATCCTTCTTCAGTGGAGGGGCACTGGAGGAGCTCCTCCTTGTATTCTTCTATGATGGCCTGTTCCACTTCTCTGACCACAATGCTGATGGTGTTGGGTGGCACCCTCCAGCCATACTGCATGCTCCTGTTGGTGGTCCCGGAGGCCAGGTGGCATAGAGTGAGTGCCACCTTGAGCCCAGGTTCCAGGCTGGGCCAGAAGTTGGTGTTTGTCTT